>JALIZF010001656.1:0-543663 GCA_029948255.1 Telmatactis stephensoni
CAGTGTAGCGCAGTGTAGTACAGTCTCGCGCAGTCTAGTGCAGTCTAGTGCAGTCTAGTGCAGTGTAGCGCAGTGTAGTACAGTCTAGCGCAGTCTAGTGCAGTGTAGTGCAGTCTAGTGCAGTGTAGTGCAGTGTAGTACAGTCTAGCGCAGTCTAGCGCAGTCTAGTGCAGTCTAGTGCAGTGTAGCGCAGTGTAGTACAGTGTAGTGCAGTGTAGTGCAGTGTAGTACAGTCTAGCGCAGTGTAGTACAGTCTAGCGCAGTCTAGTGCAGTCTAGTGCAGTCTAGTGCAGTGTAGCGCAGTGTAGTACAGTCTCGCGCAGTCTAGTATAGTCTAGTGTAGTACAGTCTAGTACAGTATAGTGCAGTCTAGTGCAGTCTAGTACAGTCTAGTACAGTGTAGTACAGTCTAGCGCAGTCTAGTGCAGTCTAGTGCAGTGTAGTGCAGTGTAGCGCAGTGTAGTGCAGTGTAGTACAATCTAGCGCAGTGTAGTACAGTCTAGCGCAGTCTAGTGCAGTCTAGTGCAGTGTAGCGCAGTGTAGTACAGTCTAGCGCAGTGTAGTGCAGTGTAGTGCAGTGTAGTGCAGTGTAGCGCAGTGTAGTACAGTCTAGCGCAGTGTAGTACACTCTAGCGCAGTCTAGTGCAGTCTAGTGTAGTGTAGCGCAGTATAGTACAGTCTAGCGCAGTCTAGTGCAGTCTAGTGCAGTGTAGCGCAGTGTAGTACAGTCTAGCGCAGTCTAGTATAGTCTAGTGTAGTACAGTCTAGTACAGTATAGTGCAGTCTAGTGCAGTCTAGTACAGTCTAGTACAGTATAGTGCAGTGTAGCGCAGTGTAGTACAGTCTAGCGCAGTCTAGCGCAGTCTAGTGCAGTCTAGTGCAGTGTAGTGCAGTGTAGTGCAGTGTAGTACAATCTAGCGCAGTGTAGTACAGTCTAGCGCAGTCTAGTGCAGTCTAGTGCAGTCTAGCGCAGTCTAGCGCAGTCTAGTGCAGTGTAGTGCAGTGTAGTGCAGTGTAGTGCAGTGTAGTACAGTCTAGCGCAGTGTAGTGCAGTGTAGTGCAGTGTAGTGCAGTGTAGTGCAGTGTAGCGCAGTCTAGTGCAGTGTAGCGCAGTGTAGTACAGTCTAGCGCAGTGTAGTGCAGTGTAGTGCAGTGTAGTACAGTCTAGTGCAGTCTAGTGCAGTCTAGTGCAGTGTAGCGCAGTGTAGTACAGTCTAGCGCAGTCTAGTGCAGTGTAGTGCAGTCTAGTGCAGTGTAGTGCAGTGTAGTGCAGTGTAGTACAGTCTAGCGCAGTCTAGCGCAGTCTAGTGCAGTGTAGTGCAGTGTAGCGCAGTGTAGTACAGTGTAGTGCAGTGTAGTGCAGTGTAGTACAGTCTAGCGCAGTGTAGTACAGTCTAGCGCAGTCTAGTGCAGTCTAGTGCAGTCTAGTGCAGTGTAGCGCAGTGTAGTACAGTCTAGCGCAGTCTAGTATAGTCTAGTGTAGTACAGTCTAGTACAGTATAGTGCAGTCTAGTGCAGTCTAGTACAGTCTAGTACAGTGTAGTAGAGTCTAGCGCAGTCTAGTGCAGTCTAGTGCAGTGTAGTGCAGTGTAGCGCAGTGTAGTGCGGTGTAGTACAATCTAGCGCAGTGTAGTACAGTCTAGCGCAGTCTAGTGCAGTCTAGTGCAGTGTAGCGCAGTGTAGTACAGTCTAGCGCAGTGTAGTGCAGTGTAGTGCAGTGTAGTTCAGTGTAGTGCAGTGTAGCGCAGTGTAGTACAGTCTAGCGCAGTGTAGTACACTCTAGCGCAGTCTAGTGCAGTCTAGTGTAGTGTAGCGCAGTATAGTACAGTCTAGCGCAGTCTAGTGCAGTCTAGTGCAGTGTAGCGCAGTGTAGTACAGTCTAGCGCAGTCTAGTGCAGTCTAGTGCAGTGTAGCGCAGTGTAGTACACTCTAGCGCAGTCTAGTGCAGTCTAGCGCAGTCTAGTGCAGTCTAGTGCAGTGTAGTACAGTCTAGCGCAGTCTAGTGCAGTCTAGCGCAGTCTAGTGCAGTCTAGTGCAGTGTAGCGCAGTGTAGTACACTCTAGCGCAGTCTAGTGCAGTCTAGCGCAGTATAGTACAGTCTAGCGCAGTCTAGTGCAGTCTAGTGCAGTATAGCGCAGTATAGTACAGTCTAGCGCAGTCTAGTGCAGTGTAGCGCAGTGTAGTACAGTCTAGCGCAGTCTAGTGCAATCTAGTGCAGTGTAGCGCAGTGTAGTACAGTCTAGCGCAGTCTAGTGCAGTCTAGTGCAGTGCAGTGTAGCGCAGTGTAGTACAGTCTAGCGCAGTCTAGTGCAGTCTAGTGCAGTGCAGTGTAGCGCAGTGTAGTACAGTCTAGCGCAGTCTAGTGCAGTATGTGTAGTGCAGTGTAGTGCAGTGTAGTACAGTCTAGCGCAGTGTAGTACAGTCTAGCGCAGTCTAGTGCAGTCTAGTGCAGTCTAGTGCAGTGTAGCGCAGTGTAGTACAGTCTAGCGCAGTCTAGTATAGTCTAGTGTAGTACAGTCTAGTACAGTATAGTGCAGTCTAGTGCAGTCTAGTACAGTCTAGTACAGTGTAGTACAGTCTAGCGCAGTCTAGTGCAGTCTAGTGCAGTGTAGTGCAGTGTAGCGCAGTGTAGTGCAGTGTAGTACAATCTAGCGCAGTGTAGTACAGTCTAGCGCAGTCTAGTGCAGTCTAGTGCAGTGTAGCGCAGTGTAGTACAGTCTAGCGCAGTGTAGTGCAGTGTAGTGCAGTGTAGTTCAGTGTAGTGCAGTGTAGTGCAGTGTAGCGCAGTGTAGTACAGTCTAGCGCAGTGTAGTACACTCTAGCGCAGTCTAGTGCAGTCTAGTGTAGTGTAGCGCAGTATAGTACAGTCTAGCGCAGTCTAGTGCAGTCTAGTGCAGTGTAGCGCAGTGTAGTACAGTCTAGCGCAGTCTAGTGCAGTCTAGTGCAGTGTAGCGCAGTGTAGTACACTCTAGCGCAGTCTAGTGCAGTCTAGCGCAGTCTAGTGCAGTCTAGTGCAGTGTAGTACAGTCTAGCGCAGTCTAGTGCAGTCTAGCGCAGTCTAGTGCAGTCTAGTGCAGTGTAGCGCAGTGTAGTACACTCTAGCGCAGTCTAGTGCAGTCTAGCGCAGTATAGTACAGTCTAGCGCAGTCTAGTGCAGTCTAGTGCAGTATAGCGCAGTATAGTACAGTCTAGCGCAGTCTAGTGCAGTGTAGCGCAGTGTAGTACAGTCTAGCGCAGTCTAGTGCAATCTAGTGCAGTGTAGCGCAGTGTAGTACAGTCTAGCGCAGTCTAGTGCAGTCTAGTGCAGTGCAGTGTAGCGCAGTGTAGTACAGTCTAGCGCAGTCTAGTATAGTCTAGTGTAGTACAGTCTAGTACAGTCTAGTGCAGTCTAGTGTAGTGTAGTACAGTCTAGTACAGTCAAGCGCAGTCTAGCGCAGTCTAGTACAGTCTAGTGCAGCCTGGTATAGTCTAGTACAGTCTGGTACAGTCTAGTGTAGTGTAGTACAGTCTAGTACAGTCTAGTGCTGTGAAGGACAGTCTAGTACAGTCTAGTGCATTCTAGTACAGTCTAGTGCAGTTTAGTACAGTCTAGGTCAGTCTAGCGCAATCTAGCGCAGTCTAGTACAGTCTAGTACAGTCTAGTGCTGTGAAGGACAGTCTAGTACAGTCTAGTGTAGTGTAGCGTAGTACAGTCTAGTACATGCAGTCTAGTGCAGTGTAGTACAGTCTAGTGCAGTATAGTGCAGTGTAGTAGAGTCTAGTACAGTCCAGTACAGTGTAGTGCTGTGAAGGACAGTCTAGTACAGTCTAGTGTAGTGTAGTACAGTCTAGTACATGCAGTCTAGTGCAGTGTAGCGCAGTGTAGTACAGTCTAGTACAGTCTAGTGCAGTCTAGTGCAGTGTAGCGCAGTGTAGTACAGTCTAGTGCAGTGTAGTACAGTCTAGTGCAGTCTAGTGAAGTGTAGTGCAGTCTAGTGAAGTGTAGTGCATGCAGTGTAGTACATGTACAGTCTAGTACAGTGCCTTGCGGTGTAATACATAGTGTATTTGTAATTATTATCTAACCATATGTGTATTTGACTGCCTACATGCATCAAGTAGTTACCGTAAATAGGCTATAGCTTGTGCATAAACGTTGTCGATTTTTGGCCATGTTTTTAGCATGCATATTGTATAGGCTAAAGCCTATAAATGTTTTGGATTGGGCCATTTTTGAGCGTTTTGGACGAGCCATAGCCCCCCGGGGGTACTCCATTGTAAAAGGATCGGGTATGCTCGTCGCAAATTTTAAAAAATACCCCTAAAAGATACCGGAAGTCTTATTAAAAGGGCGTGGCTGGACGATTTTTTAACCCCTAAGAGATACCAGCGATAAAAATGAGCATGGTTATTATGAACAGAAAATTTGATGGTGGACATGCTTTTGCTGGGCAAATTTCTTCCATTTGAGATCAAGATAATAAGCAATGGGCTCTTTTGGTACTCTAAAAGATACCAGGAAATGCTAAAACTCTAAACTTCAATTTTAACCCCCTAAAATATACCAAATCGCTGATTTTCACCCCTAAGAGATACGACGAGCACACCCGATCCTTTTACAATGGAGTCACCCCCCCCCCCCCCTCCATTTTTTGGACTTTGGGCTATCATTGACGCTTTTGCATGGGCTATTCCTGCATAGTCTTCCCTAATACTAACCCTATAAACCTAAGACAATCAAATTAATTTCAACCAGTTGGAATTGATTTCATTTTTTAGTCAAATTTAATTTCTATCTAGTTGAAATCAATTTCATTCAACTGGTTGAAATTAAATTTGAGTAGTTGAAATCAATTCCAACTGGTTGAAATCAATTCTAAAGGCGGTGTTACACGAGACGATTTTTAAGGACGATTTTCAGCGCAACGGCGTTGCGTTAAAAATCTTTCTCGTGTAACATGACAATTGGAACGATTTTCCTTGCAATTTTCGCATCGGCAACGCGTTGCGAGTCTTTGAATCCAAGTCAGAAACTCGCAACGCAAAATATTGCAAGTTGTTGCAACGTTGCGCGGAAAATCGCGTTAAAAATCGTCTCGTGTAACACCGCCTTAACTGAAACCTGCAACATTTACAACGGAGACGTCGGTCGCGACCACGCCACGACGTGTGGATAGCGTCGCAAAAATCGACGTACGTGTGGTTAGCGGCAAAACCGGGTTCGAAACGACATTGAAACTGACGACGGTGAGAGATCGAATCCGCGAAGATTTGGAAAGACCGGCTTGAAAACGATCCGATGTCGTGATTTAGCAAACACGACGTGACGTCAAAGAGGACGCCGCGCGCGCTGACCAATTTTGTTCGAAATGACCGTTGACGTCCCCGACGTCAAGAAGAGGACGTGAAAACCATCGAAATGGCGTCCTGAACGTGGACGTACGTGAACGCGACGTTGTCACGGTAGTCACGCAACAAACAAATGTGATAAATTCGTCATCTAACGCCCTGTTTTCGCGTCGCGTTGCGTTTGCTAAATCACTCTACTGTCCTCGTGACTTATCGTCGTCGCTTATCAAGAGACCATAATACTAAGAGAGCGAAACTCAGTATTGATGTTTGTGCGATGTTCGTGGCGGTTAAGGCTATTTTTAGTAACTTCGCCATCGCGCGCGCACGGCTCTCAAACAATAGAATCCAAAAGCCGAAAGCAAACGGTCCCGTCCGCGCGCACGTCAAAAATCAAATTCTATTGTTTGAGAGCTTTGCGTGCGCGATGGCGAAGTTACTAAAAATAGCCTTAGCCGCCACGAACATCGCACAGACATCAATTACTGAGTTTCGCTCTCTTAGTATTATGGTCTCTTGCGCTTATATATCTTCGACGCATCCGAGATGTATAACAGAAAGGTCGCCGAAACAAAGTTTGTGGCCATTTTGTATATGTTTGCCCTTTTTCAATGGACTTTAGCAATGGTTTTGGCCAATTATAGGGGCCTTTTCTCAACATTATTACAGGGTAGTAACGAGATATATAGTTTTTTCAGTGATCCCGATCCCAGGGCTAAAAATCTGATCCTTGATCCCCAAAATAAGGACAATTTTGATCACTGATCCCGTAAAAAGTGATCCCTGAGAAATGATCCCGATTCCAAAGACAGTGATCCTGATCCCAAGGCTAAAAATCTGATCCCTGAGACCAAAAAATAACGTTCATGTGATCCCTGAGCCCCCAAATAACGCTGATCCCTGATTCCATATACCTCGTTACTACCCTGTTATTACCCATGTAGTACTATGATGGCATCTGTGATTACTGTCCTTTTTTATTTACCATTAAGTGCAAAATAAATTCACATTTACACAAGGATCAGGGTCAGATCCAGGGTGGGTGGGGGGTTTCTTGGGGGCTCGGGGACCCCTTTCTCATCCTAAAAATAAAACATTTTTACAGGTCGAGAAAGAAAAATATCAGGAACAAGATGACGTCAAATGGAGGGCGTTAAGCCATTTATCACTTACGAGAACGCCTCTTCATTTTTAATTTGAAGTAAATAAAAGAAAATTATTACCTTTTTTACGTGAACCCCCTCAGTCTGAGCCCTGGATCCGCCCCTGAGGATCTATCATGCATCTACAGTATTCGAGATAATTAAAATCACTCAACTGAAAGAATCTTTGAAATTAACACTAAGGAATTAATGGAGGCATTTAAAACCCTATATACTAAACAATCAAATAGCAGGAACTGCCTAGAGAAGTGACAATGTGTTCCCAACATATCCCCTCCCTCCCTCCCTCCCTAAAAAGCTACACAGATTTGAGGCACCAAAAAAGGAGCTGTAGGGATACTAAGTTGAACTAAATAAATAAATTATAGCTTGACAAAAATGCATTAAGGCCTTCTTTTCAGTAGGCTAGATTTCCAGCTTAAAGAATGGCAAATCAATGTCGTCATACCCTGAGCCTTTGTTCCTCCTGGTTCAATTCCTCCGGTAGGTACTTGGTGTATGCAACACTAATTGTATCACTAGATGATATATCTATTTGATATACAATCTATTTGATACACTTGGTGTTGCATACAATTGGTTTTGCATACACCAAGTACTTACCTGGTTTGATATGGTATGGTATGGTTGCTCGGTCACCGAACAAAAGTACACAGGATCTGGGTATGAGTCCAATGATTGCAAATCTTCTCTCTCACCTTGCTGACCAATCACAAGAGATTCTCATAGGCTCTTTTCCTATTGGTTGAAATAACAGACCACTGATCCAAGTGGTGAGGATTTGAAACCAATCCTTCCAGACTGGAAATCAAGCTTTTTTGTGACCTCAGTAGTAACTTAACATTACAATGAAACATGTTACCTTAGAATAATACAAGATACATACAAGCAAAAAGTATATGAATTTCTTACATTAGAAGACACCATAATACTAAGAGGTTGAATGTAAAGGTGCTGTTACACGATGCAATTTTTCTTGCAACTTGCAATGCAATGCTGACAAAAGTAGAGCATGCAAGTTGCTGACGAGATGTCAAATGCTCACAATTCTCTTTGCAACTCGCAATGCAACTCTTTCTTGACCTTCGAAAAAAACAGATATGTCTGTGGTCACTACGTTCTGATTGGTCATTTGCAACAGGGATTGCATTGCAGGTTGCTGGATAGATGTTGCATGCTGCAACGTGCTTCACAATGTTGCAAATAGTAGAAACTCGTTTAACTTTTTCTGCAACTTGCAACATTGCATTGCAAGTTTCAGAGAAGGGTGTTACACGTGCAATCTCTTCTGCAACTTGCAATGCAATGGCATTGCATTGCAAGTTGCAAGAAAAATTGCACCGTGTAACAGGGCCTTAAAGGATTGATGTCTGTGTGATGTACTTCACGCATATGGCTATTTTTAGTAACAGCAAGTTGATGCCCTCAGCATGCGCAAACAGTGAAATTTGATTTCTGGTCAAAAATTCTCTTTTCTTATCTGGGTGGCTCAGTAAAAAAAAACGTCTGAATTTCCCATCATTTAATTTCACCAATTTATCCCGAGTTACTGCTTAGAAAAAGAAAGAATATAGATAACTAAAACTTCATGCACGTGGTAGTGTCAACTTCCTATTACTAACACAACCTTATGTGTTGTGAACATCTTGCAGACATCAATACTACTTTCACGCTCTTATTATTATGGTCTCTAATGACATTTGATGTCTTACCATTGAAACCCCCTCCCCTCCCCTCCCCTCTCCTCCCCTTATAAAATAAGATGAAACAAAATATGTTGCTAATGTGCAAAAGTCTAATAGGAGAGGTGTCAAATGGTCCTCAAAAAGTCAGTCAAATTTCCTTCAAATTTTGCAAGTATCAAATGCTCAAAGTCTGCAAAAACTGACAAGGTGTCTCAGGTTCCCCAAAAATATGCCTTGTCTCTAAGTTCTCTCAAAGCCTTGCCTTGACCATTTGACACTATACCCCTATCCATAGTGGATCTTCATGTATACATCTATTTCCAAAAAAGTTGTAATGCAGAATCCTTAAGTTCAAGCCCATGTAATTAGAATGAGAGTAAGTTATGGGTAGAGGTGATACTTTTCTCACAGTTTAGCTTTGGTCTGAATTTTCAGTAAGTGTAAGTGATCAAGGTATTGTGCAGATATATATACATGTTTTTAGCGATTTGTTTTTAACAATTTCTGTTCAACTCCCTTTTGGTCTATTCACATTGCTTTAGGGATTTTTTGTCACAACCAATTTTTGAAATAGGTTTATACACGAGTAATAGTATGCAGGCTATAATTATCTAAGAGGAAAATGTGATTTACCGTGCATATTATATAAGCACATCCCAGATCTCTTTTTGGTTATTTTTTGGAAAGCTTATGAGAAGCATTCCATTCCATTATTTTATATGAAGTCCACCTCCCCCTCCTCTCCCCTTCCCTCCCCTCCTCTCCCCTCCCCTCCCAAGGACAGTCAAATTCCACACAATCCAATATCATGAAGGTTAGTGTCCACTACATGCCTTTTTTATTAAAGCCTGGTTTTCACTAGTGACGCAAGCACAAGCGCAAGCATAAGTTAGATTGTTTTTACTAGCATAATGCGAAAGCAAGCACAATTTATTATTATAGTGCAATGTGCCTAACCGTGGCCACCCTATTAATTTTTTACAAGTTAGCCAATCAGTGAACGAGAATTTGTACATTGTCACGTGAGGTCAAAGTCATGTCAACAAAGATTTTATTTATATTTGCAACAGAAACAACCAAAAACATGCCAAGTTGAAATAATTTAGCGAGATTTCTTCTCAAAATTTGAACCTTTACCTCGATATTGATTTTAGTCTCTTTTTTGGCCTAATATGCTTCAATGAATATCTTGTAAAAAAATTAATTGGGTGGCCATGGTATGTTAGGTGCATCACACTGTAATACATACATGTACATCTAGCTCATTTGCCATATAATCTTTTACATTTATATTTTTCAGTTGTAGTAGTGGTTTACTTGAAAGTCTATACTATTTAAACCATCACTGCACACTTTATTTATTGTTTGCATTTTTTTTCAGTCTTTTTACTATATCTAATATTTTAGTGTAAATGTAAAAAAATTGTAAGCATCAATATAACAAATTGTATCTCTATGTATGCAATAAATAAAAAAAAGTTACAAAAATTTAATACAAAAAATTACAAAGTTACACAAATGCAAGCATAAGCACAAGTAGAAGATAGAGTTGTTTTCGTATAAGTGGGAAACCAGCTACTGTACCGTATCGTAACTGTACCAGTATCATAGTTTCTATAAAAACATTCGAAAACACCTGCTGTAACCGTATTGTATCATAACCATAAAGTGTTCCCATTCATAAGAAAACCACTCTATGAAAATACTTTGATCCTTATGCTTATGATTGTGCTTATGCCAGCTGCATTGTAGTGAAAACCAGTCTTTAATTCTCCATCAGGAATACCCCCCGCCTCCCCCCGCCTCTTTCATGGTGGTGATTTTCCTAAATTTACCTTAATTAATTAGCTTTGTACTGTGCAGGAAACAAGGTTGATGACAGGCCTACGGTTTAGATGTTTGCCACATTTTACTACTAGTGTATACTGGCTATAAATAACTACTGTTCAATGTCAGCCATTTACAAAGTATGATAGCTTTTTCTCTTGTTCTTCCACCATGTATATGCAAACACAAATATAGCTGCCAAAACAATCCCAAGAATTATCCCTCCAAAGAAAGAAGCTCCATCAAATGATCTCTTTTTCCCTTGGTCCTGTGGGCTTTGGTGGCTTGGTAGGAACAGGTGTTGTTGTCGGCATAGAGGTAGATGATGCAGATGGAATTGGGGACTGTGTCGTTGATTTTGTTGGGCTGATAGATGATGACGTACCAGGCGATATTGTCATGGATGAAAGGTTGGAATTAGAGGAAGTTGCATTGATACTAGAAATAATTGTAGGGCTGGGGCTGATTGTTACTGTTGGTGAACTTGCTGAATCTGAAATTATAGACAAGTATGGACGTTATGTATTAGACATAGTCTCAATTTTCCACAACACAGTCCAAACCTCTGAAGAAAACTTGTGGAAATCTGACTATTAAAAGCATTTGCTTTGTTCTTTCATGTGAATTACAGCACCTTTCATACATGTAATAAGGTGATCTCAACAAATTTAGCGCCAGCCCAAAACATGTTGTTTGACTTCTGCCAATCAAATATGTATTATGCATTGCCAGAATTTGTACAATCTCAGCTTTCACTCAGAAACAAAACAAACTTGAATTTTTTCACATAATATGAATTCATGATCATATACTGTTTAGGATTGATATCAATTTGGGTTTGTTTCAATGGAGAACGAATAGTGGGATATTTGCTTGACAGTCGTCAGCTAAAACACTGAAAAAAACTTTCGAGTGCTGTCTGCAGAGGTTGCATGATTATGAAAGGCACTGTAAAACTGTTACAAAAACTTTTAAGAATATATAGTCAGTAAAAACCTTCATAAAAGAAATAGAGCATTATAAACCCCATTTACACTACAACATAAACGGCACGGCAAGGATGAAATATGTTGGCAAGAGTGATTTGATTTTTCGGCATGGCAAGGGTATATATTTTACAGTGTAAACGGTAGCGTCCAATGTTGCCTTGCCAGTCTTTATTTCCTTTTTGTGTTGAAAATGGCACAGCAAGGATGAAATGGGGCAAGACAAGGATAAAGTTTTAGCGTGTAAACTATCCTTGCCGTGCCGAAAAATGAAAGGCACCCTTGCCGAAATTCAAAGCTTACCGTGCCGATAATTTTGTAGTGTAAATGGGGTTCTAAAGAACCTGAAGACTGAAGGCTGTCAGAAAGTTAAGTTATAAGTAAGAACTACCAGTTAGACGTAAATTAAAATATTATAAAACCATTTCAGCCTGTTAAAGAAAAAAACCATTTCAGCCTGTTAAAGAAAATCTCAGGTTCTTTAATATGATGTTTTTTCTGTATTTACAAGGAATCAAAGCTTATACTGCATGAGCACAAGGGAACTTAAAATTGAAGTTCAATTTTCAAATTCAGTATTATTTTCTACATAGAGTAAGTCATGATGTAAATAAATGTCATCTGAAAGTCCCCTAAACAATAATTATTATCATTATTAATTTATTTTAAGCCATATTACACACATGAATTATTCAGCAAGAATCTCTAATAAAATATTAAAAGAATTTCTTTGGAGGCTTAATAATTCTCTCATTAATTTTTCATGGTGATTTTATTAGTTTTGAACTGTAATTAAATACTATCTGACCATTAATTTAAAAATCATAATTATTTCTAATTCAAGGCCATGTTGATCTTGAAACATATTGTCAGACACTTTCAGCTGGAACTATAAATGAAGTAGGCATTTCGAAGTATTATTATTAATGACACTGAAGTGTGACCAGATTATTCATACAGACATAATTTATAGAATGAAGATGTCAACTAGATCGATCAGCACTGACTTTTGACTTTTTGTTTATTCATGCACACACAAAAAAAATTACAGAAGTTAACTAGTATGTAAATGTTCAGATATATAAGTAAATATAGTAGTTCAGGTAAAATAAATAAATATAGCACATTCAATTTAAGTGTGCGTGGCTGTCAAAATAGTTTAAACTTTCGGGTTGACAGCCACTGACAGCTGCCTGTTCAAAAGTTTGAAGTATGAAATTTTAGTCAGGGTCCGTACCATTTTGAAATTTTAAAATTTATGACTTTCAATGACTAGCTATTCAATATAGCCAGCATTGATTAGGCCAACTATGGCAGTTGCCTTTAGTTGGTATTTGTTTATCTTCTCCAGATTGCTCAATCACCTGCCAGATAATCTCATATATGCACTAGTTCATCAATGAGTTAATTATCATCACATTAGTGCTTATGGAAACATTGTTTTCCAATGCTGGTATATGCCCCAAGGCCAATCACAGTATGTGGGAAGAAATGATGATGATGATGATGATGATGATGATGACGATGACGATGATTACACTGTATGATGATGATGGTGACCCCGAGTTCTGTCCTAATTGTAGGAATTTTACTTTGGCTATATATGGGACTAGATTGTAAGCTAAAATTTTAATTGGCTGGCAATCAAAATATTTGTTTTTGGTGACCAACACAAAATTCAATTTTTAAACCAAACATTAAAATAATATTTCATAAAGTGCATGTACATTCAAATGGAAACTTTGATATCAAACACTTGAACTAGGAAATTTGTACATCGTATAAAAAGGTACTTGCTATTGTTTTGGCTTTTAATCCTTAGTCTTTCAGTTTGAAAAAGTGTTATGACTGAAAGCACCAGACAGTATTTTGGGTGAGTGCCCTTTTTTGGCATTTATATAATATATTCCTTTTTATTGGATCGTTTTTTCATTGAAAAAAATTTACTCCTATGCAGCCCATATTTACCCTAAAACCAACATTTTTTTTCAGCTTGAAATTTTTTACAAAATATTTAAAAATTCAAACCATAGGATTTTTAAATACTGCTTCGTCCACGTTACATTTGTTAAATATTCAATTTAGTATTTAACATGACACCCACGTACAAACGCTACATATGATTTTTGTTTTAAAAATTTATGGTGAATTTCGTGAGAGACTAGCTAATGTGGAAGTGTCATTTCAGTGATACAAACAGTTTTACAAACATTATAAGTGTTCTATTATTTTTTGTTTTTTTAAATATTTAAAAATTCAGACCAAATGATTTTTGTTTGAAAAATTAATGGTGATTTTCATGACAGGCTAATTAATGTGGAAGTGTCATTTCAATGATATTAGAGTTTTACAAACAATAAGATTCCATTATCTTGAGCACTATGTAAAAATCTTGATGGACTGACGTATGGTCCATTTGGTGGTTTTAGGGTTAAGCCTGTTAGAAAAGCTATACATGTAATAATATAGCATGGAATGAAATTAGATTACATGGATGGGAAGGACAGGAAGTGGTAGAGAAGAGAAGAGAAGAGAAGAGAAGAGAAGAGAAGAGAAGAGAAGAGAAGAGAAGAGAAGAGAAGAGAAGAGAAGAGAAGAGAAGAGACGAGATTAGACAAGACGAGACGAGAGGAGAAGAGAGGAGAAGAAAAGAGAAGAGAAGAGGAGACGAGATTAGACGAGATGAGACAAGAGGAGAAGAGAGGAGAAGAGAAGAGAAGAGAAGAGAAGAGAAGAGAAGAGAAGAGAAGAGAAGAGAAGAGAAGAGAAGAGAAGAGAAGAGAAGAGAAGAGAAGAGAAGAGAAGAGAAGAGAAGAGAAGAGAAGAGAAGAGAAGAGAAGAGAAGAGAAGAGAAGAGAGAAGAGAAGAGAAAAATATAAGAGATTGCATAGTACTCATGAAACAGGGTATCAAAATGAGGTGTACATCAAAATAGCTTATTGCTTCATAGAGATTTCATACTGTATGTCTTTAAAAAAGGCACGGCACAGCCACAGCACAGTAATGCCATGAGTTTCAATTACTGTTTTTATAGCCATCATGGCACTGACACAGCCACAGCATAGAGAGGTCCATTTCACACTCATACAAAATCTATTCAATTTATAGTAAACCTTGCCAAGAACAAGTAATAAAAGCCTAAATGGAATCCATTTCGGGCATGGCATCCTTTTCAGACTGAAACTGGACTATCTAGTCGTCTAACCTGCCTAAAAGTCCAGGGGAGGACTCCCTTACAAAAGTGGTAGGGGTGCTCGATGGACCTTTTAGGGTCGAAAATATGACCCGCACATGCCTTTTAGGGTTTCTGGTTCATAGCGTACCTTTTAGGGTCAGGATTTAACGAAAATCACATATTAAAGATTGAAACGATCTCATATACAAATATTCTTTATAAAAAATATTAGTTGAATGTGGTCATACCTTTTAGGGTATAAAATCGGCATCTCCGATCTTTTAGGGTCATTTTCAAAACCCTCCATCGAGCACCCCTACCACTTTTGTAAGGGAGTTTCCCCCCTTCCCCCCCCAGGCTAAAAATCCCTGGTCTACAGTCCATGGGCCATCAATTTTTGGCAGGATAGTAATGAACATAATTGCAGTGCAAAACATATTATTATATTTTGAAAATAATTCAAGAGTTTTGATTGGCTAAGAGCCACCAGATAAATTACCATAGTCGCTGGCTAGCTGCCCAAATTTGGAGGTATGAAAATGTTGAAAACCATTATTCAAAGTTATGACATAATTTTCTCAAATGTGCAGTTCCAAAAAATATCCATACCCCACCAAGGAGGGAATTTGTAAATGGACCCCCTACCCTCCGGAACTTCCATTTTTCTTCCATACAAACTCTGTTATTTTGTTTTTCTGACCCCCTCCCTACCCTCCGGAATTTCCAATTCCCTCCACGGTGGGGTATGGATATTTTCTGGAACTACACAATATGGAAAATTAGCTTGCGGTATGACATCACGCTAATTTATGCAGTTCATGCCAAAAGCGGGAAAACAACAACAACATGTATTCTTGCTCCTGATTCTTGTCAACAAAGCACAACTGAGAAAGAATTATTTTCAAAAAATAATAAAACAATTATTGAATTCGTTTCTCGTAGGATATGGGGAATTATTAAGGCCTCGGTTTGTGTCATCTGCCTCAGCCTTCGGCTTCAGCAGATTACACAAACCTCGGCCTTAATAATTCCCCATATCCTACTCAACCTCATCCAATAATTGCTTAATTAATATACCTCCCCACCCCTACCTAGATGTGCTGAGCCATAAAATGGTTGCATGATATATGTTGAAACTATTTTTAGTTTGAAAATTTGCAATTTTTCAGGGCGATTTCTATTTTTATCCTAGATCACGATAATGATAAGACAACAGAAAATGAAAATTAGTTTGAAAATTTGAAACCAAAAATCTGAGTTCACTAACCACAAGATATCACAAATGTATACATTGTATATATTGACAAAATTTGTGGCAATATTTTCACTCGGCCTGTTAATATACGATCACCTATATGATAAGATGTTCAATAATCCCTCTTTTAAAATGCATAATACATGTAGAACAGACAGATTGACAAAATGTAAGTATATCTAATGAGTGGTTTTTATACAAAAAGACGCGGCGACTTTGTGGCAGTGAGCATGCAATTTTCGTTAAAACGGTCAGAAGGAAAACCAAATTATGAAGCCATTTGTGTCGTACGAATCAAAAAATCGCCAAAAGAAGCAATTTGCAAATAGCTACTAAAATACCTTGGCCATTTAGCAAACGAAATGCAAAATGTAAACCTTCAAATTGAACATTTAACTTAAGCTTACCTGTCTTGGAGAAAAATAAGGAAAAAGTCAACAAAATCGCTACAATGGGTAGAATTTCCATGCTAAAATCGTTGACAAAACACTTGTAAACGAAATCAAAGAGGAAATGATTCTTCTCGACGATCAATCGTATGGATTTTCGTTTTTCTCGTCAGCTTTTTCAATGAAAAACTTCAGTAATTTAATTGACTGACTGCACCTTCAGTATATTACACAAACGAGCCAAATTTGGATCTTCATCCAGGGAGGGGTAGAGATCAAAATTTTCACATGTGTAAAAGTTTATAAATAAAGCTTAAAAAACTTTGACTAAGAATTTTATGATAAGTAAAAAGCATATAAAATATTTAAGAATAAATAAAAGTTTCATTCTATCATATTTTAATTGAGCATTTGAATAATTCTATTTCTAATCATTCCCCCTCCCCTAGAGAGAAGAATTGTGCGAATGCCACGTCAACTGCGATGAACTGTGGACTGGGAACGAAAAAGACAAAAAGTATCGAAAAAATATCGAAAAAATAAACACATAAATCAAACACGAAAGGAAAAACAATGAGACAAGAGGAATATAATGACAGGACAGAATAAATATTTTTAAAAAATTCAAAGAAAATCTGGAAGTTCTTTTGTGAAACTGTTTTAAAATTAAAAACGAAAAAAACTTGAAAATAAAAAAATAAAACTTTAAGAATTCCAATACGGATGCTATTATGAAAGCATAAATATATGGATCTGTCTGAAAGCGACGATTACACTAGCTTTCACATAAAGCAATAAAATTGCGGTAATCGCCAACCAGATAGCATATCACTCACAACGCTAATGGAACAAGGGCAAATAAAGAAAAAATGGGGGACGATTGGTTATCAGCCACCTTCAATCATTTATAAATATAATCCATTAGAAATAATCAGTTATTTTTTCTTCCATTACTGTAACAGCGAACATCAATAATTCGCGCGCACGATTGAAAATCTCACCTAGCCCCTCCCCTGTGAGCAGTCTCCGCATGGTTTGGGTGCGACAGCGAAACTCGAGAACACTTCAGGCAGGAAAGCCATTTCAGTGTAGTCTTCGTTTGCAGTTGATTTCACTCGAACAACCCCAAAATGGCCGAAGTGGAGAATAGTTTTGTGATCTATGTTAAGGTACATTTTCATATTCTGTAGTTGGTATTTTTGTGTTTGATTTTTGTTGTTCATAATTGCTTTATTTTGTTGTTGTAGGCCTCCGCTCGTGATTGTAATTCACTCGGTGCCTGTATAGTCACCCATCGTCTAATGATGATGTTAGCCTTGAAAGAACTCGAAATTTCTGCCAAAGTTGTGCCGATAGATACGATGAAAAAAACTAACGTTACCCTAGATTTTCCATACAAGAACTTCCCAACCGTAACTCTAGAATTCGAGGGTAAATATGTGGACAAAGATGAGCCCTTGGAGATCGAAGATGCGTTCGAGAAGACCTTTTCCCCACCGCTCAAAGTCGACAGCAAGGATATCAACACGTTTATCAATGTTGGCCCAGGTAACAGTGCATACCAGAAATTCATCTATTTCATCAAGAACAGAGACCCTTCAAGCGACGAGACTCTTAAAGGACATCTTATATCCGAATTGAAGAGAGTGAACAGTTTTCTCCTATCAGAGAAAATGCCCAGAAACGAGAATGGCGAACGACTATTTCTTGGTGGTGCCTCACCGAGGATTCCTGATTGCTATCTTCTGCCAAAACTTCACTACCTGTTTACCGCCTGCACATATGTGAAAAAGGTCGAATTTGAAGGTCTACAAGCCATCGAAGACTACCTGCTGCTCGGTCGTGCTCACCCGGCTTTCAAGAGTACTTGTCCCGCTACGGTAGACATAGTAGATTTCTATTGCAGACAGGCAAACATGAATGAAAAGCGAATCAACGAGATTTTACGCGATGTGAAGAAAGCAGAACGCGAAGCAAAGGAAGCAGAACAGTCAAAGAGTGATTGAGAAGTCGTTTGGTGGAGCCTTTCTAGGTTAGTTAGGTACAAATGAAGTAAAAGTTCATGATACATATGTTTGTAACACGTGTGTTGGGTAAAATATGCACACTGTTTTTGTCTAGTGATGATTAAGTTTTTTGTGAGTTTATTGAATAGTTTTTGTACTTATTAGTCGTTACCTGTACTATTATCATATCAAGCACTTTGGAAACTAAAAATATTCAACTTTTTTTCTTATGAATTAGGATAAATGAGTTGTAAGATTTACAAAATTCTAGCTGTTACGTTGGGCTCCTAAATCAAAATTTTCGCTTCAATGGCTCGGTAAAGTATCAGTTCCAATTTTAAAATCATTGTTACACATTTGTAACAAGAACTTCACTTACCGCTTTCCTAATCAATTCATGCATGAAGAAAAACAATTTAAAAATTCGGGTTTAATATTCATAACATGCGGCTTGATTTCTTTGGTGTTTTAATTTAGTTTTGACGATCAATAAGTGTTAATTGATTATCTCTAGTAATCAACCAACTTGATCAATTTTTTATTGAGTTTGAAATGAAACAAAAGACATAACTTTTCATCTTCGTATTCGTAGCTGCTTTGACCTTTGCTCGCAATCCTCGCATACTTTCTGGAGCATCTTCTCTTTGGTTCCTAAGATTTTGTAGATGTAAGCTCAGGACTAATTGAATTATATCGCCTTTCCTCTGTGTTTTGGTATTTATCGCATGACCACATATATCCGAAATCTCGAATTGATATATCATTCGACACGTAGGCACGATCATAACTGTTTACATAAGTATTTTGTAGTTCTACAAATAGGTTTTTGATGTTTAGTGTTGAAGTTTGCATACAGCCATTTATGAGATGCAGTTTAGAGTTTTACTAGTGATAATATTACTACTACTGCAATTGTATTTTACTTATAAAAAGAGGGAATTGCAGCATTGACTTTTCCATTAGGAGTACTCTTGTGCTCCCTAACTATATACCAGGGTTTGAAACCTGTAGAGATATGTAGTCTGATTTAATTAGCTTTAATCTTTTCAAAGTGGGCTGTTTCTAGGTAACTGTATTTCTTACAAAGTTGGCAACATGTAGGAACACATAGCTTGTTTCCCATAGCAACTAAATAAACATGTTTTTAAATGCTTTTGTGAAAGCCAAGACTGTAAGGTTGTGTAGGAAAACAGGCTATGTGTGCTTGTTTACCTTAATCTGTTGGCTCATTATGATTGATGATAATGATGATGATGATTTTCACAATCATATCACAGGCATACCACAAAATATGTGTATAAAAAACAAATGATTCGTACCAACTCTGGTATGATCTCTAAGCCTCCCTTCTCTCTCCTATTTGGATACATATATACAGTATACATGAACCATGATCATTTCGTGCAGCCTAAAAGATTCTGAATTTAGATAGATCAAAAGATCAGTGGTCAGTCATTTTTATATTAGAAGGCTAATATTAGTTTCCAAACAATTTGTTACAAAATAAAGATGACCCAAATGTGTCCAAAAAAGAAGAGGGACTGCATTCTAATATTTTATCAAAAAACTAGTGACCCTAATGTTCAAGTAAAGCAGGACTGATATGCCACATGGGTTGATATAAAATAATACAATATCCTAATCTGTGAGCTTTGTATATTGATTAACACGTGATTTAAGTTTTAATATATAATAATTATCAATGAATTTCAAATTATTTACCAATGAGAGTTATGATCAGTTATCAGGATGTATAGGCTTTAAAATGGCTGTCTACTGTCTTTCCAGAATTCATAGCCAAATTAAGCTTCATACCTTACATGAAATTGAGTACATTTTGAAACTGAGCTCAGGAAAGTGGCATATACTTTCCTCCTCACTTCTTTAGGTCTTTTCCTTAATTTGTAGTTAGTTAGTGCTAGCTAGTTAGTACCAGCTATATGCATGCCGTGGTTGCAGTCTCAGAACATTTAACTATATATAGTTTAATAACTTACTTGTCCTTAATGTTTACTATATTGACAACAGCCATTATTTAGAGTGTCTGCTAGATAACTTAATAGTTAGTTGAGACTGCACAGTCAAATTGACTTTGTTGCCCATTAGCATTGTATTTTCTTTGTTTGTTCAAAGATTACAGTAAAATACTCATTTGATGATCAAATTACAGATGTTATTATTCAGTAGTGGCTAAATTGATAATCAATTATTGTGGTGATTTTAAAACTTAATATTTCGTACTAATAATGTCTTTGCTTAATTTTTGGAGCAAAAGCTAAGTAATTGAGCATCATAATCAAACTAAAGAAAATAGAAATGAAGCACAAATAAATTAATAAGGTGTAAAAAGCTCTTTCACAGGTTAAGCAAAGTCAATCACTCTAGTTTAAATAAATGATTAGTAATTTGTAGCAATAGCACTGTTATGATAGAAACAGAATTGTTAATAAAAGTGATCTTAAATAATTCCATATATAGTATTGATCTGCAATCTCCTTGTCCAGTGGTCTTGAAATAAGGTACATATAACCAGTGGGGCACAGTTGGATTCTTTGCGTTACACCCCATCCACCTCCCCCCTCCCCCTTACCCCCCTCCCCTCCCCACCCCAAACCTCCAACTTGCCACATTTTGTCTGAAGAACGAAAGTGAAGCCAAATATTACTGCTCATAATGCGGGGCTGGTTGAATGATATTGCACTTAACCTATGAAAAAGTACAAAATCTAAATAGTACTAAGTAGTGCAAATTCCTTTGTTTTCCATTGTTTAATAGTGCTATTTTGCATTATTTAGCTAGTACAATTTCATGGGTTAAGTGCAATCTGATTCTGCATTAGAGTGATCGCACTTAACCTGTGCAAAAGTACAAAATCAAAATAGTACTAAAAAGTTCCAAATCCTTTGTTTTCCACTGATTAATTGGTTCTACCTTGCACTATTTAGTTAGTGCTTTTGCATGAGATAAGTGCAATCACTATACTGAACAAGGGATTTTGTACTCAAGAAATAAGTGCAATATTGGAATAAAATGAGGTGGTTGTATTAATTAACTGGGTAGACTTCAAGGTAGGACACCTGCTACCAGGACTTCAGCTGCAGTGCCACGCTCTACAAGATTGTTTTGGGTGGTGTCCAAGATGGATAAAACTGGCTTGGTACCTAAGCTCTAGTTCAATGTGAATGACATAAGTCTGCACTCATAACGGCAGGGACGCCTTGGCTTTTGCCAGGCCACAGCCTTATCCTCATCAGGAGTCCATTAGTAATGGACTCCTGTCCTCATATTATACCACAATACTACTTGCTCCCCAGGAACACCGCGGTCAAACGTCTGCGCATGCGCCAGATTTCGCGGGCTTTTGTGCGGCCGCAATCTGCAATCTCGTACCCATAGCCTGCGTTCCTCTTGGTCAGCGACCGAGATACCAAAGGACCTACCCGAAAGGAGGAACGACCAAGAGGAACGCTGGCTCTGGGTACGAGATTGCCGCAATCTGGTTCTAAGAGCGGCAGGCTAGCCTGTACACGGTGGCCTGTAACCCTTTCGTTTCTCGGTCGCTGACCAAGAGGAATGCAGGCTCTGGGTACGAGATTGGTGTGGCTGCGTCTTGACCACAGGAAGCCCACGAAATATCGATTTCAACATATTTCTTTCGTATTTTTGTAATCTAATATAGAATATGCAAACATATGCCAAAAGGTACCATAAAATCTTAATTTTAGCTTTTTGTAATTAATCTGATAAATCAGTGCGGGTTTCCTGCGGTAATAATTTACCTCGGAGTTTCCCAGAATTCATTACGAAAATAGCGCACGCAAGCGAGGTCAAGGAGGAATATTACAGCAAGCCTTAGGCAAACTAAAAAAATTCCTTTCGTATTCAAATTTTGACGACGCCATAATATAACATTTATCCACGAGGAAGCCCGAGTACTGACAAAGTTTGCAAAGGTCATCTGGGTAATTTTGCACACAAAACTCAGTCTACCACAGGTAGCCCAAGTAAAACGATCTTTGGGAAAACAAAGACATTAGTGAAAACTAACATAACAAAAGAATCCACCAAAGAAGATTCTGGAGCTGTAGGCATGAAACGTCAAAAGATTAAGGGCTTATTTGTTGTACTTCTACTTTTACAGTTGTTGAATCAACGTTGAGTACCACGTTTGCAGGGCTTGAGGTACATGCGGTAATTCTATTGTTACGCGCAACGTTAACGTTGCAAGAAAGGTTCCATCGTGTTTCCGAGCCCAAAAGTGTTCCTTCAAAAGCATTACAAATGTGGAATTCTGATATGAGTCATAGTTCTTTGCAGCCGCCTATTCGGGACCCCCTTTTCAAAAAGAGTATGCGACTTACGAACGCTTGTAAAATGGTACCGGCAGTACCTTTCTTTATTTCTTTCTTTCTCTTTTTTCCCCCTTTCCTTTGCATATTAAAGAGAATTTCTACAAATAAACTCGATAAAATTAGAAGAAATTGCGTTAAAAAGTACTGCCATTTGAGGAAGGCTGAAATAGTTGTAAATCCTTGGAAAATTAATCGATCACATATTTGGATTTACGAGTACTGGTAAGTTATGCACACTCGGTGAACAAGGGGTCAGGCCCCGCGGGCGAGCACCGAAGACTCTCGCTCCTATCAAACAAACGAATCGAACGTTGGAACGAGTTGATAACTAATAGCATTAGTAACAAGTTGCAGTAACAAGTTGTGCAAGGTCACTCCATGCTGATTGGTTAATTCCCTCTGAAGGATTCACCTAACTAATAAGTACTACGCGCTAAACAGTAAGTAACTATTTCATAGATATATTGCGTGCACTTTAAGGTAGCTCAATCGATCGCCATCATTGCGCAGACATCAAATACCAGTTATTTTCTCTTAGGCCTGGGCAATGTTGCGCGCAACACAGTTGCACCGTGTGTCCACCCGTGCAATCTTGCGCGCAATATACGTTGCAGTCGACAAAGTTGCAGAAGTAGAAATCGATCCTTAACCTGTAGGAACCTGCAGCTGATGCGCGCAACATTGCAGGGCGGCGCAACACTGTGGTGCGTGCAATGTTGCAGAAAATATTACAGGAAATATAATATTGCATCATGCCGTGCAGCTGGCCTTTAGTATTATGCTCTCTCTAGGTGAATCCTTCAAAGGGAATTACCTAATCAGCATGAAGTGAACTTGCACAACTTGTTAGCATTACTCCGGGGGTGAAAAATTAGAGCGCCACTGCTGCCCTCTGACTGGAAAAAATGTCCTTTTTAAAAAAGATTTTTCTAAGAATTTTAGGGACTGTTTACATGGCGCTAGGATCATCCTAGCACTGGAATCATCCCAGCAGGCGAATCATCCTACCTGCTATACATTTACTGCATTCTGTTTAAATGGAAATTTGTGTCTCCACTTAGGGTACTAGGATCATCCTACTAAACACATGGAATGCAGTAAGTGTATAGCAGGTAGGATGATTCGCCTGCTAGGATGATCCTAGTGCTAGGATGATCCTAGTGTTATGTGAACACCCCCTTAGACGATATAAGTTAGCAATAATTGAAACTTTGAAGTAGTTTCGATGATTATTGCTAAAGTTATGGGTCGCCAAAGTTGGCTATTTTTTCTAAAGTAATGTAAGGGGAAGCAAAGGTGGTCGAGTAGTTAAACCACTCGCCTCTCACCGCTGTGGTCAACGGCGTCGGGTCGCTGGTTCTTCGAACCCTGTGGATGTCACATGTGAGTAGAGCTGTTAGATTGTGTTGTTCTCTCCCTTGCTTCAAGGTTTTTTCTCCGAGTCCTCCGGTTTTCCTCCCTCCATGAAAACGAACTGGTGAGTTGAGAGTAGTATGCATAGAATATTAGAATGTAGTGGTAGTATGTGTGAGAGTACAGTGTCCCCCATTTAGTGCGCAAGCGCTAGCCTCCTCCTCAGGCGTCTCTGTAATCTAAAAATTTGAATTTTAATATATCTTGGGTTTCCTGTGTTGATTATAGAGAGGGACTAGAATCCCACAGGAATCCCAATGAGAGAAAATGGAGATGCGGAGGAGGCTACGCAAGCGCAAAAACATATTGGACATAAATAACTATTTTATTTTCCTATCTTTATTTGAGGTGGGCAACGACTTAATTACCCTACATCAAACGTTTCTTTAGAAAAAAGCCGATTTCGGTCGCCCACAACTTTGGCGCTATTCATCAAAACTACCTCAAAATTTCAATATTTGCTAACTCTGGTGTGTTCTTTTGTTCCCAAATGGAGAGTTGACAGGTGTTGCGTGACACTTTAAATTTTAATCCGAACAAATTAATTTGTTCGGATTAAAATTTAAAGTGTCACGCAACACCTGTCAACTCTCCATTTGGCGTCTTGCAAATTCAACCCAACGTTCATTGAATGTAAACATTTTACATGAACAGTCCCTTCCAAGCTGGCTCACTGAGAGTTGACAGCATTCATCTACTTCATAATTTCTTTCTTGATAAATAAAGCATCACGACATCAGACCAATTAATTCAAATACCGAAGAGTCACATGTGTAAAATGTGTATTCACTGTCTTTAGTCCTCCTTCCAATTACATCCAATTTTTGGATGTGTTGTGTATATATTTGACGATAAAAATCTGCGATAAAATATTTGAAAATCTTGAAAACGTAGTAGAACACGACGTTTCGAGGTTTCCAGGACGTCATTATCAAGTGAAAAAATTAGAATTGAACTAAGCTATACTATAGATAAAAGATAAAAAAAAACAAAGTTATCACACAAAGAACTTAGCCTTAATGGAGTCGCTTAATTTGAGTATTTGAACTAGGTCTTATTGTTCTTATAAAGCATCTTATTAATGAGACAGTCCCATTTTGTTGAACATTTAGACTTCAGGATTTTAAATTGACTCTCGTTGAGCAAATTTACGTTTCGATGGGTATCCTTGAAATGTCGACCAATGGCTAAGTACATGTGGTCAGCAATGCGTTGATGTAAATGCGCGTCGTTTATCCGACGTAATCCGCATCACACAGATCACGTTTAAACAGGTGCACAACACAATGCTGATTTACGATGAATGGCTTCGTGATCTTCTTCCAGTTTCTAAGGGGCTGTTTATATGTATGGAGGCGAGCCAGCCCGGTAAGCGTGCTGATTTCTTTTGTTCTGTGGCTCCCAGGGAAAAGAAAACAAAAGAAGTCAGCCCGCTTATCGGGCTGGCTCGTGTCCATATAAACAGGTTGTAGATTGATGCCAATCTTAGAACTAAGATCGCGCATTTGCTTAATTTAATTCGCTGATCATGATCTGCTGACGTCTGATCTTTAAAAGGAATACTGACTCTTAAAACATCGTCATCTGTCGAGGACTTGGGGCTAATTGTATCCAACGTGAGTCACGGATAAACTTGTTGATTGTAGAATCGATCAAACCATTAGAGTAACCAAGGCGTGTAGACATTGATTGTAAATGTTTGCATTCCTCAATAAACGCTTCACGTGTAGGCGACAATGCCTGCGCGCGATGAAGCATCGTCTTAAGCAAACAATGTATATAACGCTCGTCAGTGTTACTTTGATTTTGTAGCAATAAACCAGCATTGGTAGGCTTGCGGTAAACTTGCGTCTGTACTTTATTTCCATCCTTCTTTATCTCCGGCAATGAAAGAAATAGCGTCACAGTTGGAAGCTCCATAGTAAAATTAATATTGGGGTGAAGATTATTAAGCAAACAGGAAATCACTCGCAACACCAGCGTCAGGCATTATTGCCAATGTATCATCGACATAACGTTTGTAGAACGGAGGTAACAAATTAAATCGTCTTTAGAAAGCTTTTTTTTGACACATGAAGGTATTAATCAATAAAGGCCCGAGTGGAAGAGCCCATGCCGACATCGCTACACCGTCATACTGTTCATACACGGTTGGCCTGTATAGTGTGTGTATATAATGCAAACATAATCAGTTGAATTTCTATGTTCTTACATTCTTTTAAAGTCAAGCCAGGGCGAGTTCGTATCCCCAACAGCTTGTCGAAAAATGATTCAGAGAAAAAGAAAAAAAAGTTGTATAGTATGCCATTTAGGAGAAAATAGATTGATCACGTTTTGGCTCCGTCGCCAGCTGCGCGACTCCGCCCAATATGGAATATATTTTTTCCCAACTAGCCGTCAATATTTTGTGGCATTGCCATCTCAAAATTGAAATTAATTTATTCAATTACTTCACCTGCCTCGATTAGCTAGCTATGTTCAGGTGAAATGTATAAAATGTAAATATATTCTATGTATGTGTATATTAATAAATGATCTGAACTTGAACATTAATCTATACATGCATACAACTTTCAGCTCTGAGTAGTTCGTGTAACATTTTTATCGACTATTAGCAAAATAAATCAGTCTCATTTACAGATATTTCTTACTTGGTATATTAGACAACGCTCTATCTTTTTGATTTACATCGCTCACTGACGATGGCGTGTTAAAAAATACTTCGTACTCAGTGTACAGGACTGGCAGGAATGCCTAGGCTTAAGCTTCGATTTATTTTGTTGACTACAAGCGCTAATTGGTGGTGCGTTACTAGTCTGCTTTCTCATAATTTACGAAATCCCCCTGGCACTCATCTGTACTGGTTCGATCCAGACAGAATTCGGGTTGGTGGACGTAGACGTAGTAGAATTCAAAATCTGAGGTGATAATACATGGCTTTTAGGATGAAAATGGAAAAAATGGAAAATAAAGGTAGGCCATGGGCTGCATCGGTCCCAGCCTCTCTCTTTTTGAGCAATTCATACACAAAGTATAGCTCAAAATGTAACAATAACAGCGTGTACGGTACGTAAGCAATGTTTTACGTTTATTATTATTATTTCTGCACGTGTTTGTTCATCTGCACCGACATAGGAGAAAGGTTCTTCACTACCTTGTGAGCACTCATTGTTTTCATTGTTTCTATTATCGCCGTCCTCACCGTTTTGTGCCAATCAAAAGGCTGTGCTTATATTAAAAACGTGGGGGTTTCAAATCCACTTTTTGATTTTTGACAAGTTCAAAGAGTGCCGATTTCCTAGCTTGCCCCCGGCCGGAGTTGTCACGCATTTTCTCTTGTAAAAACCATTAAACTGTATTCATTCAACTCGAAAAATACGGTAGTTTTTTACAATAGAATTCGATCCAAACCATAAAATACAGTCTCTGAATAATTGAATTAACCGTATTCACTATAAAACCAGACATGATTGAGACTCCCTCAACAGGGCTTTTCAGCTCAATTTACAAATCCTAACTAAATCATATAAATCGAACATAAATGGTTAAGAATCCCAACTGGCAAGGAGGCAAACCAGTTGGCTATATTACAAGCATGGCCAAGAAACTGAATTTGAACTAATCGAAATCGGAACAAATTCAGTCTTAGCTAGTGGCCACTCGGCCATGCTACCTCCGTACAGCACTTTTTGATTTTGCTTAGATAGTTATTATTTTGAGAAAAGATCCAACAGCCGTGTTTTTGACACAGCGTGAGCTAGAAAATCGTTTAGCTGACTATTCAGACTATTTGAAAACAGATTTTCTCGGCCATAGAGTAGGTCACAGGTGTTACGCTACAGATCCCAGTAATTATGTATACAGCTATTTCAAAAAACATTGAATACTGAATACTGCATTCTGCATACTGAATAGCGCACTCAAAGACCAAAATGCCTTGTAGTTCAGTTTGTTTTGGAGATGACATAGTGAAAATCCTCTATAACAGCTATAACTAGGCAAATAAGTGGCAAAACGACAACGGAAATAAAAATGCAATTTGTAAGTCTTGGAATGCACTATTCAGTATGCAGAATTCAGTATTCAACGTTCTTTGAAATAGCTGTATATTACCCTCAATGTATTTTTGAGTAATTTTACTAGTTAAACATTTCTGCAGGTGTTGTATTAAACCTTGACCTTTTTGATTGTAGGATTTGTGTATTGTTTCGGCTTGTGTGACGCACCCTCTTTCACTATAACCCAAACAGACCAACGTAGGGTTTCCCTTTGACTTTAAACGTGATGTAAACAGGAAATTAGATTTAGTTTAGTTGTTATTTAAGGACTGTCGATATTTGTTACACTCGCACACTCTTTAGTCTTTGTACAAACTAGCGAGGAAAGTTCGGGGTACGACTCAGTGTTAATTGGAAAGTACAGCCCCAAGTACGGAAAAGTGGTCGAGTAAGCCGGAACTTCTTTTAACAGCCACTCCGACTAAGGAAAGTCTTTCTGGTTGGCCTGGCTCTACCTCAACTTGTAGTACGAACTCTTGCTTAGCTGATCGGTTGTAATTAGCTCTCAGTGTTCAAAGTCTAAATAAACGAGTTGGCACAGCAGGCGATTCCTTACAAATTCCGTCTCGTAACACAGGTTTTGTAGTCACCCATCAAAAATACCGAATCGAATCGAATATCCTATCAGTGTTATATATGGGGAGATTTTTGTGAGAAAAAGAGAAAATTAATGAGTTTTAGGCCTTAATTCTTTCGCTCCATTGCCATATATTAATTCTTTACATTCTGCTGCTAAATTTGAGCTAAAACTGAACTAGTTTAAGCCCTCCTGTTTCGATATACTGATTTTTGTCTGCATGTCTGTCATTCGGAGCATTGGTCGTAATAGTGTTTCGTACATTGAAATGGTGTTCTCCATTTGTCTTTGCCATAATAAAAATCTAAAAAACGTTTAGGTTCCTTGGGGAAACCCATCTCGAGGCCTTCAAACTTTCGCCTGATCGGAGGCAAAGTAAGCCTCTTTGGCAAAGGCCGCCATTTTGTGACGGGTGCTTCAATGGTTCCTCCTTTTATCGAATAAAGGGCGATTCCTGGGCCAGTAAAGCAGTGCTTATTAGTACATCCAATCATATACCGCTTTGAACCATTCGTATATTCCATTTTCCACTTGAAAATGTACCCTGGTTTTTCTAAATCGGGTATGGCTTGTTCCAACTTGTCTATGTCCATCACATCAACTCCAACATCAGTATCGGTATCATATGGTATAAACACCCCATTATCTCGTACTAAACTTATAACTGCTCCAAAAAGTAACATATATGTGATGTTATACTTATCAAACACGCGTCCCATATGATGGGTGATGTCTATTAAGAGCTTTCTGCAACAAGGACTCCGATTTATTCGCTGTTGGAGGTTCTTGTCATAAAATGCGGCAAACAAAGGCATTGGAGCACACGGATACTTCTCGTTTGTACAACCAGGATATTCAACTCGTCCATCGGGGTATATAATTTTCGCTGTACGCACACCATGAATTGGTTTAGGGCAAAAACCTGTAGGGCTATTGGTAGCCATCCTTTGTCGAGTGTACATGAGAGTCCAATTGGCTACATCCCAGTACCAAATGTAACAAGGATCTTCAACGCTTTGGCAAACGAGTTGAACATCTAGATACCGAAATATCAGTGATTTTTCTTGGCGTTCTTTACATGTTGTTGTATTGAGAGATAACCACGTGGAGAGATTGTGTGAGGAGGCAACGATGACATTCGGCGATCCAAACACTACTTGGCGCTTTTGTGTTAAAATGAACCAATAGAGAACAGCAAGGCAGAACAATACCACGAGCAGACATCGTACACGTTCTTTGATTCTCCGAAATGGCATCACGGAAATAGAAATTTTTCGTGGGTTGGAAGACCAGGCGTTAATACGAAGAGATCGTCGACCATCACGCGATCAGTATCTTTGGTTTTTCTCTTGGTTTTTCAGTATTTTTTACTTCGTGTAATGTCACCCGAATTTTCCTCTGTTGGTGATCGATTTGGTGACGTTTCAAAAGCGAAAACAGGCTATAAAAACGTCTGTCAATACAGTGCGGCTTTGGTAATCCTTCCATGTTCACATACACCAATAGAAAAACCCCCCAATAAATTATTATACCTTGCCGTAGTCTACCATTAATTCCCGTTGCTTACCATTACTATCCGTTGTTAACCATTACTTGTCGTTGCTTACCGTTACTTGCCGTTGCTTACCGTTTCTTGCCGTTGCTTACCGTTACTTGCCGTTACTTGCCGTTACTTACCATTACTAGCCGTTGCTTACCGTTACTACCCGTTGTTAACCATTACCTGCCGTTGCTTACCGTTACTTGCCGTTGCTTATCGTTACTTGCCGTTGCTTACCATTACTTGCCGTTGCTTACCGTTACTTGCCGTTGCTTACCATTACTTGCCGTTGCCTACCATTACTAGCCGTTGCTTACCATTACCTGCCGTTGCTTGCCGTTGCTTACCGTTACCTGCCGTTGCTTACCGTTACTTGCCGTTGCCTACCATTACTTGCCGTTGCCTACCATTACTAGCCGTTGCTTACCATTACTTGCCGTTGCTTACCGTTACTTGCCGTTGCTTACCATTACTTGCCGTTGCTTACCGTTATTAACCATTACTTGCCGTTGCTTACCGTTACTTGCCGTTGCTTACCGTTACTTGCCGTTGCTTACCGTTACTTGCCGTTACTTACCATTACTAGCCGTTACTTACCGTTACTACCCGTTGTTAACCATTACCTGCCGTTGCTTACCGTTACTTGCCATTGCTTATCGTTACTTGCCGTTGCTTACCATTACTTGCCGTTGCTTACCGTTTCTTGCCGTTATTAACCATTACTTGCCGTTGCTTACCATTACTTGCCGTTGCTTACCGTTATTAACCATTACTTGCCGTTGCTTACCGTTTCTTGCCGTTATTAACCATTACTTGCCGTTGCTTACCGTTTCTTGCTGTTTCTTACCGTTACTTGCCGTTGCTTACCGTTACTTGCCGTTACTTACCATTACTAGCCGTTGCTTACCATTACCTGCCATTGCTTACCGTTACATGCCGTTGCTTACCGTTGCTTACCGTTTCTTGCCGTTGCTTACCGTTACTTGCCGTTGCTTACCGTTACTTGCCGTTGCTTACCGTTACTTGCCGTTGCTTACCGTTACTTGCCGTTACTTACCATTACCTGCCGTTGCTGACCGTTACTTGCCGTTGCTTACCATTACTTGCCGTTGCCTACCATTACTAGCCGTTGCTCACCATTACTTGCCGTTGCTTACCGTTACCTGCCGTTGCTTACCATTACTTGCCGTTGCTTACCGTTACTTGCCTTTGCTTACCATTACTTGCCGTTGCTTACCGTTACTTGCCTTTGCTTACCATTACTTGCCGTTGCTTACCGTTATTAACCATTACTTGCCGTTGCTTACCGTTACTTGCCGTTGCTTACCGTTACTTGCCGTTACTTACCATTACCTGCCGTTGCTGACCGTTACTTGCCGTTGCTTACCATTACTTGCCGTTGCCTACCATTACTAGCCGTTGCTCACCATTACTTGCCGTTGCTTACCGTTACCTGCCGTTGCTTACCATTACTTGCCGTTGCTTACCGTTACTTGCCGTTGCTTACCATTACTTGCCGTTGCTTACCGTTATTAACCATTACTTGCCGTTGCTTACCGTTTCTTGCCGTTGCTTACAGTTACTTACCATTACTAGCCGTTGCTTACCATTACTTGCCGTTGCTTACCGTTATTAACCATTACTTGCCGTTACTTGCCGTTGCTTACCGTTACTTGCCGTTGCTTACCGTTACTTGCCGTTGCTTACCATTACTTGCCGTTGCCTACCATTAGTAGCCGTTGCTTACCATTACCTGCCGTTGCTTGCCGTTGCTTACCGTTACCTGCCGTTGCTTACCATTACTTGCCGTTGCTTACCATTACTTGCCGTTGCTTACCGTTATTTACCATTACTTGCCGTTATTAACCATTACTTGCCGTTGCTTACCGTTTCTTGCCGTTGCTTACCATTACTTGCCGTTGCTTACCATTACTTGCCGTTGCTTACCATTACTAGCCGTTGCTTACCGTTACCTGCCATTGCTTACCATTACGTGCCGTTGCTTACCGTTACCTGCCATTGCTTACCATTACTGGCTGTTGCTTACCGTTACTTGTCGTTGCTTACCGTTACTTGCCGTTGCTTACCGTTACTTGCCGTTGCTTACCATTACTAGCCGTTGCTTACCATTACCTGCCGTTGCTTACCATTACTTGCCGTTGCTTACCGTTGCTTGCCATGACTTGCCGTTGCTTACCATTACTTGCCGTTGCTTACCATTGCTTGGCGTTGCTTACCGTTACGTGCCGTTGCTTACCATTACTAGCCGTTGCTTACCATTACTTGCCGTTGCTTACCATTACTAGCCGTTGCTTACCGTAACTTACCGTTGCTTACCATTACTTACCGTTGCTTACCATTACTACCCATTGTTTACCATTACTACCCGTTGCCTACCAGTACTTGCCGTATCTTACCATATTAGTAGCCGTTGCTTACCGTTACTCGTGGTTGCGCACTGTTATTCGCCGTTGTTTTCCATTACTACCCGTTGTATACCATTATTAGCCGTTTCTTACCGGTACGAAGCAACGGGCAGTAATTGGAACATTGAATCCTACTTTGCGTAATCCAAACCCTTCCCCATATTTTGTAATATGTTCTGTAATCGAACACAATAAAGAGAGTCAAATAAAAAATATAATATTTTAATAATAAATTGCTTATAACATTAATAACACCAAAAATCCTTGATTAATCAAATGCAATCAATATGCTTTTGTACTGAAATCTTATTAAAATATATTTTATATGATGAAATATATTTTATGCAACATGAACAAACAAATGGCTTTTCTCATATTTCCTATTTGTTAAAATCTCGTTCTAATTTTTTTATTTCTCTAGATATTCGTTCAAGGCTAAACCTATTAAGGGGAATTGAAATCCCTAACTCTCTTAGAGTATCCAATAGTTCACTGTACAACAAGAACACATCTTTTGCCTCATGATTTTTTCCACACCTCTTCAAATACTGTAGTATTGCACATACAAAGCATATTTCCAGGAAGTTGAAAAATTTTTCATTTAATTCATCTTTGAGGTATCTCGATTTCTCAAAGTTTTGTAAAGTATGGAGTTTTCTGCGTGGTCTTTCTCTTTTCTCAGATTTTAAAATAACCATCTTCTTACATCGTGAACCACCACGATTTCCTTGGCACTTGCAGATGCGACTGCATCCTCGTCTTTTTAAAATGCATTTGCATCGAATTTTGCTTCTGTATCTTTTGGTAATACTACTGGATTTTTTCGTGGATCCACATCTGCATTGATAAGGTGGGTCCTTTTTCACTATAAAACGAAAATTAAAATTATAAACATTATTGAACAATAATAATAATTGCTTGTATTATTATTATGATTGTATTTCATTATCAACATCATTAGCATTATTATAAGTTCTCATTTTCTGAATTCTTAATTATTTCTAGGATTTATGCTGTGAATTACTCATGCTTTAATTGAGTTTTCATCATCAAATTTCAATCTCATCACAATTCTACAAATATCACAGCCATTTTTCTGTTGTGGCAAATTGGTTGGTATTGGGTGGATGTCTTAATTTACTGAGTTCAGTTTCCTGCTTGAGAATGTGTGTGAGAATTGCTGCAAATAGTAGATTTTAAAACTAATCATTGCTGTAATCTTGCATGCAAAGAAGTTGTATTTTCCACTGGCTGAGAAACGAAAGAAGTGGAAAATGTTTTCTCTCACACCACTGGGGCCTGGGCCCTAGGGGCCATAAGTGACGTGATAAATCAGTTGCTTTTCTTGCTGGCCGCCAATAGGCTTCAGTTGAGCCCACGAAGTACCCACCCAACCCTAGATAAGATTTTGTTAACTAATTGAACACTTTACAAGATAGTTGAGTATGTAATGTAATGCAACAGTTGTATTTGTGAGAAATAAAGAAGTCAAGTGGTGGCGGTCAGCTTGACAATAGCTCCCAGTGATGTGTGAGAAATGATATTCTGTTTTATGTCGTCACAGCCTTTACCTTTTAATTGATGAATATCTTGTATTCTATCTTCTTTTTGAGTTTCAAGGCTAACAGAATCATTAGGCTCCAATGCACCTACATATAATTCAATAACTAACTATCAGGATAAATACAATAACAATCAATAACAGCGCTAAAGTTGATAAAGTGCCCTCAACCCCTAAATTGAAATTCTGGGAATCCTTTGTGGAAATGCTTAATGGTGAAAACATATCAATACAATATGCCCAAAAGTCCTTCTTTGGGCATTTTAAAGTTCGACCCTCATGATATGCCCTTACTCATTGACAATTGAAATTATTGTAATTACTCATTGATAATTGTAAATGAATTCCTCTATAGGATAATGTGAAATAAACATGTAAATACTGTATATAAATCTGTAGGTGTGTAGGTCAGGAGTGATTCAAAAATTAAAGTTGGAGATTATAACTTGCTAAGTTTACTTTCATGATTATATAGTAATCATTTGTATCTATAGATATAAATGGATACCTGTTCAAACTATATTTACCTTCAACATTGTCTGATACTTCTGTGAATATTGCAGCATCATAGTGCCCAGGGCCAAAAGATGAATAAGCCAAAAAAATTGGTCTGGCATTTGGAATTAGCCTGTCAGGACACACACTTATGATAGGTGTGTGAAACTGAGAGGTCACTATGGCAAAAGGAATATTTATGATATTTGCCATTGCTATTGGCATTAGATCACCAAGAGGCCCTCCAAAGTAGTACGGATTTTCATAGTTTACAACTTCAGAATAAAAGTACACAGCAGCAGGCAAAAACTGAACATAGTCATTTGATCGATCACCTTTCCATTCTTCTACAAGCAGTTTTCTCAGCAAAGTTGCAAGTTCCTGATGACTCATGCTAGCTGTCATTCCTAGGTATCTGAGATGTGCAATGATATCACTATTCGTACTTGGTGATGACATTAAATTTGACAACTGGAATGCAACAGCATAAAAAAAGCAATTCCCATCACCTTCAAATGACACCAAAGAAAGTCCAAAACCTTCTAAATGATTTTCCAAATAATGGGCATGGACCTCTTGACTCTCATCAATTGTTAGTACTGTAGCTTAACAGTTTCCATTTTTTTTTGCAGACAGAGTTCCTATACCGATTGAAGAGGGTAAACTGCTTTTTTTAACAAATTTAGAGCATCGGTAAGCAACGGCAAGTAACGGTAAGCAACGGCAAGTAACTGGTAAGCAACGGCAGGTAACGGTAAGCAACGGCAAGTAATGGTAAGCAACGGCTAGTAATGGTAGGCAACGGCAAGTAATGGTAAGCAACGGCAAGAAACGGTAAGCAACGGTAAGCAACGGCAAGTAACAGTAAGCAACGGCAGGTAATGGTAAGAAACGGCTAGTAATGGTAAGTAACGGCAAGTAACGGTAAGCAACGGCAAGTAACGGTAAGCAACGGCAAGTAACGGTAAGCAACGGCAAGAAACGGTAAGCAACGGCAAGTAATGGTTAATAACGGTAAGCAACGGCAAGTAATGGTAAGCAACGGCAAGTAATGGTAACCAACGGCAAGTAATGGTAAGCAACGGCAAGAAACGGTAAGCAACGGCAAGTAACGGTAAGCAACGGCAAGTAATGGTAAGCAACGGCAAGTAATGGTACGCAACGGCAAGTAACGGTAAGCAACGGCAAGTAATGGTAAGCAACGGCAGGTAACGGTAAGCAACGGCAAGTAATGGTAAGCAACGGCTAGTAATGGTAGGCAACGGCAAGTAATGGTAAGCAACGGCAAGAAACGGTAAGCAACGGTAAGCAACGGCAAGTAACGGTAAGCAACGGCAGGTAATGGTAAGCAACGGCTAGTAATGGTAAGTAACGGCAAGTAACGGTAAGCAACGGCAAGTAACGGTAAGCAACGGCAAGTAATGGTTAATAACGGTAAGCAACGGCAAGTAATGGTAAGCAACGGCAAGTAATGGTCAATAACGGTAAGCAACGGCAAGTAATGGTAAGCAACGGCAGGTAACGGTAAACAACGGCAAGTAATGGTAAGCAACGGCTAGTAATGGTAGGCAACGGCAAGTAATGGTAAGCAACGGCAAGTAACGGTAAGCAACGACAAGTAACGGCAAGTAACGGTAAGCAACGGCAAGTAATGGTAAGCAACGGCAGGTAACGGTAAGCAACGGCAAGTAATGGTAAGCAACGGTTAGTAATGGTAGGCAACGGCAAGTAATGGTAAGCAACGGCAAGTAATGGTAAGCAACGGCAAGTAACGGTAAGCAACGGCAAGTAACGGTAAGCAACAGCAAGTAATGGTAAGCAACGGCAAGTAACGGTAAGCAACGGCAAGTAACGGTAAGCAACGGCAAGTAATGGTAAGCAACGACAAGTAACGGTAAGCAACGGCAAGTAATGGTAAGCAACGGCAAGTAATGGTAAGTAACGGCAAGTAACGGTAAGCAACAGCAAGTAATGGTAAGCAACGGCAGGTAACGGTAAGCAACGGCAAGTAATGGTAAGCAACGGCTAGTAATGGTAGGCAACGGCAAGTAATGGTAAGCAACGGCAAGAAACGGTAAGCAACGGTAAGCAACGGCAAGTAACGGTAAGCAACGGCAGGTAATGGTAAGCAACGGCCAGTAATGGTAAGTAACGGCAAGTAACGGTAAGCAACGGCAAGTAACGGTAAGCAACGGCAAGAAACGGTAAGCAACGGCAAGTAATGGTAAGCAACGGCAAGAAACGGTAAGCAACGGTAAGCAACGGCAAGTAACGGTAAGCAACGGCCAGTAATGGTAAGTAACGGCAAGCAACGGCAAGTAACGGTAAGCAACGGCAAGTAACAGTAAGCAACGGCAAGTAACGGTAAGAAACGGCAAGTAACGGTAAGCAACGGCAAGTAATGGTAGGCAACGGCAAGTAATGGTAAGCAACGGCAAGAAACGGTAAGCAACGGTAAGCAACGGCAAGTAACGGTAAGCAACGGCAAGTAACGGTAAGCAACGGCAAGTAACGGTAAGCAACGGCAAGTAATGGTTAATAACGGTAAGCAACGGCAAGTAATGGTAAGCAACGGCAAGTAATGGTAAGCAACGGCAAGTAACGGTAAGCAACGGCAAGTAACGGTAAGCAACGGCAAGTAACGGTAAGCAACGGCAAGAAACGGTAAGCAACGGCAAGTAATGGTTAATAACGGTAAGCAACGGCAAGTAATGGTAAGCAACGGCAAGTAACGGTAAGCAACGGCAAGTAACGGTAAGCAACGGCAAGTAACGGTAAGCAACGGCAAGTAACGGTAAGCAACGGCAAGTAATGGTAAGCAACGACAGGTAATGGTAAGCAACGGCAAGTAACGGTAAGCAACGGCAAGTAATGGTAAGCAACGACAGGTAATGGTAAGCAACGGCAAGTAATGGTAAGCAACGGCTAGTAATGGTAGGCAACGGCAAGTAATGGTAAGCAACGGCAAGAAACGGTAAGCAACGGTAAGCAACGGCAAGTAACGGTAAGCAACGGCAGGTAATGGTAAGCAACGGCTAGTAATGGTAAGTAACGGCAAGTAACGGTAAGCAACGGCAAGTAACGGTAAGCAACGGCAAGTAACGGTAAGCAACGGCAAGAAACGGTAAGCAACGGCAAGTAATGGTTAATAACGGTAAGCAACGGCAAGTAATGGTAAGCAACGGCAAGTAATTGTAAGCAATGGCAAGTAACGGTAAGCAACGGCAAGTAACGGTAAGCAACGGCAAGTAACGGTAAGCAACGGCAAGTAACGGTAAGCAACGGCAAGTAATGGTTAATAACGGTAAGCAACGGCAAGCAACGGCAGGTAATGGTAAGCAACGGCAAGTAATGGTAAGCAACGGCAAGTAACGGTAAGCAACGGCAAGTAACGGTAAGCAACGGCATGTAACGGTAAGCAACGGCAAGTAACGGTAAGCAACGGCAAGTAATGGTAAGCAACGGCAAGTAATGGTAAGCAACGGCAAGTAACGGTAAGCAACGGCTAGTAATGGTAAGTAACGGCAAGTAATGGTAAGCAACGGCAAGTAACGGTTAATAACGGTAAGTAACGACAAGTAATGGTTAACAACGGATAGTAATGGTAAGCAACGGGAATTAATGGTAGACTACGGCAACGTATAAGAATTTATTGGGGGGGTTTTCTATTGGTGTATGTGAACATGGAAGGATTACCGCGGCTTTCCAATTAGGCTCAGCATTATTCCATTTTCATCTATGACGCAGGAATGATGCTGCCAAGTTGGTCGAATCAAGGTGATATTTCTTGTGGAATGAAACAAAAGTGAAGACTTTAAATAACACAGCACAGGTTAAACCGATTTTGCTTTCTTTACAACCTCGTTGCTGGGGTCAAGGGGGTACCCGCTCATTTTTAAACCAACAATGTAGCTACCAGTAATTGTAGTTAAATATTAACTAGCCGTTTGTTATAGACAATTAAATGCTGCGAGTCTATAACAACATATAGCTAGAGTGATTTTCACCGGACTGTGAAATAGTTATTAAGCTAATAGACACTAATAGACTCTGCACCCATTGTTTTCTTTTGTTACAATACAACTATTAGACACTATTAAACACTGACTATTAGTAATTGTTTCACAGTCCGATGAAAATCACTCTAGAGCGATTTTCATCGCACTGTGAAATAGTTACTAAGCTAATACACACTAGTAGATCCCAATTCCATTGTTTTCTTTTGTTGAATTTTGACTGCTATACACTAATAGCTAGTTAGTATTTCACAGTCCGATGAAAATCACTCTAATGCACCGAAAGAGATTGTCAACAGCTTGATGCGCCTAAGCTGCATATATAGTCAATTGCTGAAACGTTGTCGGGTCTATAAACATAGAACATAGAAGCTGAGACCGCAATGGTGCTTGGGATGTCAATAATAATATTCTGATTTATTCTTTTACGCTTTGCCTTCGATGCAAAATGGCAAAAGCGTGTTCAGGACCTGGGTTGGCGGGCCGTTTGGCTTCGATTTTTTATCGGTTGCAGCTTAAATGAATAAATCAGAATATAATTATTGACATCCCATGCACCATTTCGGTCTCAGCTTCTATGTTTTTAGACCCGACAACGTTTCTTCAATTGACTATATGTAACGGAGCATGAATTATGCGTATTTAGAACTCTTTGGCAAATTTATATTGACGATCGAGTTAATTTCCATCTAATTAGCAGCAAGTGATAACATCTGCGCATGTCTCCAACTTCTATCGTCTTGGACAAATGGATGATTTTGAAAGGATAATTTCTAGCTGTTCATACTTCTGCACTCGAATGTAATGCTCCGAAAAACTATCTTATCTATCATTTATTTGTCATAAATGTAAACTCAGTAACTATAAATTTCATTCAGAGCCACCTTGTCAACTTGTTGCGTGCCATGCGTGCGGTTTCGTACGTTTACATTATGCACTTATCATTTGCTTCCCCGTGGGTTGACCCCCGGGACACTCCCGGGGAATTGTTTTTCGTGACAAACAAAAACCATTCAAAGCCCCTGGGTAAAGGGCAAAAAATTAATAACAAATAGCCCTTCCCTAGGGGGAAGTATACGAACATGTCTCCCAGTGTGTGTGCCAAGGTTTAAACCAATAGACGACTTTCAAAAATGGCGGCCTAGCACATGAGAACGAGGCCACAAAGGCCTTGTTACCAGAAAATAAGCATGGCGACACTTCTATTGCTACCAAAGACGTGTTCCTCTTCCTTCTGAAATAACTATTTTCTGTGCATTTTACAGGATATACTTAGACTCATTTAATGGCATAATGATTTTTGGAGGCCTTTCTGGCCTCGTTCTCGTAAACAATGAGCCCCATTTTTGAAAGTCGTCTATATATTAGCCATTGTATACACTGGTCTTGGGAATTGTCTATACAGCTGGGTAGTACACACGAGAGACTTGTCCTCCTTCATGTTCTTGCAACATGTCCCCTAGTGTGTGTGCCAAGGTTTAAACCAATATATTTATTATTAGCCATTGTATACACTGGTCTTGGGAACTGTCTACTGGGTATAGCACACGAGGGACTTGTCCCCCTTCATGTTCCTGTATTATGCTCGGCCCTGGTGCATAATACCTAGCTTAAATAGACCAATAACCATTGACTTACATAGTCTGTTGTATTAATGTATGATTTTTGTGAATTGTGAAATTTTACAATTTATTTTCGAAATATCATCATTTATTTGCCAGTTTGGAATTCCGGCGTCGCGTTGAATTATGGGTGTGTTTTTAGGACATATAATAAAACTTCAATATATAAAAAAAGTTATTAAGAGTCGACGTTTGCAAGTATTTTACTACGATTTCAAGTGAAATGGCATCCCTCAAAACAGTCCCATGATTCAACGCGCGCGTTAACTCGAAAGGGCTAATAATCTTTTTTATTTATTTTCCTCGTGGTTTTCCTGTGGTCAAGAACATGAAAGGATCTGGGGCAAGAAATTCACTCGGTGGGTGTGGTCGGGAGTCATGCAGTTTTCTTGTTCATCGAAAGACTGCCGACTTGTCTCCCACACTAACCCAAAGGATTTGCTTACTTTTTTTACTCGGGATACCAAGTATCCCGAGGTTTAAGCACTTTCCGTCTGTGCAACAAAATGCACAATAGAAACCACGTGGCGGTGATTTCATTTTGGTAAGACAATAGGAGCCATTCTGGTAGACGCAGTTAGCGCCATCGTACATGTCCTTTTCAAGATACTTCTGAGGCAAATACCACAGGAAGCCCAACATTGTCTTAAAAGACTTATGAAATCGTGTACTACAGTAGCGACCTATGAATTAGCGCAAGTACCGTGCAAGAGATTACTAGGTACATAAGCATTATAAAATAACTGATATAAAGCGCGCTCTGTTTGGCCAAAGAACACGTGTCGGGCAAGTTCTATATAGGAAAAGACAAGCACTGCTAAAGAGCAGTATATTACCGAATCTGTGTATGTTGCTTGTGTGAGAGAAGACGCACTGCTAATGGGCAGTACATTACTGAGTTTGTGTATGTTGCTTGTGTGAGAAAAAAGAAGCACTGCTAATGGCAGGACATTACTGAGTCTGTGTATGTTGCTTGTGTGAGAAAAGAGAAGCATTGCTAATGGGCAGTACATTACTGAGTCTGTGTATGTTGCTTGTCTGAGAAAAGACTACTAATAAGCAGTACCCTACTGAATCCGAGTACGCTGCTTGCGCTTACGCTTAAGTCGCTCGTGAAGCCAGCCTTAAAAAGAATTATTTTCGACGATTCATCTTGGCATCCGTTCCACTGACGCCAATAAGCGACGCATGTGTCTCAAGTCGACCACGCCCGCGTATTCAAAGTGCTTTTGTTTAAGGTGAGGTATAACACTCATGTCGTCATACTCGACCTCTCTTAGATTGTCAATATACATGGGTAAACCTAATGACACCAGCCATTCCTCCAAGGAACTAATTTGACCAAGATGGTCGGGCTCTTGAGGGTAAAACGACAAATCGCACGGAATCTGTGGAAAGATGATAGTGCAAGATCTTATTGAGGCTGCGGCGTTCATACTAGTACAGATAAATCTGAGAACACATCTTTTTGCTACGACTAGACCTTCCGTCCAAACTAGAGCATATTTCGTATGAGTGTGAAATGGACTGCGTCGTACCGTGACTGTGTCACTGCTGTTTTCTCCATAAAATCTGATTGATTGATTGATTGACTGATTGATTGATTGAGTGAGTGATTGAATGATTGATCTATCTATCGATCGATTGATTGATTGATTGAGGGAGTGAGTGAGTGAGCGATTGATCGATTGATTGATCGATCAATCGCTTGATTGATTAATCGATCGATTAAAATCGATCGATTGATTAATTGATCGATCGATCGATTGATTGATTGATCAACTTTGTTTAGTGATGATTGTCAAAACAGGGGGGAGATGCGTTTTCGAATTTATCAAATTTAGAGTCAAAGTACCCTAAATTTCTGTACATTATTTGAGCTATTAAAGTTTGATCAATCAAGAAAACGCCGTTTCAGAGAAGATTACAGAAACAGAAAAATACTTTAAAAATTATCCGAAGTGTGAATGTAGCCCGAGTTTTTGTACATCATTCAAGCTACGAAGCCTTAAATAGAACTACTTCTTACAATGAGGCCAGAAGATATTTCAAACATGTACTCGGGCTACTTACCGAAGATCGTCCCTTTTCCCTTAATTTTGTACAACGTATTCTGTCCATAATTTCAACAATTTCTTTTTGAGATCTTCGCATTTCTTCAGTATATCTATCTATTAGATTAATAGGGACACCCCAGCTGCCACTCTGAAATGAGAACACATTAAAGGAATCATTAAAATAATACTCCAGTATTTTTGCCAAGACATTAATTCGCCAGTAACAAAATGAGGTGGGGCCTGGGACCGAAATCGGATCGCAAAGCATGCATGGATTGCTTTGCTGGACCGTTATGAAGTCACCCAATCGATTGGAAGCTGCAGACTTGTAAAGGTGAAGATAACGTTCTAGTCATAGTATCGGTAGTCCCTTCAGCACGAAGCCGATCTACAAGAAAACCGATAGTCTCCTACGCAGCTGCAGTTTTGTTGTCACGCTAGGGCTTAGCCCCCAAAAACTAGCGTGACAACAAAACTGCGGCTGCGTAGGAGACTAGAAAACCGACGGCTAGGAAAGAAGTCGAAACAAGTGTGGGAGGTAGGTGACTGGAGATCAAATTCGGGACCTCTAGCTCAGAAGGCTGTGCAGTAACAAACTTGCTTCTGCAAAAATTAAAGTTCTGAGTTACAGTAGAACCCCGCCCTACGGTCACCCCGTTATCACGACCAACGATTTTGGCCCGACAACTAGAGATCACACTTAATCTCTTGTAAACACTACACCGTTAATACGACCAATCCGTTAATACGGTCAACCCGTTAATACGGCCAACACATTTTATAACAGCTACAATCTTACGCGCGCTCTGATTGGCCAGAAAGCTATGAACTATTTGCCCATGGGCTGCACTGCGCGCGCTCTATCTTCGTCGTCTTTTTCAAATTGTTCGTTTTTAAGATGGCGACACATATAACGCGCGCTCTGATTGGCTGAAAAATCTATGAACTATTTCCCCATGGGCTGCACGGCTCCGTTTTTAACGTTCTAGGCTCTGTTATAAATCAATTAGACATCAGAAAGCCGCTTGCCCATTGCGTTATAGACGCACCTGATAAAATATAAAGAACTCTTTACAAACTAGAGTCGCACTCGGCTACGCCTCGTGCCATTCTTACGTTTGTTAATCGTTCTTTATATTTTCTCTCGTGCGTCTATAACGCCATGGGCGGGCGGTTTTCTGTTGTCTAATTGATAATTGGTGTGCAACTAAAGATTGCACTTAATCTCTTGAGAAAATACCCCGTTAATACGACCAATCCGTTAATACGACCACCCCGTTATCACGACCATCACATTTTGGCCCGACAACTAGAGATTGCACTTAATCTCTTGAGAAACCCCATTAATACGACCAGTTATTTTTCGACCATAGGTGGCGATATTAACGGGTTTTTACGGTATTTATTAGGCCCGTTCCATACGCCGTTCCACTCAAGTGTCATGTATTACTACCGCAGAGTTCGAGTCTCGGGCAAATTCGGAGCGGCGTGTGATACAGACGGCGTACTTAATGCTGTTTCCTGTTCGAGTTCGAGTCCCCGCTCTGGCCACTAGCTGAGGGTGAATTTGTTCCGGGCAACACTTAGTCCAAATTCAGTTTCTCAACCATGCATGTAATATAGCCAACTAGTTCACTTCCTTGCCAGTTGGGATTCTTAATTGAGGGCCATTATGTCTATACCCTCATTAAAATAAACATTCTTTTCTGTTGCTGTTGCGCAGGGCGACAGACACCTCCGAACTTAAGACAGTTGTCACAACCAAATAAAAACCGTTATATAATAATTGGTATATTACGCGCGCTCTAATTGGTCGAGAACCGTGTGTGGTTACAGTACACACACATAGATGACGTCATTGAATCTTACGCGCGCTCTGATTGGTTGAGACGTTTTGATGAATAATATATAAAAACAAGTAGATTCCATTTTTCCGTGGGTCTGTACTCTAATTGGTGCACCGCAGAAGACGACAAACAATGGTGAGAACAACAGTCACGTCACTCGACTTCGCCTCGTAGAATACTTTTTCGTTCTCAATACATATTGACGTCATCTGTGCGTCTATTAGAGTACAGACGCACGGGAAAATGGATGCAAACACAACTACTTACTTGGCTTGAATATGGTGAATCTGTTAGGTCTATTTGTTCGATACGTAAGCGCCTCTCAATCAAATCAGACAGAGAATGAGAGGGTCGTTTTTTAGGTACCGGAAGATCAGGGACATTTAACGACGATGCTTCCTCATGGGTCATTCCAGCACCTCTGTCATCAAGGTCCTCTTTTATAAAGGTACCTGGTTTAGCTGGTGGCTTTGGTGGTAGTCGTGGTTTCTTTTTAATACCAGGTTTAGGTTTTGTCACAGGGGGTACCCCTGGGGTAGGTTGTGGTACCTTAGGTGGTTCCTCAATATCTTTAGTTACGACTTTCTCAGGTTTTTTAATTGAAGGCCGTGGTGGCTTTACGAGAATGTTTTTAGGTCCTACTTCTGGTTTTCCAGCTAAAACTTCCGGTTTTCCAGCTAAAACTTCCGGTTTTCCAGCTAAAACTTCCGGTTTTCCAGCTAAAACTTCCGGTTTTCCAGCTAAAAGCACTTCCGGTGGAGGAGGCGGAAATACGTCATCTTCCAAAGAATACCTATTTGAATTATTGCAGTTATTTACAGTTTGAGAAGGCAAATCCTTCAATTGTTCTGATTCTTGTAAAGATATTTGATTTTGATCTTGTTCTTTTGCAGGAGGTACAGACGGCTTCTCTTCAGGAACATTCCTTGAGCTTTCTTCAAGCGAACTTTGCCTTGGTGGTAATGCTGGAAGCTCTTTTACTGCTGCCTTTGAAACTGAACTTCTTTTGTCATCCTCAGTCCCTGGAGACAGCAGAGCAGGGGCGGTGGCTTGCCTAGGGAGTGGTCGTGGGGGTGGGGGAGGGGCTTTGCGTACTGGATGAGGGGGAGTCGGTAGGGGTGGTTTATGAGTGGGTGTGAGGGGCAGAGAACTTTTTCTGCTTAAAGATGGATTTTTGGGTCTTGCATTTCTCGGTAGCGTACTGGTTTGTACAGGTGACCGGTTTTCTGTTATAAAAGAACATTCAAAAGAAAATATAAGCTTTCATACGATTTTGTTTTGGAGAAATCATAAGTGAATATCGGCAAATTTGTCTAATTACCATCATCATCATCATCATCTTCAATATCTTTATCATCATCATAATATCGCAAAATATGCAAAATTAATTCAAAGGCTGGAGCAAAGAAAGTTTGGTACTTTCTTGAATATCGTCCCGGAAATGAGGATTTTTAAGGGGGGCGAGTTATCGTTGGAGCTACAATCGTTGACATTATTTGTTAGCACGATGTGTAACTCACGGTGTTTTTGTACAATACGCACTATAGGATCCCCCTACCCCCTACACAATGTTGCTGGTCGCTATAAAGTCTGTTGGATTGGTTTCAAGGTAGTAAGTACCAAACGCTTCACAGCAACATTGTAAGGTTGGATAGGGGTGAGGGTGTGGTGTGGAGGATCTATTCTCTGAAAGATCCACTTCGCACTGAAGCCAATCGCTTCAATTTTGATAATGATTATAAATATTTCTCCGACTGAAGCCTCCTACAAAGCAGAATCCCCAAACGACCAAGTATGTCCAGAATCACCATTAGATACCATTGGTAAAATATGTTTTACCAATGGTGTCTATTGGTGAATTTCCACAGGGTTCCCTCTAAAAACCCTATCACAATATATATGTACGCTCGTGTTTGGGATTGCTGTGGTATCAATTGCTTAGCTTTGGGATTCCTGTGGTATCAACTGCTGGCAAGTTCAGATTACCTTCTTCGTTATCTGCTGTTTCTCTTTTTGCGAAAACATTTTTCATTTCATTTAAAAATTGGTTTTCAGGGTGAGCTGTAACACCCCGTTTCCCAGGACTGCCCTGAGTTTCTACATCCTCAATTGTGCCAAGTCTGTCAACAGCGTCTGAGCTGCTAGAAGAACTGTGTAACGACGACGTTGAATGGATCTGTAAATATGAACAATTCAGATAAGATTCACCACAGTTTGCAAGAGCGTAGCCTCCTCCGCAGGCACGTCTATTTTCTCTATCTTTGGGATTCCTGTGGGATTCTTGTTCCTAATTAGCACCTAGTCCCTCTCTATCAGCAACACAGGAAACCCAAGACATAAAAATATTCAAATTCTTAGATCACAGAGATGCTTGCGGAGGAGGCTAGCAGGAGCGTATCCAGGATTACCCTATGGTAGGGGTACAGCAAGGGGTCATACGTAAAGTTTCATGGGCGTGCGTAACTTACGAGTACTTTACTACGTCATACGTAAAGTTTCATGGGCGTGCGTAACTTACGAGTACTTTACTACGTCATACGTAAAGTTTCATGAGAGTGCGTAACTTACGAGTACTTTACTACGTCGTGCGTAAAGTTTCATGAGCGTGCGTAACTTACGAGTACTTTAATATGTCACACGTAAAGTTTCATGAGCGTGCGTAGCTTACGAGTACTTTACTTCGTCGTGCGTAAAGTTTCATGAGCGTGCGTAACTTACGAGTACGTTACTACGTCGTGCGTAAAGTTTCATGAGCGTGCGTAACTTACGAGTACTTTACTACGTCGTACGTAACTGTATCGCGGGCCAAAGCGTGAGTAACTTACGAGTACTTGTATTACGCATACCAATACGTACATATGTCGATTACTCGTACTACATCGTACGTACGCAAACTGTCAACTACGTCGTATGTAAAACGTTTCAATCGTACCTGATTATATTTAGCATTTCTAAGAAGTTCGTGACCGGTCTTCCTGTGTCCAGCAGGGGAAGGATCTGGAGACGAGTCGGACGGTAAATGTGTACTGTCTTCTTCTGAGCTTGTATTGAATGAACCTTCTGTAAAAACAAAAACATTATTGAAAATACAATACATTTGAACTTTTGTGATAGGTATATTATGATTTTGACGTAAACAGTTTTAAGGTACGAGCGATATTCACTAAAACTCACAGTAATTTACCTTAAAGTCAATATGTTTAGCGCGGACAATATAATTTAGCGAATTTTAACGAGTTCCTCAAAATCGCCGAATTTTATACTCGCTAAAATTAGTATCTTGGCGTAAAAAATGTCATTTCTTTCTGAAAATCGTTAAACTAAGAAGCCACTAAATAGCCCCTTGAAAAATTGCTACAGTTGCTAAAACAGTAATCAGTAGTGTTTAACAGTAAATAGTAGTGTTTAAAAAGTAGACATTTTATTGAAGGTACAGCGTTTTGCAAAAAATTCTGAGAAAGCCAAGTATATACATCTATACATATATACTAAAATTTACTATATATTAATTGTTGAAGACTTTAAGAATGATTTATTGTTTTATTGCTACAGGCTGTTTCGTATGATCAAAAATTGACCACACTCTTCAGGCAAGTTACAATGAATGACCGTTAAAATTCTGGCAGAATTTTAACGGTCATTCATTGTAACTTGCCTGAAGAGTGTGGTCAATTTTTGATCATACGAAACAGCCTGTAGCAATAAAACAATGAATCATTCTTAAAGTCTTCAACAATTAATATATAGTATGTCCTGCTCCTATTTTTATAGTCGAGCACTCTTTGGAAATAAGTTCATGACAATTTTAAAGTATATACTAATTTACATATTTTCAAATTTCTCTAAAATAGCATCTTTTTCATAAAAAGTAAGTCTGCTTATCACCATTACGTCTGAATAACTGCATCGTAAATTTGCAAAGAATTTGTATTTTTGCCCGTATTTTAGCAATTTTAGTTTGAAAACTACCCACAATGCACCTTATATATGTATATATGTATATACTTGGCTTTCTCAGAATTTTTGCAAAATGCTGTAAATATATGTGGTTTTGAATATACATATATATCAAGCGTTGGTATATACTAAAACAATGATTCGCTTCACTTTTGGTATATAGCGGTTTTAGGAAATATTTACAACGACGCTGGCTGCGAGTCTCGGTAAATATTTTACCGCCATTCACCTCCAGTTCAGAGAATAATTAATTATTTCGAGATTTTAATACTTCTTTTCATATCGCGGCTTTTATGATTCTCGAGTATCAAATAAAAATTTCCGCTTTCTCACTTTCTAAACCTGTTTCAGTTCTTGTCTTCTAAGGTCCAAAAGGAAAGTTTCCTCCTTCACTTTTAGTTATGATACATCGCATTTAATTCGTAGAAGTCATTTCTGGCAGTTCGTTCCGGGACTTAAACGAAAGGGTTAAGCTAAAATCAACAACCAAGTCAATTCGAATACATTTTCATACTTATATTGTAGCGGAAATAAGCTAGCCCGTTGTGCGCTCGTAACTTCGAGGTTCTCTTCTACCACAACGGCTTTGTGCTTACCTTGAGGGTAGAATACAGCGGTTGGTTCATCTTTGGGAACTCCACTCTTAGAAAATGCTCCTGACACACGTTTGATGCTGATCCTTGTGAACGATGAGTGAGGAGACTTTGGAGAAAACTTGGGCTTGAAAGATTTTGGCTAAGAAAGCAAGAAATCGTGTTAGAATACAGTAAATGAAGAGATGCAACGATGTAAGTACATATTTATTTTCAATTTAGACCAGTGTGTACTCTCTCGCGAATACCATCAAGGCCACCAAAAAAATTCGTCTTAAGGAAGTGTTTATCTTACAGAGAGTTTAGCGTAAGTCGGTCTGTTCGCTCCTGTTGGGCTTCCTGTGTTGATCGATCACCGATGCAAAGGAGCGAAGACTGCAACTTACGGAATCAGTCTAAAGGCCCCATTATATGAACCGGGCTTACCGGTTCACATAATCAGGTCCTAATAGAGAGTTAAGAATATCGATAGAAAGGGATAAGCAATTGGACTGTTTGTTATACAGAGATGTCCATCTTCCTGAGGTGTTCGTTTGGAGAGAGTTCACTTTATTTACGTAGAACTTTATTTTGAAGATACTGACGAGCAGTTTTCAAATAGACTTCGTCCCAACTAAATTGGATAACTTGAAAACACATCCTTTTACTTCCATTTCCGTTCCCTGCTAGCGGAGTCTTAAAGCCAATTTACACGATACAATTTTTGCTTACAACTTGTCGCATGCAACGACCCTACAACTTGCTTACAACTGTTGCGTGCGACAAGAACAAAAGGTTGTAGGATTTTAAAACATGTTTTAAAACCTTACAACAGTTGTAAGCAAGTTGTAGGTTTGTTGCATGCGAGAAGTAGTAAGCAAAAATTGTATTGTAAATTCTGATTTGATTCAGTCAAGTCAGAATTTTTCTGTGCGAGACTCTGCTAGCAGGAAACTGTTTTCTTAATCTACACTGAAATCACACTACACTGAAACGAAACTTCCGCTGAAACGAAATTTTCATGGACAAAGGAAAATGAGGTTTTAATAAGGACGAAAGGTCGAGCCGTAACAAAAAAGATGCTAAGTAACAATGCTTGTAAAAATATTGTTCCGATGCATTTCACTTTCCCATAAAAGAATGGTTGGATTTTCAGGCTGAGAATACGTTAACCTATGAACAATATGTTAATGGAATAAAATGCGCTAAAGCTCTATTTAACAGGGAAGTTTCTTTTGTGTGAAAAGCTTTCATCCAATTGTGAGATTCCAAAACAATAGCCAAGAAAAGCTTCCAATTTTCCAAGTTCCCCACATAGAATTTTTCTTTTAAAACTCAGAAAATTTTTAACCAAGAGAAAATCAACTAGTGAACTACGGAGAAATTAATGTAATATCTGATAAAGATATGTTGGATATTCATGTTTTAGCCAATGAGATGGATGGATTAAACAATATAAAATTAGGCAACCTCTTGCTCGGACCACTACTTAATAAGAATATTCTTAGAAAAACGTCTTAACAAAAATATATGCCACAACAATACTGCACGACCCTGGGCGTTTCGAAGACTTCATGTCAAGTGCTTTCAAAATTATGCATGTCGATTAGTTTGAACGTATCCTTGGAAAACTGATGTAATAAGGCACGGCAAGCCTAGCCGAAATCAAAGAAAATCATTCGAAAATGTCAAATGAAAACTAAGAACATTGTTTACAGTGAACTAAAAATCAATAGGTTTTCTGGGAATGGAGGCTTGGCCTCAGTAAATGTCTTTTCCATGAAATTCAGAAATGAAAAGCCACCCTATGTAGTCATAGCGCACCAGACATGCCGACCAAATGGACCGGCAGAGTTAGGAGTGCTGCCACTAGAAATATTATCACCAACAAGTCCTTTCCCTGTCTTCTATACAAGTGTTACTGTTTGATACCCTTATTGACATTCATAACAGCATCAAAACGACTTGTAACTCAGTTCTATAAGGAAAGTTCAAAAGAAATGCAGAATTCGAGCTAAATTAACTTTACTACAAACCTTTGGAGTGTGTGAATCTTCCTCAAAGCTGAAAAATAAGTGCAAAAAGAATTACAAAAATAGATTCAAACCGATATGACAGTGTTGAGCTAAGACACCACAAGAGTAACTGAGAAAGCAGTCAATACTGGCACATCAGATGCAACTATTGTACTATAATAAATATTGGATTTGTTTTTGGGAAGTGGCGCTATACAGGCAGATATTTTAACGATTAGAATACAGGATAAGGAATTCAATATGCCAAACGTCCTATTGGCATGTGTTACGCTACGGATTTCCAGTAATTATGTATTTATTACCCTCAATGTATTTTTGAGTAATTTTACTAGTTAAGCATTTTAAGTGCTGTAACCTTGACTGTTTTGATCATAGGATTTGTGTATTGTTTCGACTTGTGTGACGCACCCTCTTTCACTGTAACCCAAACAGACCAACGTAGGGTTTCGCTTCGACTTCAAACGTGATGTAAACAGGAAATTAGATTTAGTTTAGTTATTATATAATAACTATATATATTCGATATTTGTCACACTCGCACACTCTTTAGTCTTTGTACAAACTAGCGAGGCAAGTTCGGGCTACGACTCAGTGTTGATTGGAAAGTAAGTAAGGAAAGTGGTCGAGTAAGAAACTCCTTCCGACAGCCACTCCGACTTAGGAAAGTCTTTCTGGTTAGCCTGTCTCTACCTCAACTTGTAGTACGAACTCTTGCTTAGCTTGTAAATATAACTCTTGTGCAAAGTCTAATAAACGAGTCGGCAGAGCAGGCGATTCCTTACAAAGTCCCTCACGTGACACATGTTTTCCGATTATCTAGCCCTGGTACGCGAAGGTTGGATAGCGCTATACGCTGAATAAATCTTTATCCAGTGCCGAATAAATTTATTGGAAAATGCTATAAGTGGATAAAGGATTTATCCAACGGATAGTACTATCTTGGAGTCGGTTGTACGAAGCCTGGATAAGTTGCCCGTTTTAATTTGATCCGGTAATACTCAAATACATTAGTAAATCGTTTTTACTGGGGTAGAATACAAGGAAATTGGCACGCGCTTTCGAATGTTCACATGCTCAATATATTTGATGTCTTTTGAAAATAAAGTACGAATATCCACCGGATAAATCCTTATTCAGCGGATAAAAATAGTTATAGCTCTTATCCGGTGGACACCTGTCTGAAGGTACCCAAATAAAGTAATTTTACGTCCGGCAGTGTCCGCATACCTTAACAGTTTCTGAAGCGCATCTTCTACAGATATTTGGTGATCTCTAACACTTTTCATAAGGTTGATTCTATCTTCTTCACTCATTGTCATATCACAAGCAGGGATATCTGACCCAGGTCGACTAATTGTCTTCTTTTTTGTACTTCTACCAAACAATCCTCGTTTTAATTTATGATGGCTTTTAGGGGATTCTTCTTCGCTACATGAGCTGCTCTAAAATACAAAGATAAAAAACAGATACTTAGAATGAGACTAAAGGTACACAGGGTTCCCACTCTGCTGTTAAAACAAATTTTTCCGAATAGACCATATGCACTAACAGGTCACGTGACCCTATCTGCCCCGCTAAATCAAGCAGCACCATCAAAATGAACTCCAAAAAATTAAAGAGCACCTCGATATTAGTAAAAGTGCAAAGTTTCAGTTTATAAGATGAATAAGAGAAAAAATGGCAGTAAATTTAAGAGGGGATATTTTTCTTAAGATTCGTTCGGAAAAGCGCGTTGGATGGCACGAGCTTGCCACCCAACGCGTTTTTCCAAACGAATCTTGCCACCCAACGCGTTTTTCCAAACGAATCTTAAGAAAATATTCCCTCTTAAATTTACTGTCATTTCTCCTGTATTATATCTTATGAGCTGAAACTTTGCACTTTTACTAATATCGAGGTGCTCTTTCATTTTTTGGAGTTCATTTTGATGATGATGCTTGATTTAAGGGAGATGGGGACACGTGACCTGTTAGTGCATATGGCCTATTTTCTCTGACTTTTCCCTGACCAAATCCCATTTTTCTTAACTTTTTCCTGAACGCAAATTTAGAACAATTTCTATTCCACCGATATTGGTCTACCAAATTAAGCACTTATAAACTTACCTTTCTAGTTGTATCTTCTTTTGAAGTCTGAGTTTTCTTGTGTTCTTTTTCATAACTACGTAGAAATAAACAATTAGAGCAGAGCCTCCATTAGAGCAGAGCCTCCATTAGAGCAGAGCCTCCATTAGCAAATATTGTAACTCAGTTTGGCCTCTATAACCAAACCATTTGTTTTAATTGTTAATGGTACCAATGAAAATAGACCTGAGTAACTTCTTTGATGTAAGAGCATACTGTATTTACTCGTTTTAGTGCCGCCCCGATTAAGCGCCGCCTTCGATTAAACACCGCATCTAAGGGCAAAATGATGAATTAAGCGCCGTCCTCGAATAAGCGCCACATTTGTTCACACAGTGCAGCGCTTATTCAAGAGACTTCCACTAGACAGTCATCTTGAATAAGGAAAACAAAGTACGGTACAACACAACGCTGAAATTGTGTAGAAAATAGAGGTTTTGTACATTTGAAGCACGTTTATTGTGTTGTTAACATTTGCTTCACTTAGTAAATCATTTTTGAACCTTGTGATTTCTTAATAAACGCCGCCTCCGAATAAGCGCTGCATCAGAAATCAAAAAAATTGAACAGAGACAACGGAGAAAAGTGGAGGAGAAAGGGGAGAGTGACTTAGGCCAAGTTCAGACGTCGAACTTTTGCCGCGTCGAATCTAATAGTTGCATTTTGTAGATGAGAAGTGCGGCTTCTGAACCAAATGAATTTGACAAAATTGATTCAAACTGAATTTTTCAACTTAATACTTAATCAAATCTGTCAAATGCAATAGGTTCAGACGCCGCACTTCTCATTTACAAAATGCAACTATTAGATTCGACACGGCAAAAGTTCGACGTCTGAACTTGGCCTTAGTGGGAAGAAGTGATCTGTTTAGCAGTTTCAGTATATTTGCCTACAAAGGAAATACAGTGCAACCGACTTCCCCCAGGAATTTAGGTCATGTACTGCCCTGGATGAGAACGTCTTGCCATTTGCAGACATTTATAAAATGCAGCACCTTCTTGATTATGAAAAAAATCAGTGTTGATCAGGTCTGGGCTCAAATCCCAACCTCATATTTAAAACACTGATGCGCAACCAAGGAGGCAGCATGGCCGAGTGGTCAGAGCGTTGGTCTCGTAATCTGGCGGTCACAGGTTCGATTCCCGCTCTGGCTACTAGCTGAGACTGAATTTGTTCCGATTTCGATTAGTTCAAATTCAGTTTCTCGGCCATGCTTGTAATATAGCCAACTGGTTCGCCTCCTTGCCAGTTGGGATTCTTAATCCATTTATGTTTGATTTATATGATTTAGTTATAGCGCATTTGATCATTTCGCCATGGAAAATGCGCTCTAGAAGCTGACAAATTTATTTATTTATAACCAACTAAGCCAACAAGTCTTACCTTTCCATCTGCTGCACAGCTTCTTCAACAGTTAACTCTCCATTCTTGACCATCAACATAAGCGCTACTCTATCTTCTTCACCCATAGTAATGTTACTGGCAGGAAATTCTGCGCCAGCAACGTGTTTCACAGAATTACTAGTGGTATTCTTAGTGTCCGGTGACTTGTCATCGCTCGAGGTATTTTTTCGTTTACTACTGCGGAATATCCCAAATAGAGAAGACTGCTTAGGTTTACTTGTAGATGTGTCTTTGTCAGCTTTGGTTTTAATATCTGTATTTACTGTTGATAGTAGAGCATAGACAGAATAAGTTTAACTTGGCAGTTTTCGCTAATTTACAACATAATCAGGAATGAAGGCAAATCTGTAAAACCATAAAAAGAGAGTAAATGTACTTCCAGCACTGGCCCTTCGTTGGAGTTAAGGTTGAAGGGCCAAAGCTCAAAACATTAGTACTGTAAGTTCTCTCTTTTTATATAACATTAAATCATTTATTCCTTATAGCATCTTTACACACCAATGTAGCCTAAAACAGTTCACTCACTAGTTTTCACTTGTGCAACATTATCAACTTCTTGGTCAGTGGAACTAAAATTTACCATTCTCCAAAACTTACATGCAACAATAGTGGGAGTTATACAGTATCAAGAGACCATAATACTAAGAGAGCAAAAACGATATTGATGTCTGTGTGATGTGCTTGGCACTTAAGGTTATTTTTAGTAACAAGAAGTTGACACCATCATATACTCAAACAATGAAATTTGATTGCCGGAGGAGAAACAGTTCTTATTCACATGTGTGTAAAACTCAAATTCTATTGTTTTAGAGCCTTGTGCATGTGATATGGTATCAATTTCTTGTTACTAAGAATAACCTTAAGTGCCAGCACATCGTGCAGACATCACTCATCTGCAAGTTTCATTCTCTTAGTATTATGGTCTCTTGGCAGCTAGAACTGTTCGCTTATGGTCCAACATCAATCACTATGTCTAGACTAGAATGTTGTCCTTACCATGAAGCTCTTTAAGAGAGTCAAGACTTCTAGAAAGTTTAGAATTTCTTTCTACGGGACGTCTTCTTTTGCTCTTCTTATGGGGAGAAGACTGGACATCAAGATAGTCTGCAGGATCAACCTACATAAAATACATAAAATCTTTAATAATTTCATTTCTTTTAGTTAGCAAGCCATTCCATCTCAGGGGGATACTCTGACATACATGTAAAAGTGACAGGGAGTTGTACTTAAGCAATATAAAACATGCGTGCATGTCTCTGTACTGTGATATAAACACGATGGAAGATGTAGAGCAAGAGAAAAGCAAGATTAGGAACACGAGGCGTAGCCGAGTGCTTCTCTTGCTTTTGAGTGCTCTACATCTTCCAGAGTATTTATATCACAGTACAGAGACATAAGCGATCGTTTTATATTGCTTTTATAAAATATTTTCGACGTTTTGTGAGCGAGCCATGTCTCTGTCCTCTGATACAAGCATGGTAGCCAGCCAATCAGTGCACGCGTCATATCTCAAATATTTTATAAAACCATTATTTTATTAGGCTTGAAATTTCCAAAATATGTCTTTTCAGGGTGTGCATTATTTTTTGGTAGCAAATTTCACTAATAATCTTCTTAATTACTTATTGCTTTATAGACAGACAGGTTTTTTGGGGGAGGAGAGGAAATGGGGGAGGAGGGGGAAGAAGGTGTCAGTCTGGGACCACATTGGGCTTTTTTGGTCCCTGGTCCCTGGGTAACTCCTCTGAGCATAACATACATGTACAAGTAACCTTGTTTTCACTAATTTTAGATAAAATGGAAATTGGCTAACAAATGTGCTCACTAAGAATCTGGGGACAGGGGGAGGGGAGAAGGGGGAGGGGGGCTCATTGTACCTTTTAGGGGCCAAAATTACCAATCTGGTAATTTTATTGGTCCACAAGCATTTAATCTGGCACCTTTTTAGGGTGGTTTTCAGTAATAAGACGCCCTCATATAACTTTACAAGTAGGTGTTCAAAGATTCTAGTGTAATATTATTAAAACTGTTTTTGGGTTGGTACCTAGAAGGGGTAAAAATCGTGTGTTGCCACACCCACCTGGATAAAACTGAGGTATCTTTTAGGGGTCATTTTCAAAATTTCTGACGAGCATCCCTACCCTTCTTTATATAGTAGTCTCCCACAGGCTAAGAGTATAGTTTCAAATTAACAATACTAAAGATCTCTACTTACTTCCTTAGTTGTTAGAGAAGAAGGTGCAGTATGCCAACCAGAAGTGTCTTTACCAACGCTGTGCAGTGGTGCAGTATGACTTCGTTTATGTTTAGATGAATTAGGGCTGTGGTCATCATGATCTGAGCTAGTAGCTTGATCATTTCCCTAAAACGAACAGTAAGTCATGAATTACGTACTATGTCACAGATGCACAACTGTTGCTAAACATTAAATACTTCCAGTATAATGCACACTTGACAAAAACCACACATTTTTGTTCTTATGGCACATGCACAGGACATTTAATTTACTTGCAGTTTCTTAAAAAAAGCTGTAACCTTTGGCAGATTCCATCTTTTACAGCCTTCTCTTCAAAGCCAAGCATGGGGTTGGCATAAAATTAAGAAATATTAATGAAAGTTATTTGCATTTTTTTGCTCAAAGTTATTTTGATTTTGTTTATTTTTTGTTCATAAAAACCATAACAAGTTTATTTCAAAGCCATTTTAAAAATGTGTGCTTGGTTTTATGAAGCTTGATCCATAGCTGCCAACCCTCCCGGATAATCCGGGAGTCTTCAGATTTTGGGCCTCGTCTCCCGGTCTCCCGGATAAAGACCTAAATCTCCCGGATAATCGCTCGAATCCTAAAATCGCCGCCATTTTATCTGAAATATCGTCTATCTTTCTTGAAATATTGTCTTTCAACCCCCCCCCCCCCACTGAGCGAAAATTGACCCAATTCCCCCCCCCCACTGAACGTGAAAATCGACCCAATTCTAAGGGGAAAATGTTGATCTCCAGATACAAAAGCCTTGGGGGTTGGCAGCTATGTTGATCTCAAGATAATTTATTTAATCTATCAAATTCTCCAGTATGCATTGTTGAAGAAAACTATAGCTTTTTTCTGTAGCAATGACATCATGCGATGACATCATGCAATGACATCATAATTAAATGCCAAAGTTCCCTCAGTGAAGACAAATTAAAGTATCAAATATGAAAGTGATTTGACAGCTAGTTTAGAGGCATTTTAGAGCATTTTCAAATTTCCCTAGCAATGGGCAATTTTTATATATCAGTACACCCATATATAAGTGACTTAATTTTCTGACAATTTTTTCAAGTTTTCTCAGATGGTTTCAAATGAACTAAGATTCTTATGCTAGAATATCAATGCTTGGACATCAAAAGTCACTTAGGCTGTTTTCATGCAAATCCCTTCAATTACTAAAATACCAAAGATTTTTGACAACTGATTCACAGATATTTTTATGTTTATGTTCAGTGGTAGCTAGTCAGAGTATATATATGCATCAGATGCAAATATTCACACTGACTTGTGTCTCACAATAGAATATTGTAGATTTATTCTTTATCCAGCAATATATACCTGTCCACTTATTAGATTATTTTCCTGTGTATTATAGGCTGATATTTTACGAGTCATGGAAAGGCAAGGCAAAATACGAGCGATGAGTAAAATGTCAGTCCATAATACACAAGAAAATATTTAATAAAGGATTTACTATATAACTGCTTCTTAGTTTCCCCTATTTTCTGATTGGTTATATAAAAATATGGCAAACCTGAGTAACTATGTAATAGAGCGCTTCATATTTGCTTAGTTCTCTGACTCATTCTTATTAGGTCAAATTACGCCATAGTTATATAATAAGCTAAGTTAATTAGTAGCATTAGAATAGAATATTTGGTAACAAAACCGCACTTACTGTCTGGCTTTTTCGTAGTTGTTCTTGCATTTCTCCTACTTGCCGAACTCGTATACTCTCCAGAGCATCAAACACATCTTCTTCATATGTATAAAATTTGTCAGCATACAAAGTCACTAGATTTTCTAGATTGCCACGTAAACCATTCTACAACAAAACAAAAGCAATTAACTCAGAAATCTGGCTTTCTTTTGAGAAGATTACATTGCTCCAAATCAGTTATTAGCTAAGAGGTTTTCTCCAGGTCCCCTGGTATTCCTCCCTTGATCAGTACAAAATAAACTAGTGAGCTGAAAGTTATGTGCACTGAATAATTAAAATGTAGTGGTGGTGTGTGTAAGAGAGTACAGTGTCTCCCAATAGTCCCCTTCACAGTTCCCTGCGCCATCTTGAAAGGTAGTTGTGCCTTTGTATCAAAGCGAGACGAACGGTGAGCGTGCAATGATAGATACCTTTTTTAACACCTAGGACAATTATTCACAGGTTTCTATCATTGCACGCTCACCGTTCATCTCGCTTCAATGTAAAGGCATGGCTACCTTTCAAGATGGCACAGAGAACTGTGAAGGGGACTATTAGTGCAAAAGAGCTAGACACACTTAGTGAATGCTTGCTTGTTTTCATCAACAAAAATTTGAATAGAGCTCGCAATGTCACTGTATGGCATTTTTAGCCATTTCAAGGACATTAAACACCTTGATTTTGCATGGGATCATATTATTTTCATGAAGCTAATGAAAACACATGTAAAATTCTATCCCATATCAAATTTTGACAAACACTGACTTTAGAAAACTCATAAATAGGTATGCATTCATTGCTGATTATCTCAAAAACAAGACCCACCCTTTTTCTTTTTAATTTTGGAATCAGCATGAAATTTCACTCCAACAAATCGTTCTTACATTTTCTATATTTTTTCCAATAGCAGACAGCATGAGATTCAGAAGAAATGTTTTATTCTGCTTTATCAGGGGTGTCAGGGAGAATACAGTGGCTTGGCTGGAGTGTGTCCCCTATTTAAATTCAGCTATTATTATTATTATTATTTATAAAATAACTCTTATATAACACATGCTCTGATTTGCTGAAAACCCGTGTTTGATGAGAGTATCAAACACACTCACGTCAATTTGTTTTTTTCGCCCGTGTTTTCTTTTTCCTATTTTCATCTATTTGCGTGTTAGTTGGCCTACGGCTCGTGCTTCCACTAAGCTCTCTCATGTTCTCCCAACATCACACGTGTTTTGATCAGGCTATCAAACACGGGAAACCATTTTTTATTCCTTAATTTATTATTATTATTATTACTAGTTAAATAAAGTTTTTATTGTCAAACCCCTGCTGTAATACAACAGACCCTGCAGCCAAAGTACTAATAGCACAATTAGTCATATACACCAAAGAAAAGCTGTCATACAAATTAATTCTGGCACTGCTCTTTTGTTGAACTTAATCTAGTAATTACTGTCACATCATATAACAGTTGTATCATATGGAATTAACCTCAGTCAATCAATTAATCTCTAATAAATTAATAGCATCGTGTGGGTCATTCTTAAAAGACAGAAAATTTCAACTTATGTAAATGTGTAAAACATTTTGACAAGCAAGAGAATCCAGATGTTCCCCTATAATGCCTTCAAGAACACATCCCATGATATCTTATGACAGATTTGCCATTCCATTATCATACATTTAAATTAATAATCAGAGATAGTCTGTAAGATTGCGTCAGCATGATCCACAAAATTTGTTTCTGAATAGTTTTCTTATATCCAGCTGCCCATGCACCCTTCCTTCAAAGAGAAGTATGATTTCCAGCCCACAGTTTATATCAAGCAAGTTATTAAATATAGCAAATAAGCATATATATAAAAACATTATGGAGGAAACAAAAAACAGATACATCATGGTGAATAAAAAATGAAAAATTCTGACCAAACTCAACAAATGGGATTTGCCTAAGGCTAACGGTGGGATTTATCGGCATTGACATAATAACTGTTAGATGCTCCTTTCAACACACCATTTAAACAATTAATAATATGATTTAAGTGTCATTTAAGGGTCATTTCTCAAGTATTTTAATCTCTTTACCGTAAAGAGGAAATACATTATCATTTCATTCATTAATTTCACAAGACGTCTTTGTTTGAATTTTTCATATCAATTCCACTTCATGATTATCAATGTTTTGCACAAACCATGAGGAGGTATCTTAAGATTGTTTGATCAGATATAAAGAACAAAACCATATTCAATAAAGCTGTTGAAAACTATTGTCGTGTGCTTTTGTGTTCTTAAATTGGTATAAAATTTCTACATTGATACAGAACATGAGCAATAGAAACCACAAAAATGTGTTATTGTGAAAATCAATAAAAATTTTTCATGTTTTCAGGTAAAAATATTAGAGTTTTCAATTTCAATTTGCTAATATTTGTCATTGTAGGGTGTGAATTTATTTATATTCATTTCTAATCTTTTTGGGAGCATTATAATCTCTATAATTGTAAGTGTTAAGATGTGCAAGATTTGTGGTTTCTAAACTTTAATGAAATAACAATTAAGTAATCATAAATTAGACTTTTCATATAAAAGTGTAAACAAATTGTTGGAAATAACAAAATTACAAACTGATAATTTCCTAGATTAAACAAAAAACAATTAAATTGAAAAATGGGATGGGTTCTCTACTTGGATGTTATCCAGACAAACTCATAACAAATTTGCATGTGGCATTGTAAAGAAGCACATGTGAAACTACAGTTTGTTCAATATTCATCAAACTAAATCTACATAACACATGTCAGAATCTTGAAGAGCATAATAACTGTACAACGTTATTAGAACACTAGAATTCAAAGATGGAAATTGTACCATAAAATTGTACATTCGAAAATAATTCAATGTTACAATTTCCAAACAAACTTTATCATGAATAAGCGCTGAAATTGTTACAGATGCACTAGAAATCTAAGAACAGAAATTTTTGTGATTACAATATGCTGAATGATAAACCACAATTTGAATTTCTGGTTTACCATTTCGACACCAACACGACAAAACACTTCCCTGCCATAACACGGAGATTATCCCCCTAATTTTTCACAAAACACAAACAAACACGTTTACTGGAGAAAATAACCAAAACCGTGGTCGCTTTCTCGCCAAAACAAGACGATTGGAAGACATGTCAAAGCGTTTGACAGCTGATGACTGGATTGTTTGTTGGAAATACGCTTGTTCAGTAGCGATAAGATTTATTTTGAATAAATTCACGGCCCAACCAGGAACTGAAACGTCTAAAGCTCGTTTCAGCGTTCATGTGACTAACTGGTTTTTATAATCTGCACGAGTCATCACGGATTTTAGAAATTTTATAAGATTATATGGTTTTAAAGTACGAATAAATCGACCTCTCGAAGTCGCCTTTCGCCCTTGGAACAATCGATCACTCATCAATTTCAATAGAATTGAAATGTATTGACCTACACGAACGTCCCGTAATTTACACAACTCTGAATGAATTGAGACTCGGCCTCATCTAAAGACGAATACATAATGCCCAATACCAATGATTTCTCAATTCATCAAAGTTATAGAATATAAGGACATGGAATAAAAAAACCTTACGATCAAACTCAAAATTATGTTCTGCTGAACTAGCGGTATTAAAGCAGCTTACATCGCTAAATAATATAATTTCTAAGTAGAAAAAATTAAACTTTACTTACCGAAAGAGTATAAGGATATTCACTTAGTTTTATATTATCTTCCTCTAACGTATCCCGAACCTGCATTTTTAGTTTCAAAGGGATAATTTTTTCCCGGGCTTGTGTGCTAGGAATAGGTTGGGTCCCTTCCTCTAACACGAAATACACGGCAGTTCCACTTTGTCTTAACCGATTAACAGCACCAAGAATATCCACACGATCTTTCATATTCTTCACACCAATAGCATCTAAATCCTCCTCTCCAATTTCTTTGCAAATATCAAGTTCATCGTAGCCATTATCAAGGAAGGCCTGAGTATACTGAATCAGTCCCAAAGACCGAAGCCAGTCTTCAACAGTACTACTCATGATTTACCAGATCTTCGAGTTCTGTTAAGCTTTTAAGCGTGTTTCTCCCATATCTAGAGTATTTCAGTATCTCCTGTGAGTTCTTTTGTCATTCTAGTTTCACTTCTAGCCACAAAAAGACATTTTTTCAGCGAAAGTTGTTTTGTCTTTTATATTTCAGCCTTCTGATGTTATTTTACCCTACAAGGCCTGGTTACTAAGTTCCGAGATTCATCGGCTAGCCGATGGTTGAGCGATAACCTACCGAAGATTTCAGCGGAAATCGAAAAAGGGCAGATGAGAGCAGATGGACGTGAAATACCTGGACAGACACTTCACGAAGGCAGTTTAACAGAACAGAATAATGCTATCTGTAGATGATCAGTGATAAAATATGCTCAGTAACCAGTATAATCGGAAAATATGGCCGGTAGCGAGTGGTCCGAGTGGATTTTTTTTGTCGGCTCTGAGTCACCGCGTGAATTAAGGACTAGCATAATGCTGCCGTTTCGAGCTATATTATCTCTTATAGGCCTCCAACGAAGGATTAACGGTTCGAAACATGAAAAATGCCAGTCATAATACTATTTTGAGACAGTGTTTCAGATTTCCATTCATTTATACACAATGTACTGTTTTGGCACTACATTTATTATCTTTCCTCCTTTCTTCCTATGGAACTCTGTAAGTCATATATAGTTTGATAGTTTGATTTTCAGATGGTCAGAAGGAATCGGATGGACCTCTAGCTGAAAATCGGGACACCTATAAAGTCATTGTTTCTGAGTGAAGAAAGAACAAAGAAGAGAGGGCGTTCACGAATCTAATAATAATAAAGTGGTTTATTGACATATTATCACGTTGGAAACGAATTACAATATGTTTAACAAAATCTATAAAAACTTACACTAAAACTATATTAAAAATAGGAAAATGATGAATAAACTAAGCGTAAAAGTGATAAATAAAAATTTAGGAGCGTTTAAAAGATGTGCAAGCCAGTCAGGCGCAACCAATAATCTTTATCATTGTCATCATTATCAATCATCGGTCATCGAGATTATATCGGTTTTCGCATGAGTGGGAAACTTACCCGGGGGGGGGGGGGGGGGGTTCTTCGGGATCAAAACGCTAGAGATGATCGTCGGAAACCTCCAAAACGTACCCTAAAAAATACCCAAATGCCAAAATTTTCGACCCTAAAAAATACCTAACAGCTCAAAAATACCCCTAAAAAATACCAAAAAATCAAACAATAATAAGGCAGTAAGTAAAAAAAAAATCGTCTCGTTTATTTTGTACCCCTAAAAAATACCACCTTTTCTGAAAAACCTTGGATTTTCTCTGACGACCCCTAAAAAAATACCAAATCGGCGATTTCAATCCCTAAAAAATACGACGATCATCCCTAGCACACCAATATAGGGAGTACCCCCCCCCCCGGGGAAACTTACCGCGCCGTACGGCGCCGTGTCATTGCCAAAGTCAGTCTATAAGACAATCGACCGATTCCTGCCGTAACCGTGCCGTACTGTGACCGCGTGCTGCTTTCCCAGTCATACGAAATCTGCTGTCATTGTATTCTGTCACGTGACATTATTTACAAAAGAAAAGACTCTTACGTTTTGCAGAATTCAATGTCTTTTCGCAGTATCACGTTCGTCAAAACATTCGATCAGTTAATTATAGCGGAGCTTTTCGCGGTGGGGAATCAACAAAGGGAGAAAACAATGCCCGCGCACCAAAAATATCCCACTGCTGGCCCGCTCGCCTTCGACCGTATTATAGGATTTCAGGCGTGAAAGGTTATTGTACTGTCATGTTGTCGCCCACACTTCTTAAGGTTCAAACATATCGTCGGCGTATGTCAGATAATAAATTAGTTCAGACCATATTAGGCTCTTTATTCATGTTGAACCCAAACAATTATTACAGCACAGCTGGATATCGAGTCTACGACCATATGGGAACTAAGGTCATTAATATACATGATAGATTTTTCCGTCGTGTTACAAAAAGTGAATAATTAATCACAGAGAAACAGTAACAATTTACTAACTCAATCGTTATTTACCACATTTAGGTAATATAAAGGATACGCGTCGTATCTTTTCTTACAAAGTTGCGCACAACAGAATTACATAGCATGTCCACCCCCTGCAAAGTTGCGCGCAACACTAAGAGTTGCAGGAGTCGAGTCGAGTTCTTCTTCTGCAACATTGCGCACAATAAATTGTATCGTGTAAAAAATTGTCTGCGACTTTGCTTTGTATTTGTCATTAAAATTAAATTGAACTTGGCTTCGCTATCAAGCCACGTGCACACAACGTTCAAGGAAACGTTGCATCATGCACGTGACACCCAAAACTACCTTCTTGTGCGAAAGAAGCCAATTAACCTTTAATCTACACATGGAGCTTAGCTCCACTCTCAGGTAATGCATGTTTCGCGTAGCGTTGTAGGAAACGTTACATCGCTTGATGACACGGGTGAAAATGCATTGCGCATACTCGAAAGTTATAAATAAAGCCTTTGGAGGTTTAGTAAATCTTGAAAGTTAAGGCTGTCCGTGAAAAGTTAGTGTTTATCTTTTCCTAAAACATTCCTTTAGTTGTTCTCTGTCCCTGGTCAAATAATACAAGAGAAATTTGCATAATATACGACAGTTGAATCGACGGTACTTTTATTTGTAAACACGAACGCGTTTTCCCGCCGAATTTCCGAGTATGCGCAATGCATTTTTCACCCGTGTCTTGCTTGATACCTTTCAAACTATGATCTTTCGGGAAGCATTGAAAAGTTTCACCGTGTGTCCAGGCTTAAGCTCTACTTGTTATAATAATCAGATTACAAGGAATAAACCCCAAGCGTGATGATGACGTTTTGACCCATCTCTATACCAGAATCCTTTTCGAGTAGCTTTTGGTTAGTAATTAAAACTGTTGTGTTTGTATTTTCGAAGGAATATGAAAGGCTCTTGAAAAGGATTCTTGGTATACATAGAGAGGGGGTCAAAACGTCATCACTCTAGGGCTTATCAAAGTGAGATTCAAAATTTCAAGAATACTATTGCAGGGGTTAGGATAGGCGCCTTGCGCTATTGGCGCTAAAAATACTTATTAGATGGCAGGAAGAAAAGGTAAGTTATGCTGAATCATTTTCTCTTCAGAAGAACTTAAGGTAGTACCGGATCTTCCCAAATCTTCAATGAATTTTTTTTTAAATTCTGTCATTTGAAGTTTATTGTTAGGGTATTCAAATAATGAAAAAAAAGAAGGGGGTCCCCGTATTAGTTATGGAGATATAAGGCGTCAAAAAGGAGGGATTTTTCAGTTTTCCGCGCGTTTTTGCCGAAAATCTGATTCCGTCAATAAATTCGAATTACTCGATTGGATTTAACAAAGAAAAACAGAAAACTGCATTAAACGGTAGTTGTTGAATCTAGGAGACATACCTTGATAAAAAATCCATCCAATCTTTTGAAAGTGACGTGAAAATTAAATTCTAGAATCGAAATTGCTTGCAATTCGGAGGAGTTATATGCGTGTGTAGTTGTAAAAATGTTGAAAATTCATGACAATTTTAACTATGAATTTTTTTTTTCCGCACTAAATCGAAAGAATACGATATCTAGCTTCAAATGAAAAGAATAAAACAGGGGGTCACCGTATTATTTCAAGAGTTAGAGAAGCAGAAAAGAGAAAAATACGCTGAAAACGAACTCCAAATGTCACCATTTTAGCAATTTTCTCACCGGCTTTTTCGATAAATAATGTTCATCAAATTTAAAAATTCGAGGCTGAATACCTACATTATACAGTACACAAGATTTCATAGTTAAAATTTTTCCGGTATTTTGATGACAAAATGCTATTTTTCTCCACTAAAGTTAGAGTTTCTTCACTTTCAATCGTTCGCTTACTAGTGTCCAGACTCCCCACGGTAATACCAATGCTCTCTAATAAAAGTGCACGCGCTCGAATGCGCGCGGGAGATGCGCAGTAGCAAGTGTCCGGAACTACCTTAAATATGGAAACCATTTTACGAGGTGAATTTCAAAGTATTTTCGCGTGAGAAATCGCAAGGAATCAAATGGCACACTGCCGCTGTGAAAAATAGACGGCATACACCATACTGGACAAATATTATTTCCTATGAATAGATGACTTTCAAAAATGGCGGCCTAGTACATGAGAACGAGGCCACAAAGGCCTTGTTACCAGAAAATCAGCATGGCGACGCTTTTATTGCTATCAAAGACGATGTGTTCCTCTTCCTTTTGAAATACCTATTTTCTGTGCATTTTACAGGATATACTTCAGACTCATTTGATGCCATAATAATTTTGGAGGCCTTTCTGGCCTCGTTCTCGTGAACAATGAGGCTACCATTTTTGAAAGTCGTCTATGGCCCAAATTTTCAAAAATGGCCCTTATAACAGCTAAAATCATGCATCGCAACTGTATTTTTTCTAACTTTGGTTAGAATTTGTCTTTTCTGATCCGTCGATCATACTTGGAAGTGGAGGTTATTTCAGATTAAGCAATGATTGAAAAAATTCACATAAGCTCCGCCACCAAGGATCAGAAAAGACAAAAATCCCAAAGGCCAGTACACACGAGGGAGCTTGCTCCCGCAACACGCTCCCGCAACACGCTCCCGTAACACGCTCCCGCAACACGCTCCCGCAACACGCTCCCGTAACACGCTCCCGCAACACGCTCCCGCAGCACGCTCCCGTAACACGCTCCCGCAACACGCTCCCGCAGCACGCTCCCGTAACACGCTCCCGCAACACGCTCCCACAGCACGCTCCTGGAGCAAAGCTCCCTCAATCCCATGTGTACCAACGATTTCACGCAAAAAATTGTTGCGCAATAATCACCAGTAGATACCAGCTATCCTTTTCCGTTAGCTGATCGGTTTTATCAGGGTAAATAAAATTGTTATTATTATTATTATTATTATTATAAGTTTTGCTCCCTGCTCACGCTTCCTGACTTGAAATTGGGGAAAAATGGGTCGCGATGCAATGATTTTTGCTGTGAGTTTTGAAACTTTCGGCCCATTGGGGCTTATTTTGGTCTATCCTAACCCTAGCTCATGACATTGCAATAAATTTCTCCATTGATGGACCCACGGCAGGCAGGACAGCGACGATTCCCGTTTTTGACTTTGCCTATACACTCTCTACAGTACAGCATATGGGTACATGGCATAATGATACAATCGCGTTCACGTTCAAAGCATATTTGACACTGAAGGGCTGACTCCTTGCTATCAAGTTCCTTCTGTATTTGTTTAACAGTATCTTCGAGTTCCTTGATCTTTATTTTATAACTGAAAAAAGAAAAACGTATAGATTTAGGAAAACGCGACGAGACGCAAGAACGAAACATTAGATGGTCAATATATCATCATTTGTTAATTCATTGTGTGACCAAAGCAGTTTTCGTTTGACTGTGCATAGAGTGGATTTCGTATGACTTTGAAAAACTACGGCACGGTCACGGCACGGCAAGGCCACGGCACGGAATCTCGCCTGCTGATTTCTTTGTAAATTTGTAAAGAAATCAGCAGGCGAGGTTCCGTACCGTGGCCGTGCCGTGCCGTGACCGTGCCGTAGTTTTTCAAAGTCATACGAAATCCACTCCGATTGCCACAGGAATTTCGAATGTTGTTATAGACATTGCGGCACTGATACGATCACGTTACGGCGCGGTGAAGTTTCAGTACACATAAGAAAATTGCTCTACTGTGACAGCGTCGCGACGCCTCGTTCAGAATGCCACTTCACTATTTCCTCTCTTTAGAACGTCGAAGTTATCAACGGTCATTTACATTATTTGACAGTGCACCTTCATTGCTTGTGCTGATCAACCTAATAAATTGATGATTTAATACAGCATCGTTTAACAATTATATAATATTTGGGTTTTTACGCGAGCTGATTGGTCGAGAACCGTGTGTGATTACAGTACACACGCATAGATGACGTCATTGAACCTTCTGCGTGCTCTGATTGGTTGAAATATTTTGGAGAATAATATACAAAAAACTGTGGTTCTGTACTCTAATAGATGGATAGAAGACGTCAAAATGTGGCGAGAACAACAGTTACCCAATTCGACTTAATCTCGTGGCATACGTTTTTGTTCTCACCACATTTTGACGTCATCTGTGCATCTATTAAATTACAGACGCACGAAAAAATGGGATCTATTTGTTAAACAAAAGTGAACATATGAACGAACGAAAGAATAAAAGCAATCGCATTATGTCCATTTACCTGTCTGTCAAATTCTTTATTTCCAAATCACGTTCCTCAATTTTACTCTTCTTCGAATTCAACGATTTCCTGAAATCATTTTTAAGCTTTTTGACTTTCTCATCGTGCAAGTCTTTCAGCTGCTGCTGACTTGTAGCCATCTCTGAAGTCATTGCGTCTAAAGCGTCTTTTAGTTTAGAGTTTGACTGTAGCAATGATGCCTTCTCTTCATAAAGTGTTTGGTATCTTAGTCTTAGAATACTGTAGTCTCGTGCATTGTCGTTATGAGATGTTTTGCTGGCATTTGAAGGTAATTGAAGAACTCTTAAGACTTGAAAAAACAAAATAAAAAGAGGGTCAGAACTAACTTGAACAGTTAAGGTGGCTCGCAGTAGTTTCCCAACTGATGATGTTACCTTGGCAAAGATAAACAAATAGCTGATATATTGTTATTTGCACTGTTGTGCTTCAATGCTATCCACTAGTTTGTAAAAAATAGTGCAATTAGACAATGCATGTTAAATTTTATTTCACGGATAATGCACAGGGAGCCCGGCTTTTAAGAGTCGTACGTAAATGAACGAATAAATCAATTAGTATTTTGGGTTTCCTGTGTTGAGATTTGAAACGAGACGCTAATAATGGAGAGTTTCCGGTAATTGTAACTGCCAGTAACCTGATAGGAGATTACATGGGGTAACTTGAGAGCAGTTTGAAATTCAAATCTAACGTATCAGTGTAACGCACTCTCTTAGTAACAGTCAATTATTGTGATATATGGCGTGCACTCTAATATTTCTCTCTCTCCCTAAGGTGTTCAGGGATGTGCAAATTACCTTGACCTTTAGCATACTCTCTACACTCCACTGTTCCATTAGGCCACGTGAACATGCCACACCCACTTGGCTCACCCTCGTCCCATAATCCCTCTAGAACTGAGCCATCGGGAGTATGTCATTGTACCCACACCAGACATTAGATCATACTGCCATTCACCATTATATGCAGAACTTGATGCGAAAACCAAACTACCATGTCCGTGCCTAACATAAAGTAGACAGTTAAAGGCCCACTTGGATGAAAATCGATGAAAATTGGAAACTGTTTATTTCTATCTGAAGATGAACATAGCTGAATAACCAGCTACCCTCTGCCCAAAAATCTGCATTTCAAACTTATTATCAACTAGACGCCTAATAGGCGTTCACTCGGGCTACACCTGTGTATCAGAGGAGGAGTGTATAGTACTTGGGGAGAAATGTAGAACAGAAGTTGATGGAAACCAGTTTGACTTGTCAGTGTCTTTTGATTGCAAAAATGTATGACAAGAACTCCCAGAGTAGAACACAAATTATATTGGAGAGAAAGTAGTTTGTACATAATTGTACCACATCATGGTGGTTATTAATATACTGCTGGTCTTTTTATCATGCCAGACATATACAGTATACAGTCTGCTTTATTTTGTAAATGCCTACCAAATGATCCAATCTCACACAATTTAAATTTCTATTCTGTACTTTTTTACTTTGATTTATGGAAACAAAACTTACAAACTGTGGCAGACTGTTTCGATATCCAAGTTAAAATGATTTTGATATTGCCGTTGTCACATTGGTAGATTCTAGAAGTACCACAGTTACATTTCTATGAAATCATTTCAGTTTCTTAACACAACTTTTCGATACATGTATTACCATGTTTTTAATATGGAGCAGATCAATGATTATAGCAGTAGTCAGTTGCTGATGCTTTATTTGAAGAAGTGTAATGTCATACAATATATGCTCATTACCGATACCATATATAGCTCCTCCATGCACATCAATCTGATACTACTACATACAGTAATATCTTCAATTCAATCCACTTTATCTTGTTTCTGTGAACATGGTTGCAAAAAGCTTGTACAAATTTGTGGTTGAGTGTCACTTTTCATTGATTGAAAATATCATTTTGTACATGTATTCTAAAATTATTCTTCAACTGTTGCTAATACAGTAAGGTCTCATAAACATTACTATCATTTCCATGATTATCCATCACTATATTTTTATCTGCTAACATTGAGCATGATTGACAATAAAGTGCATTCAATATAAAAATGACATTGTACAAAATACAGATATTTGCACTAAATATTTATAAGTTAATAATAAAAAATCATTTGTTTTCCATTGTTTATTTGGTGTACTTTTGCACCATTTACTAATTCCTGTTTCCTGGCTTAATTATTGAATACACCCTAGTCACCTTATTTAATACGCAAAGGCAAGAATCTCCTAGTCTTTCTAGTTTTAACTAGAAAGAAACAAACATTGTAGATATTGTTAGTTAATTAGTTCGTTTTTAACACGGCTCTCAGGAAGAGCATGACTGTAGACACCGTGTAAGCAAATATTTATATGTGCAAGCAGTAGTGAAATAGTATTTTAAACAAACTACTGATCTATTAAAGACAATATCTCCATGTCTTACATGTCTGTCCTCAAGTGAAGTTCGCTGGCACAAATCGATCTGTCTCGTGTTCTTGGACGATCAATACATTATAAGTTGATTACAACAGCTGGTAAGAAGGTCATCACTAAATTCGAGAATTCGATATTAACGATTAAAGCAAAGTATCTTGAGATTAAAAGCCAATAGTTCGAAAAAAATTCCGATTGATTCCCGATTGATAGCGTCCGCCATTTTGTTCTCAATCTCCCGTGACCACAGGAAGCCTTGTGGTCAACAGTGTACCCCAAAGGCTTCTGGGTAATTTGCCCATTTGCGACGTTGATAGATAGATTGATAGACCGAAAAGGTAAACCTAGACTCGAGCTACCACAGGTAGCCCGAGTAATGAGAAATTTTGATATAAAGTCTAAAAGAACAATAGGGTTGAATAAATGACGTCATTTACCCACAACTTAAATGCTAAAATACTTGACAATTTCTATTCGTCTCGTTTGAAATGTAAAGAAAATGTTGCTTTTGGTGATTATTGGGAGTCGTACAGATAGGTTTTACTAAGTTTCAAGACATTTCCAATTTTCATCGATTTTCATCCAAGTGGGCCTTTAACGACCACTAATGAGCTTTTATCAGGTATTTTGAAATTAAAAAATAAGAAAAATGATTACCATAGCTGGGAAGACCATGATAAAATTAGCAAAACAGTGAAGTTTGAAGGAAGTAAATTAAAAACTGGCGAAAAGTGTGAATTTTGTAAGAGAACCTTTGCTGGTAGGTATCTCTTCCCTACCAACGAATGTTTTATACAATACTTGTCTTTGATGTAAACTCTAATTGCGGGCTACGCCCCACCCCACCCCGCAAAAGCACCTTCACGTCTAGAGGTAATCTCATGATCACGTCGAAGCGGCTGGGATCCGGACACCCCCTCCCCGATGGCAATCCCCTCCGTTTGAGCGAATACATTAAAAAACGGTCAAAGAACTTTTACCTCATATTGTTCCACCAATAACCATGGTACATACCAAACTGATTCTTACTAGCACTTAGTTCTTGTCCAGAAAAGATAAATGCCTTTCCAAAGCCCCATCTTTTACCTGTGAAAGAGATAACCAGATATTGCTCAGCACATCATGTCCTCACTTATCAAACAAATTCTGTTCTTGCAACAACATCCACTGGCAAAGACCATAATACCGAGAGAGCGAAACTCGGTATTGATGTCTGAGCGATGTTCGTGGCAATTAAGGCTATTTTTAGTAATTTCGCCATTGCGCGCGCAAGGCTCTTACACAATAGAATTCAAATGCCGAAAGCAAACGATCCCGTCCGCTCGCACGTCAAAAATCAAATTCTATTGTTTGAGAGCCTTGCGCCCGCGATGGCGAAGTTACCAAAAATAGCCTTAGCCGCCACGAACATCGCACAGACTTCAATACTGAGTTTCGCTCTCTTAGTATTATGGTCTCTTGCCACTGGTAAACAACCGAGTACAACGCGTCAGCTCAGTAACAGGGCGTGGCGGGAACCCAAGCTAGAAATTACAGAATAGGTGATATTTCCATATTTACAGCATATGTATATTTAGCGTCGGTAGTTCCTTCAGTTGAACGCTGGTCTCCCAGGAAGCCGACGGGGCGCTTTTTACCCCCCTCTTTTCATAAGTACTCCGTTTTAAGGGCATTTAAAGCTAATTAAAGCTGCAATGAATGGAAAGAAGTGGAAACAAGTGTGGTGACTGGGAAATGAACTCGGAAATGTGGTGAGAACAACAGTGGTGCGAACAACAGTTACGCCACTCGACTTCGTCTCAGGGCGTTTTTTTCTTCCTTACCACATCTTGCGTCATCTGTGCATCTATTAAAGTACAGACGCACGGAAGAATGGACTCTATTTGTTTTAATAATATCATTTAATATCGAGCTTGGGCTCCCTGTGCCCTCTCTTCTTACCTCTTTTCCACTGTCCATCGTATATAAGATTCCCAGAAAGACTAACAAGTCGTCCTTTACCGTGTGGTAAGTAATAGGAAAAAGGATGAGGACTAAATAGGCGATCAGTACCACAGGAATACCGAAGGTCTGAAGAATACGGGTTGACGAGATGAACACAAACAAGGGATTGGACAAACGACGTGCAATTCATAAGAGATCGACTTTCGATTAGTTGGTCGTCTTTGGCTTCCAGGTCAATCTGCTTAAAATGCTTTTGACTAAGGAAGGAATCTGGAAGAGGAAAAAAATTACGAAAAAATATATCTTATGATATTGAAGATGTTTTCGGTTGGCACCACTGTACCCAACGTCACAATTCTCTTTCTTTTTCTCTCCTCTTCCCTTCCTCTCTTTCCCTTCTCTTCCCTTCCCTTCTCTGCTCTGCTCTGCTCTGCTCTGCTCTGCTCTGCTCTGCTCTGCTCTGCTCTGCTCTGCTCTGCTCTGCTCTGCTCTGCTCTGCTCTGCTCTGCTCTGCTCTGCTCTGCTCTGCTCTGCTCGTCACTTTTTCTTTCCTTCTCAGAGTCCGTTTAAATGTAGGTAGGGCTATAACTCAGGCTACCGCTTTGGTTCTTTGCGTCGCAAGAAAAACCAACACAAAACAGTTAGCCCTAGTGCTCGGGACACTTAATGTAAACAGGCTCCAAAACAGCTCTTTCTATGACACAGGTAGCCCTAGTAACGTTCAATGGGCGTCTTAATTTTAGAATATTTGTATAGATATCAATTATTTGTGTATACATTTAGTTACTAATATTTGTTAACTGATGTTTTAACCGTGTTTTAAATATTATTTTTTTTTACCATCTTATCAGTTCAAGTATAACAATGAGAAAGTTATTTTCAAAAGTGAAAGTTACCTTCATCACTCGAGCCTAGTTCTTCAGTATCCTCACTGACCTCGTCCAATACCACACTCAAACTATGATTCAAACCAACTTGAATATCAAAGCACTTCAATAAGCCTTCGACAAGTAACACCAGTGATTCTTGTAGGACAGTCACTGATTCATTCGAGCTTTGATCGTTTTTTTCATGCTTGTTATTGGCTTCTAGCTTTCTGAGATCGAAAACTAAAGACTCGATCAGTGAACTTTGGACCACATAGCAGTTTTGCTTGACTTGGTAAAGTTTGTGATAGAGTTCTATTATCGTTGAATTCGTTGTGTTTAGACTTTGCTCTTCCTGATCATTTCGTTCAAATTTCTTCGGAAAATTCTCTGCTGTAACAAGTCCAGAATCTGCCGAAGCTACAATCTCTGCAATTTCTCCATTTAAATCTTCAGTAGCTTTTTCTGTATCCACAGCTGCTGATTTTCCCTTGAACTTGGTCCCTCCGTTTTCCATTAATGGTGAAAGTGGTTGTTTAGAACTTTCACCAAGATCGGTGACTTTGTGTTTTGTTGAGGCTTGAGCAAAGGCACTTTGTTCGTCAGCTTCGGTAACTTGCGAAGTAGTGTTGGGCGTTTTCCCAGTTTTGGACACCTTAACCGCAACTGGACTTGTTGCTGGCTTGCTAATATTCGATATAAGATTCTTTTTTTCAAATGATTTAGAAAATCCATCATCTACTAGAGAGTTTAGTCCAAAAACTACATGTGGAGAGGGAACTGGCTTCGCAACACTCGATTCTGCCTTGCTACTGCTAGTGTTAATGGTTAGCGGTGTCGTAGAAGAGATAGGATTTGTCAGAGAGAAAGTTAGTGTAGGCTGAGTTGGCCCAAGAGTGGCTGATGCACATGCAGAGAAACTGGAAGGCTTAGTTGATGAAATACTCTCTGTAAAGGGCGTCGGCTGAGCAGAAGACGAGGTAGTAGAAACTACTGAAACATCTGGTGCTGTGCTGATAGATTTTCCTTCAGTCTTTCCAATTGCCACTGAAGTTGGATGATAAAACGAAGGTGATTTCCAAGAGGACGTCGGAGCCGTCATATTGGTTGAAATTTTACCTTGCGAAGCAGATTGCCAAAGAACACTCGATTTAACGCGTGGGTCTTCAGTGCTTTCCGTACGCCAGCGTCTCCGAACTTTTCGCACTTTATTTTTCCATTCTCTTCCTTTCAGTTCGCTTATTTTCGACAAATTGTCCTCCTTTTCTAAAGAGGAAGAAAAAAACTCGTTACAATATCTGTGGTTCTGCCTTCAAATAAAATTATATATTCAGACTGAATGCTACTCAATAAAGGATTTCAGGAAGTGCTTGGTAAGGTGTCAGGAAGTGGTTGGTAAGATGTCAGCAAGTAGTTGGTAAGGTGTTATTAAGTGGTTGGTAACGTGTCAGTAAGTGACTGGTAAGGTGTCAGTAAGTAATTGGTAAAAAATGTGTTAGTAAATGATTGGTAAGGTGTTAGGAAGTGGTTGGTAAGGTGTTAGGAAGTGGTTGGTAAGCTGTCAGGAAGTGGTTGGTAAGGTGTCAGTAAGTGATTGGTAATGTGTCAGTAAATGATTGGCAAGGTGTTAGCAAGTGGTTGGTAAAATGTCAGTAAATGGTGGTAAGGTGTCAGTGAGTGGTTGATAAGGTGTCAGTGAGTGGTTGGTAGGTTGTCAATAAGTGGCTGGTATGGTGTCAGTAAATGGTAAGTAAGCTGTCAGCAGAAATGGCTGGTAAGTTCATAAGGTGTCAGTAAGTTGGTAAAGTGTCAGCAAGTGTTAATTGCTAAATTGTGAGAAAGTTGTTGGTAAGGTATCAGTAAGTGTTTGCTAAGGTATCAACAAGTGGTTGGAAAGATGTCAGAAAGAGTTTGGTAGGTTGTAAATAAGTGGTTAAGCTGTTTGCAGAAATAGATGATAAGGTAATCAGTAAGCAAATGGTGAGGTATCAGTATGTGGTTGCTAAGGTGTCAGTAGTATGTTGCCAAGGTGTCAGCAAGTGGTGGATAAGGTGTTGGTGAGTGGTTGGTGAGGATTCCTGTGTAAGGATTTGGGAGTGAGGGACTGGGGAAGAGGGGACCCACATCTCTACACAGGAACTCCAGCTACGCAGGCTACAATATGATGTGATGCGGTGATGTGATGTGAGTCTGCATAAGCAGCTTGTGCTTTAATGCTTGCATTGCTAGTATGAACCAGGCTTACAGCTCAAAGCTCAAAACTGTGACCAGTATTAATATATTCGCATATTTTTGTCTCGCCCTCCTCCAATTAGCTCTTAGATAAGAAATAAGATAAGAGAGTCCTCGGATGCTGATTGGATGGTTGGTCTTTCAAAAGAATGCAAATATATTATTGCTGGGGTGCATGTGACGTCACGGCAGCCATCTTGGTTGACCTTCAACAAAAGATTTCTCATTAGCGTTTATTGTTTGGTCAACCAACATGGCTACCGCTTCATTGTCTTTGGATTCCCAAAGGTATGGATGCACCCCAGCAATAGCTGGTCATACTTTTGGGCTTTGTGCTGTAAATGATTACAACCCTTGTTACTGTGCTATTATATATTATTTACCTGCACGTTTATTATTATCAACATTATGATATAACACTAATTGACCAGTGTATATCATTTCTTCACTTTCGTCTCCCAAACTAACGTTAAGATTTTTACATTCATACACTGGTCCTAAAGGACCCATCTTGTCTGTTTTAATTTCAGTGATATTTGCAGCTTTCATTTTGAAATCAATTCAACCTGAAATAAAAAGCAAGCATTATTAATTGTGGGTCTCTTAATAACCCATTAATCACAGATAGCTCAAGCCCAAGTTTGATCTGAATGAGAACCAATTAGTGCAGATCCCACACCCATTTTTAACCTACTACGGTAATGGATCAGGTTGTGGGGTAACACTAGTCTAAAAGAACGTTTGTGCATGGCATCTGTTAGCTAAAGACAGATGGCCACCATTGTCATTGCTGACATTCTGAAAGTGATATCATGATATCATAGTATAGCCACATGATGAACTAATGTGATTTCTTGGTCATCTTATGTGGTGGCACTGCATATGCTAAATCTTGCTCATAAAAAAGGCCTAGATACACAATCATTTCCCGTAATATTTACTACAACATCGCAAGTAACACTGTGTGTCAACTCCTGCATTATTGTATGCAATATAATTGCAGAAAATATTGCAGAATTAGTACTCAAACCAAAACCTGCAACTGTTGAGCTCAACATTGTGTGCAATAGTTACAGGGTGACACATAATGCAATACTTGTGCACAATGATGCAGGAAATATTGGATGTGTCTTGCCATAATTAATATCACCATGTATCATCAAAACCTAAACACTCTAAAATTTTATATTTGTGATTTCCTAATTAAAAACAAGCATGTTTTCTCACAATTGTGTCCTCAGACAAGAACCACTCTTGCCTCAAAACGTTGTTCTACAATCATATACTTATTTCACGAAAAAGATTTCTTAAAACAAGCATTTTTATCTCAAAATTATCTCAGGACACAATTTTGAGATAAAAAGTGCTTGTTCTAAGGAAATGTATTTCTTCAATGCAGAACATTGTTTTGAGGCAAATGGTCTGAGGACACAATTTTGAGGAAAAAATTGCTTGTTTTAAGGAAATCACAAATATGAAATTTTAGAGTGAAATAAATCTTGATAGAATATTGGGAAAAAAGATTCATTAAAAATCTTACCATAAATCCTCACAAAACAATTTTTACAGGAACCTATAAATTTTCTTGTGGGAAACTCTACTACTAGGGAAAGCTGAGATCTTGTACAGTTCAAATATCAGAGTACTATACTGATCTGCCCTACAGCTAATTCTGAAAATACAGTTGCATTGTGTTGCACTATTTATGCCGGAAGTAGCCCAAAATTGAATTAGCTTTATAAGTACTTGAATAGTTTCACCTAACACTGAATAGTACTTGTTTGGACCGTTATTTCCTTGTTATTTTAAATCAAAAAGACGGCTTCTCGTGCAAGGCGGACATTTCTCAGAAATGGGCTGAGCTTGCAGCACTGCTGACATTCCCATTGCAAAACGTCTTTTCTGATCAGTAATCTATACAGTGCACTATCGTATAAAACACTAATTGATGAGGCTATAGGTCCAATAGAACACTCCAAAAACACTATTCTTACCCTAATTGAATGGAGATGATTATTTTTCCGGCCAAATGTCATTGTTTTTCACTATCACTTTCGGATGTCGCGAAGTGACAACGGAAATACAGAAAGGGACTAAGTACTAGTCACCAGTCTGTCAATTTCCAAAATGGCGTCGTTACTTGGAGAAGTTTTGTCACTGTGAAATCTTTTTATTTTCTTCATTTTTCTATGGATTATATTAACTGGATCATGGAATTTGATCGTGGAAATACAGTGAAGTCCTTGGCTCAGAAATTTTAATGGTTCTTGTTTGTTTTGGTATTTAATTTCAACCATTCAACGCATGGAAATCATCTCCTTTTGTCTTCCAAATTTTGCTTGTTTTGAAAGGATTAACGCAATTTCCGATAGGATCTTTATTCTTTTGATCTCTCATGAAAGAATTTATCCGATTGTCTTTCACAAAGGCATCATATACCTGTCTCTCCTGGGAATTATTCTCGAATTTATGTAAACAATCACAAATAGTCCAGTCAGCAGAAATTGGAGCTCGCAGATTGTGAGATCAAAGAACAATGCTGCGATCTTCTGGGGTTTATCTGGTAATCATATTTTGGACACTGGTTTTTATTATCAATGTAGCTCTAAAGGTTAGTTTTATATGAATACGTTTTGTAACATCACCTTCAATAATGACATTTGATGGCTATGCAGCTATCAATAATCAGATACCATCGTGCAAGGGTCTGCCCTCCCCTGTCCCCACACTTCATGGGGAGAATTTGACATTTTCATTTAATAATGCCAGAGTCAAATTCTCCACAAGTATCAATTTACATATTCATTACCAGATCCCCTTTAGACTAGTTGACCATGTCAAATTCCCTACCCAGGGGAAGTTCTCCAAATCAAATTCCCATGGGTAGTAACCCCCACCCACCCCCCCTTTCCTGGCTTAACATTGATAGGTGCATTAAGTGATGATGATGATGATGATAATATAATATTCGTAGTCAAATCAATAAAGTATTGTGTAGTTCCATAAAATATCCCCATCCCCACCATGGAGGGAATTATTTTGTAAATGGGCCCCCCTACCCTCTGGAACTTCCATTTTTTCTTCCATACAAACTCTGTAATTTGGTTCTTTCTCTGACCCCCCCTCCCCTCCAAAATTTTCGCTTCCCTCTGTGGTGGGGGTATGCATATTTTCTGGAACTACACATGAAAAGTGCTTGCATGACCTTCTGATAAACTATATAATGCTGGGCCACTGCTTAAAGAATTAACTGGAACACCAAGTCTGACTCAGCCATCTCGACTCAGCAGACTTTGGTCAACGACCTTAAAACTTAAATCAGAGCAAAATATAATATAACTGTTACTACATGTTTTTTTGATGTAAATATGATTACTAAGAACACTAATAATAATAGTTGAGTTTTGTTTATTTTAGAGATACAGACGCTACTCCCGTAAATATAGAGAACTTTTAGATGAAAATGGGGTTACAGTATCTCCATGTCAGATACGATGGTACACTACATGGTATAATCGCTGGTTTACCAAGATTGGTCAGTTTAATCCATACCTTTTGCATGTCTGGTTAACGATAGGTGTCTGGGTAGGTGTGACATTGATGTTTACATCTGTCATTGTTTTAACGATGACGTTGTACAAGGCTTTTACCAAGGAAGCACCAGAGCAGATACTAACGCCAGTGGTAAGTGGAAATTTTGATATATGCTATGAAATCACAGCAATGCTCCAGCCTTTAAACTGACTTGGACACATATTGGCCAGGTGCCATATTGTTACCATATGCCCTGACAACAATGGAACCATGGCAACCATTCATGGTCCACCACCAGCAATGTAGCACCTGTCACACTAATATTAGAGAGCATAATTATGCACAAGCATGCTTTTGTTAAAACATATGTGAGTTCTTCTATATGCACATGCCTTTGCCAAGATTGTAGAAAGTGAGAAAGCTTGGTGGGTTCTTCAGGGTCAAAATGCTAGGAATGATCGTCGGAAACCTCCAAAACATACCCTAAAAAATACCCAAATGCCAAAATTTTCTACCCTAAAAAATACCTAACAGCTCAAAAATACCCCTAAAAATACCAAAAAATCAAACAAATTGATTTTAACGGTGTTCTAATAAAAAGGCAGTAAGTAAAAAAAAATCATCTCATTTATTTTGTACCCCTAAAAAAATACCATCTTTTCTGAAAAACCTTGGATTTTCTCTGACGACCCCTAAAAAATACCAAATCGGTGATATCAACCCCTAAAAAATATGACGATCATCCCTAGCACACCAATATAGGGAGTACCCCAACCCCCCGGTAATAAATATTGTTCTATAGTGAAAATGGGAACCCCATCAATGATGGCACACACACGAAAAAGAAACTACATGTACTTGTATGCATGACGTCCTGGTTGACAAAAACATCTAGTGCTTGAGCTCTCTAATATAAAAATACTCATCTATCATATTTACTAGGGAGAGGAGGGTAGGGCCAAAGCAATAAAATAATGAAGGGTTCCCTGTGAAAATGGCCTAAGTGACTTTTTTGATGATTTTTATTCAGTGGTTTAAAATGAACTTAACTTTCCTATGCTAAAAAAAACAATGTCTGGACATCCATAAAAAAGTCACTTAGGTCATTTTCACGGTAAACCCTTAAATTGATCTGCAATCAAGAATGGCCACATATGAGAGCCCAATATGGCAAATAGGTACCCTGCCCATGTAAGCAAGATATTTTGTAAGGGTATCTTGGAGGGTTTATGATTTTAGGAAGTACTTTAATTAATATAATAAAGCAGATTATTTTATAAAAGAGCTAGGGAAAATGCATTTTGAAAACTAACATTATTTTGAAGGGCTCCCTATGAAAATGGCCTGAGTGACATTTCTGGGGATATTTAAATGGCATAGAATGATATCAATTAACTTTCCTATGCTGAAAAATTAATCTCAGGACATCCATTCAAAAGTCACTTAGGTCATTTTCACAGTAAACCCTTCATTTCATATTTTCAGATGCCTGGAGTTAACCTACCATGGAGTCAAATATTATACTATCTTATAACACTTGCAATCAGTGGTATTTATCATGAGATTGGACATGCTGTTGCAGCTGTTAGGTAGTGTTTATTTGTTTGTTTGTTGTACATGGAATTTTTTCACAGTCTCACATAATTGGATGACCAGTAGTATTGCACTAACAGCAGTTTTTGTAATCTTGAGTGTTTACTGGACTGTGCCTTGCTGTGGCCTTATCAGTGCTGTTATGTCTATTAAATCCATCACTATAAGATGAGCTTGGGGTTGGGTGCAGAAGCAGAGGGACTGGCATAGCCTATCCAGGCCCCTCAAGGAGGTCACCATGGCAACCATGCCACAGTCAACCACTCATCACACCAAGCAAACAGTGGGACTACGCCTAACTGGTAGCGCCCCCTCCCCCAGCTCAAGGGTGGGGCTGAATGGGACAAATGATCCACAACAATCAGCAATCACAACAAGCAGCAAAGCTCAAATTGGAACTTAAATTTGTTTATTTGCCAATAAATACTACACATACATAATTATATAAAAGTAAATGTATGCACATCTGGAGTGGTGAAGAAATTTGACAATAGACTTGGCATAAGTACACATAACCCCTGAACATCCTTGAGGGGCCCCCCACATTTACCCATTGAAATAGGAATTGGCCCAGGACATTCTTCTAGAATGTGCACTTTATGCAGTTTATTGCTGTAACCTTGTGGACCTGCTGCCTCATACTAGACACCTTTGTATTGCATGTTTGAACCAAACTTCAAATTTTGAATATAATTTCTCATTTTAAAGGGAGCAAGTCCGTGTCAATGGCTTTGGTTTATTTTTCATGGCAATATACCCTGGAGCTTATGTCGATCTCCATACTGATCACCTCAAACTGATCTCACCCTTGCGTCAACTGAGAATTTACTGTGCTGGAGTATGGCATAATGTTGTACTAGTGTTGCTAGGGTTACTGTTGCTATGGTTACTGCCATACTTAATAGTTCCCCTGTATATGACTGGACAGGGTGCCGTGGTGACAAAAGTCATGAAGGTAGGTTTCAGTTTGAAATGTGATGATGATGATGATGATGATGATGATGATAAAGGTATGCAAAATGTCATATTTAAGGAATATAAAATGCGCGTGCATGTCTCTGTTCTGTGATATAAACACGATTGAAGATGTAGAGCAAGAGAAAAGCAAGATTAGGAACACAAGGCGTAGCCAAGTGTTTCTCTTGCTTTTCGAGTACTTTACATCTTCCATCATGTTTATATTACAGTACAGAGACATAAGCAATCATTTTATATTGCTTTTATAAAATATTTTCAATGTTTTTGTGTGAGCCATGTCTCTGTCCTCTGATATAAACATGGTAGCCAGCCAACAGCGGGCGTTATATCTCAAATATTTTATAATTATATGATAGAAGTATGACTGTCAAATGTACAATGTTGTGGTTCTGGTCTAAAATTTCTATAACACCACTACTTACTACCTCAGGGATGCCTGAAACATCAGACTTTGATCCAACAAAATAATGCAAGTAAAACTCAAACAAAAGCGTAGCATTTTCCCCAGAGTAAAGAGCAGACTTTTCTTCCAGAATTCTAGGCCTTACTGCCAACCTGGAGCACCAGCCTGAATTACCATAGACTTTGAATCCAACAAATAATAATAATAATAATAATAACGATCATTTATATAGCGCCTATCCAAAATCTGCTCTAGGCGCTTTACAAAAACATATACGGAACATGCATGGTAGACTGTGAGCATAGGAATGAATGAAACAAACAAATGAAGGGTTCCCTGTGAAAATGACCTAAGTGACTTTTTGATGGATGTCCAGAGATTAATTTTTCCAGCATAGGAATTAAGTTAATTATACCATTTTATACCATTGGAAAGATATCATCCAAAAGTCACTTAGGCCATTTTCACATGGAACCCTTCAAATGCAAACAAAATCTACAAACAAAATAATGCTCCCATAAATAAACTACAGCATTTTCTTACAGAATTCCCCGGTTTATGGCAGCATCAAAAGAGGAGACATCATCATGTCAGTTTATGGTTGTCAAGTATATAACAAGAATGACTGGTCTAATTGTGTATTCAAGACACTAAGCAAACCACAGCATGGCTACTGTAGTAATATGATAACAATAGCTAGGAAGACCTCATCTGATGGTAAGTGTCGTTAGAATCCATCCAGACTGAGTTATGTGCATTTTTCAACCTGCAAAAAAAAAAAAAAAAACACAGGAACCCCAAAAAGTGAAAAATACCTCATTAATTATTCAAAAACACAGAAACCCCAAAAGGTGAAAAATTCCCCAGTAGTCCCAATTTCAATTCCCAGATTGGATATCACATGTGCCTGGAGTTTGTTTGTTTGTTTGTTTGCATGTTCTATCCCTTGCTTCAAGCTGGTTTTTCTCTGGGTCCTCTAGTTTTCTCCCTCAGTAAAAACAAAGCAGTAAGCTAAGAGTTGTATGCACAGAATATTAGAATGTAGTCAGGAAGGGTGTGAGAGAGTGCTTGTAAACTAGCTGTATAGCTATTAGTACTCTTCCACTATAAAACAAAGTATTCATTATAATAATTATAATCAAGGAAAATAATTAAGGCTGCCCATTCTCTAGAAGTGCCTGGGCACCTAACATTTTTTGATATTTTATGTAACGTTACACTATTTTTGTTGCAGGTGGTGTGTATATTGATGGTGTTTTTGATTGTTGTAAAAATGCTACTTCTTCAAGATTCTGTTTCAGATATCTTTCCATCAGCCATGCAAAGGTAAAACTGTGTTTCCTTGAAAGCCATTTGTGTGTTGTGGATTATTTTGGTAGTGCTCAACTTGTGTGTGCAAGTGATTTCAGAATCAAACAGTGAACAAGAAATGACAAGAAACAATTGCCTAAATCATTTTCAACAGGAGTCAGATTGTTTTTGGACAGTCAGATTGTTTTTGGAAAGTGATTATTAATCGAAATGCCCGTATTTTTCGATTAATAATCGAGTTTGACGTTCCAAATTAAATGCGTATATGAAGATTCTGCTTTTTCCGCGTACGAAAGCAGAATCTTCATAAAACTTTAATTCTTTGTTCTGCAAAATGTATTATGAATATTTTACTTTTTTTGACGTTCTCAAAAATTTCTTATCACTTTGTTTTCTGGTTGGTTTCTGTGGTTGTCTTCAGAAGTTTTTCTGGACTTGGAAAGCCAATTTGAAGTCAGCTCATTTTTTTGTTTACATATAATGACAGCCAATCATCAAGCGAGAAACGTTTTCTGTTTCTCCGCCCGCTTTTCTCCAGCTCCGCCCTCATTTGCATATTGATCAAGTACGATTCAAAAATGCATTTTTGTTTATCAGTATCAGTAGTTATAAATTTCACAAGTTAAATTACACAAGTTTATAATAATCTGGAGTTTTTTTCGCGTGAATTCACTTTCAAAAACAAACAAATATATTTTTTTCCTTTTTTACATTCTAGAAAATTTTCATTCACTTTGTCTTTGACTTCCAGGTTCTCTTGACTTGGAAAGCCAGTTTGAAGTCGACTCATTTTTTGACCAATCATCGTTTGTTTACATATAATGACAGCCAATCATCAAGCGAAAACGTTTTCTGTTTCTCCGCCCACTTTTCTCCGCCCTCATTTGCATATTGGTCAAGTACGCTTCAATTGAATGCATTTTTGTTTATTTTATAATTCACAAATCAAAACTTATAAATTACACAAGTTAAATTACACAAGTTTATAATAATCCGGAGGGTTTTTTTCGTGTGAATTCACTTTCAAAAACAAACTATAGATATTTTTCCTCTTTTACGTTCTAGAAAATTTCATTCACTTTGTCTTTGACTTCCAGGTTCTCTTGACTTGGAAAGCCAATTTGAAGTCGACTCATTTTTTGACCAATCATGGTGTGTTTAAGTAGAGACAGCCAATCACCATGCGAGAATTACTTTCTGTTTCTCCGCCTTCTTTTTTCCGCCCTCATTTGCATATGCACTCTCTAAACTAAAGCAAAACATTTTCATTTTTGTCTCTAAACTTCTGAGTTAAAAATTCAGGATTTTGTACATTCACGCGAAGAAAACTCCGTAAAATTATAAACTTGTGTAATTTATAACTTTTGATTTGTGAAGTTTTGAATCGTACTTGATCAATATGCAAATTAGGGCGGAGAAAAGAGGGCGGAGAAACAGAAAGTAATTCTCGCATGGTGATTGGCTGTCTCTACTTAAACACACCATGATTGGTCAAAAAATGAGTCGACTTCAAATTGGCTTTCCAAGTCAAGAGAACCTGGAAGTCTGACAAAGTGAATGAAAATTTTCTAGAACGTAAAATAGGAAAAAATATATATATATATATATTTGTTTGTTTTTGAAAGTGAATTCACGTGAAAAAAATTCCGGATTATTATAAACTTGTGTAATTTAACTTGTGTAGTTTATAACTTTTGAATTGTGAATTATAAAACTACAGACACTGATAAACAAAAATGAATTTTTGAATCGTACTTGATCAATATGCAAATGAGGGCGGAGAAAAGCGGGAGAAACAGAAAACGTTTCTCGCTTGATGATTGGCTGTCATTATATGTAAACAAACGATGATTGGTCAAAAATGAGCTAACTTCAAATTGGCTTTCCAAGTCCAGAAAAACTTCTGAAGACAACCACAGCAGCCAACCAGAAAACATTGTGATTAGAAATTTTTGAGAACGTCAAAAAGTAAAAGTAAAATCACTTTCCGAAAACGTAACAACCTGACTGTCCAAAAACAATCTGACTACTGTTTTTCATATTAAACATTAATTAAATCTCTATTTAAAGTGTGTTGTTAAATTGTTAGTGTACAATTTTGGGTTCTTACAGCCTTCCAATAAGTATTAGATCTAAGGATAGTCTAGCTTCCTTTAAACATTCACTGAAAACTCATCTTTTTAGCAAAGCATTTTTATAAATCTAGTTACAATGAAAGATATTGCATCTAATAACTTTGAATTAGTTATAATGTATACTAGTTAGGAACTAAGAGATCGACCGCAAGGTCATGATTTTAGTTTATGTATACTCATTTCTACATAGAATTGGTAAAGATACATATAAATTGATTAAGTGATAACTCCACGTTACAACACAACATACTCATTTCTATTTTTAGGATATTTTTAGGATACATATATACATACATAAGTTGATTTGTTTTTATATATATTTTTTTCTTTTGTCGTTGTTGTTTTTGGCCAGTTTCATCCTCACTATATGCAGATGAAATGAGCAAAACAAAACTCCCTTCAGACCACCTATAGCTGTAATGAGCCATTTGAAATTGAAATGCCTGCTGCTTATATTGTTGTTACATTTTCTCTTTTTAACGAACATTTCAGGGTTATGCTTGTCTACCTGCACGAAGTACAATGCAAGTTCGATCGTTTTGTGATAAACCTGAAGATTGTGTAGGGCCAGGTACTTCATGTAACACCAACTGATACCGCATTACGATTTATGTTATGATTTATGAAGATGTTTCAATTGTATCTGACACTACAGTCTATCAGTGAACATAGCTTTATGATTGACCTACATTTTTTATTTTGTTTGTTTGTTTGTTGTTTTTGCCCAAAATTGATGTGTTGGGACACAATATGTTTTTGTATCAAATTGATGGCAATAATGTTGTGAGTCTTTGGAGATCGCTATGGAAAACAGCAACATACTGCTTCCAGAAGAAGTGGCTAAAATTCATAACTGCGCATCATATATCACACAATCTCAAATTTCATTTAGTTTTCAATGGCACTTGGAAAGCCCTTGAATTTTAGAAATTCTGCTCAAACTCCTTGAAAATTCCTTGAATTTATACTTTTAACAAAAAAAAGTAAGAGACTTGAATGGGATGGGAAACATAGAAATTCACTTTTTCTTTTACATGTAAGTGAGGGAAGAGGATGTCCTAGTATTTCAGTAAAACCATTAGTAAAAAATCGGGTAACACTATTCCTTGAAAAATCGTTTTTGGGTCCTTGAATACTCCTTGAATTCTCCTGGAATTTTAAATTTATATATCTCAACACGAACCCTGATTGAAAGAAGAGATCATTCAAAACCGGCGTAACTGCAGAACGCACGTTAGAAAATCTCATTTTTTAACGCAAAGTGGCGCCTGTGTAATGCAACCTTTATTCCATGCAGGTGATAAAGCTTGCCTTCTCCCATCTCTGGATAACTCCAGCCGTTTACTAAGAATTATAAGAAATCAGGACTCTGATGTGTTGTATGTTGGTGACCCACGTTTACTTCATTACACAGGTAAAACAAGCTACTGGATCTTTTCCTGGGGGGTGGGGTGCTTTTGCAACTCGTTGGCTGGTTTATAAAAGCGCCACTTGTAAAGACTAGAGCTGGAAAGCACACTCTAGCGATCGCAATCGCATAGATGAATTTTGTTCTCAGATCAGTTTTGTGCAATCGTACCGGTCGTAGCGATGGCAGTTTTCGTATGAGTGTAAAACGGCAGTGGCGGATCCAGGGGGGGTCGAAGGGGTCCATGGAACCCCCCTTGAAGGTTTTAAGCCTTTTTTTGTCAAACATCGACCAAAGAATAGAGTATTATACACAGCTGGGTTTAAAAAACGGAACACCCCTCGGAAAAATCCTGGATTCGCCACTGAACGGACCGCGCCGTACCGCACCCGTATCAGTGACGTGATGTCTATAAAAACATTTGAAATTCCTGCCGTAATCGTGCCGTACCGTGACCATGACAGTACCGTAATGTCTATAAAAACATTTGAAATTCCTGCCGTAACCGTGCCGTACCGTGACCGTGACAGTACCGTAATGTCTATAAAAACATTTGAAATTCCTGCCGTAACCGTGCCGTACCGTGACCGTGACAGTACCGTAATGTCTATAAAAACATTTGAAATTCCTTTGGTAACCGTGCCGTGACCGTGCTGTTTTCACAGTCATACGAAAACTGCTCTATGGCAACCAGGCTCCCGTTTCACAAAGCGTCCGTAAGCATTATGAAATATTTAAGATATAACGCGCGCGCTGATATAAAAATAATAAAGCACTTGTTATTAAATGCTCGGAAAAATCGAAAACGAATTTTAGATTTATGAGTACTCGTCAGTTACATACACTTTGTCAAACGGGAACCAGACCCAGTTGTGCAAAGGCTGGATAGCACTAGTAGTTGAATTTATCACACGGATAGCACTATCCACCCTTGCAAAAAAGATGGTGATGCGTAGAGGCTTTCTCATTTAGTATGATTAATTTTTAAACTGTTTGTTTCCATTGCAGTGCTGATCAGCAATTTTATCCCTAGAAGTCCATTTATACCCTTAGATCTTCCAAGTATAATTGAAACATTCCTAATGTATCCTTTTGATTCATCACAAGAAAATCATTTTGTGGATACATTACAAAGGTTTGAGGCCCGGGAAATGATTTAACATTTTCTGTAACATAATTGCACCGTGTGTCCACCCCTGCAACGATTGCACACAGTTGCAGTTTAGGATAGAGTTCTTCTTCTGCAATATTGCAGGGGTGGACACACGGTGCAACTGTGTTGAGCGCCATGTTGCAGAAAATGGTCAGGTTCTTTAGACAGACACAAACACACAGACCGACCGACAGACAGACAGTAAGACAGACGGACGGACAAATTCTGTGGAAGTTGGTAAGTAGTCATCACTAAACTCTGCTGTCACCATCATCATCATCATCATCATCATCATCACCACCACCATCATCATCATCATCACCACCACCATCATCATCATTGTCATCGGCATCATTGCCATCATATAATAACCAACATCGATCATTCTTCCTTAACACGTAACAGATATTTAATTTCTCTATCAGGGGCGTTGGCACTACTCAATATGGTCCCTTGTTATTCTCTTGATGGTCAATGGGCCCTTTTTGCTTTAGTTGAACATACCCTTGTAAATATAGTCCCCAATGAAGATCAACGAAGCACACTATGTAATGTGATATTGACCCTGGGTACTCTTTTATTGGGTGCTAATATAACCCTAGCATTATGGACCCTTGGAAGTGTATAGTTAGCTCTCTATTTATTTATTTCTATCTTCTAAAGGTTTTATATTATAAAATAAGAAAGGTTTAAAATATATGGACTGGTTTGTTTCTTCAATGTATTTTGGAATTACAGATGTGTATATCCGGAACTTTTGGGTCATCGACCCATCTTCAGGGAGAGTGAAAAAGAATATTTACAACGGCAATGAAGTCAATGTACAACCAAGTGTTAAATGCTTAACAATGTCTGTTTTTATCGTTGGCCAACCTTTTTCTTTTCCATTTGGTCAGACACAGTGGGCTCGGGTCTCAACGGAACCTCTGCAATATTGCGCAAAATAACAATTGCACCGCGTGTATAAATCCACCCCTACAATGTTACGCGCAACGTAGAACATTGCAGCTTTTGTATACAGCTATTTCAAAAAAAACGTTGAATACTGAATACTGCATTCTGCATACTGAATAGTGCATTGAAAGACCAAAATGCCTTGTAGTTCAGTTTGTTTTGGAGATGGCATGGTGAAAATCCTCTATAACAGCTATAACTTGGCAAATAAGTGGCAAAACGACAACGGAAGTGATCAACAATGCAATTTGTAAGTCTTGGAATGCGCTATTCAGTATGCAGAATGCAGAATTCAGTATTCAACGTTTTTTGAAATAGCTGTATATTCTAGGGATATGGATATGTTCATTGATTGCATGTTGATCCGCATACCGAGTACCATGCTTCTAAGTCTCTTGTTCAATAGCTCTTATCCAGGGACGGATTTTTGGGAGGGGTGAAGGGGTTGCGCACCCTCTCCTGAGATGACTTAAATGCTGTAAGTCATTTTTTCTCAATATTTTTCCAAAATATCCTCTCGGCAGTTTCCAATTGATATGATGATGCACCCCTCCTGAAGATAATCCTGGATCCGCCCCTGCTTATCGCACTGATTACACTGATTCCGAACAAACATTTATCAGGTCAAAAGTACAAGAATTGAAACTTACAAAAACTTGCGCGATAGCCTCGAACTGAAATCTTTGCTCAGAATCACTGGAGTGTAATTGCAATGAGGTGATTCACGGTCGACGACTTCCCCACATCGGCATCATATGCTGGGACCTTTAATTTGGTTGCAACTTTGCGCTCAATTATTAATTTCAGTCAAGCTTCATTTACAAGTTAATTGAGATGAAGTCCAAATTTCTACGTAACACATATTAGAGATTATAGAGTGGATTTCGTATGACTTTGAAAAACTACGGCACGGTCACGGCACGGCCACGGTACGGAACCTCGCCTGCTGATTTCTTCGCAAATTTGCAAAGAAATCAGCAGGCGAGGTTCCGTACCGTGGCCGTGGCCGTGACGTAGTTTTTCAAAGTCATACGAAATCCACTCTATGTCTAGCTGCAACTATTGCGCGCATCATTTATATTTGTAACTATTGTGGCTCAAAGCGTTACGAGAATACCTAGCTGCAAGCAGAGATCATTTCTAATCCAGATCTGCATTCAGAGTATGGCATTAACTGCAAGGATCTCGATTGGCCCTATATATTTTCAGTACAGTGACGCTATCGTTACACGGAGTATCGTGTCGTGTGTACGTTACTTGGTTTTCCCGCTCAATCGAAATTTGTTTTATTTGTGTGCAAATTTTCCGTGCCGTGACTCTTTGACAGCTTTTGAACCAGCGGCGGATCCAGGATTTTGCAAAGGTTGTGTCCCAAATAGGCCTCTTGAGAGTCGTCTCTTGAGAGACGCCGTCACATCCAAGATGGTGGCCTCCTAAATTTGGAATCTGACGACGTCATCTCTAAGAAGCCTATACAAAACAAATCAGTAAGTACGGCGCTAGGGGGTGTCCGGTGCACCTATGGACATCCCCCTGGATCCGCCCCTGTGAACTCATCAACAAAATTTGCCCGATACATATCAGAGCCAAAATAAGTTTCTAGTGAGTTTATTGATTGAAGATTTAGATTAGTTAATAGACCATAAAAAATCCATTGCATCTCCGTATCTATATATAACCATATTTTTTATCAGTATACAAAATATTTGCCCAGTAAATCGTTACAAAAGGAATGCATTGCAAATAAAATATATTACATTTCCGAAAGCAGTGATGAAATACATACTTATTTATAATCTCTTTCTGACCGGACTTAACTTCCTGAAGGACTGCAAAAATAGGCGAAAATTGCTTAACGAATTTTGAACTAAGATAAATAGCCTTTTAGCAAGCAAGCCTGTACCGGCCAATACAGATTTAATACTTTAAGTCATCAAGAAGGGCAAACTCTAAATGTATATGTGTATTTTTACAATCAAATTTGATACAAATATAGAAAGCTTAGGAATCTTCTTGGCTTTCATCGACATTTCCAGCGCTTGGGGGTTCTGCTTCCTTGTCTCCCGGCGTTTCGTCGGGCGTTGCTTCCGCTTGTGGCTTTTCTGAGTCTGCTTCAGATTTAGGCGTATCTGCAGTAATCTCGGCCGTTATTTCCTCTACTTTTCGTTTTTGTTCGGCAGCTCTGGCCATAGCTTCATTTTGCTGAACTTGTCGAATTTCTTCGTCTAGTTTGCCGTAGATTTGTTGTCGTTTGGTTACAACTTCTTTAATTATTGCTACAGAAAAAAAAACGTGGCAAGAACGTTTAGCACAGTTGTGAGATGGAGCACTTTTGTTCTGTTCTATGGCAAACGCATTTGTGAAATGAAATTTGGTCAAATCTCATCTACACGAGCAAAATTTATTTGTAAAGAAAATTTATGTGGAAGGGTATTGACACATGAAGGGTTCTGCTCCCAAGGAACACTCCTCAAGCAAAGCTCCTTCATATGTACCAAAGATTTTATGTTTTAAATCCTTCCTCAAGAGCAGAATAGACCCTGCGAAATGCTCTATAATATCAAAACTGTTAAATACTTTGGAGCATTATCTGGCAGTATATTAATTTTTGTGTGCTGGAAAAGTGCAAAGTGACTAATAATAATAATAATAATAATAATAATAATAATAATAATAATAATAATAATAATAATAATAATAATAATAATAATAATAATAATAATAACAACTTTATTGGTCAGGGTAACACCGTTACCATTACTGATAATTTTCAGGTGGCCCTCAAATTGTAGAGCAAAGTCCTTTGTGTGTACTAGCCCTAATGTATCTGGGATACCACTGGTCCCATCAGGACAGATGCAGAGTATAAGAAGTATAAAATTACGAATGATCAGAAAGGTACTTACAATCTAAGAGGAATCTTGCAGCCATAGCTTGATTCAGGTTATCGTCTACTTTTTCCATTAGCCATGGCATGAAATACGTTTCAACATCTATGGAAAAGACAGAATCCATTTAATAATAATCTGCTATAATTTACTTTCTTTGTTAATGAGGGTGTGACAACAGAGATTGAACCCATCCCCTCCCCCCAAGTTAGTCTGCAACATCTGGAGACCACCTGATTATATTTTGTTTGAATTTCATACCTCTCTCCACAGGATCATAGAAATAACCATTTTCATTAAGTGAACCAAATACAGATGGTACCAAATCAGCAAGGTAACTCTACAAGAAAACAATGATTGAGATCAATAAAGATATTTTCAAATACAAATTACATGTCAAATGATTTCTATTTCTTACTTGAGCAAATGCTCGAGCTGCAATCTTCTCTCCAGTTTCTTTTTCCTTTCGCAGAACCTCTGCCTGTTGTCTCATACGTCTTTCCTTTTCTTCTCTGTGTCTTCTCTCTTGTTCTTCAAGTCTCTGTGTTTCCACAAGTTCTGCATTACGAAGTTCTTCAAATCGTCTTTGCTGTGCTCTTAGATTTGCTAGTTCTTCTTCTTCCATTACTTCCAGAAGTGCTTGTTCGACTGTTTTTCCAACTAAAACTTCAAGTATGGGTTTCGCCTCTATGTCAAAATCAAACAGCTACAAACAACGTAAGACAGAAAAAATTTAATATACTTACAAAGCAAAACAAAATGAAAATCTGTCATTCATTACCTCCCCATCCAGGATTTGAGTTGCAACGTCGACACCAGTTTTTGCAGGAATAAATAAAGGCGATGGTGGTCTGTCCAAGAATGCATCTGTTTGTGTCTCTACTTCAGCTTCCTCTACACGGTCACTCAGTTCTTCCAAGTAAAGTTCTGTCTGTACGTCAATGTGTTTCCTTCCAGTGACTGGCTCGGGTGAACGAGGTCGAAGCTGGTCTTTAGCTCTCTTCCTGGCAATAGCTCTTCTTCTTATTTCCTGTTGTCTCTGGACCTCAATTGGGATCTGGTTGTGACGACTACAAACAAATAATGTTTATTACTTCATAGCGTACTACCCAAGCCAATATTAATATAGTAATATTACAGTTACAATACACTCATGGCACCATGCAAAATTGAGTTATAAGTGTGTATTCCAGCACCTGATCACATCATCTTTTCCAAAGGTTTTATTAAGGGTGTGTGAGCAGGGAAATGCGGGTCATATGATAATTCTCATTTATTTTTCAGCTAGTACTCTGTACATAACTATTTCCCCTCACAAAAATATACTTTAAAATGAAAATGTACTTACTGCAGGAAGAGTTCTTTGTGCATATGTGTTCCCTCTGACAATTCTTTTGTCATACATAATATTTCCATATGGCATTGGTGACTCATTTCTGCAAGTCAACATTTTTTACATTAACAAATTTCATTACATCAACAACTTACTAATAACTTGCGCATTTGATAGCACCAGGGAAATTGTTTTTGATTTCCTGATACATAAGCTTACTATTAACGACAACGCAAGAAGACAGAAATAAATTTACATAATATGTTTCTATGGTTGTTAAAAATATTGCTCAAGTATCACAATAATTATGATTTTTGTACTATTACTCGATTTGTTAAATCTTTCAAAGTTGAAGATACCCGAAATTTCTATTCTAGGAACTAAGAGGGCCCAAGAAGAAGCGAAGTATACAATATCATGCTCCGATGAGATGTTCTTCGACAAAGTTATTTCACCAAAGTAAATTTGATTTAGTATCCTTAATTGTCAATAACCGAAACTGGTATAAGTCTTTCCATTTGAATTGTAAGTTAGAATGATAAAACTACTGAAAGATAAGAATTAAAAGCAAGAATACTAACTGTTGAGTGAGAGGATCTCTGAATTTCTTTCGCTGTTGAACTGGTCGTGGTTGACTCGCGAATGTGTACGTCCTCGAAGGATCGCCTTTTTGTGCTACAACTGCCGCCATTTTTATATTAGATTCTTCTTAAAGTGTATTTCTGTTCTTCGTTTTATATAATCCAAATATTCGTGAGAAATAACTGGTCTTTTATCGACGGAAAACTCCCTACAAGACGAAGAGTTTCTTTCAAGTGTTCTTCACCAAAACAACATGGCGTTGCTAAAGTATTATTTACACGTCACGGTCACCATAGTAACAAAATATTTCATTCTCCATAAGCCTTTTCGAAAGTACAGCTCATGTGATTGGTTTTCATTATCCAATCAAAACTATTGTAATAAATAAATTCAAAAAAAGGTAAGCGATGGGAGGGGTACTAGACTAATTTTTGTATTAGCTAAAATGCTTGTTTAAAATTAACAAATTAGTTTGAAATTCGTCTTTTTCTCGAGATTGACAATATTTAAAATCAATTAATACTTTAAAGCTAGATTTTAGCTATTTATTGAGAAATTGCAGTTCAAGATACAAATTCAATTTCTCCCCTCCCCCCTGGTGTTTTAAATTCATTCCAATATGGCGTCCGACTCGTGCACAGATGTCCTTGGCCATCCTGAAGTTTTAGATCGCGAAAATCTAATCAAATTCCTCCAAGAATGTTGTATTCCTCTCCATGAAATCAACAGTTTAGACAAGGAACAACTAGTTTTATTATTTTATAAATATGTAGCGCCATTGCCTCAAAGACTACATCAGCTAAGACGAGCAAAACGAGAGCCTCCAAAATCAACCAAAACTGTCGAACCATCGTCAAGTGTGGATAATCAATCAAGGAAAAGGTAAGTATTTAATTCATTCTTGGTTTGGATGATGGTTGAGCCATACCTACCGACCTTTCGTGATTGTTTATCTGGAGCAATTGGACGTCAAAGTACTTACAAAATGAGTGAAGGTCACATGTCAATCTCTGTCATCATGATCATCACTTTATATCACATAACATGATCATCAACATCATCTGGTGTCATCGAAAGCAGTTTTCATGTGATTGAGAAAACGGTATGTTCACCACACGGCATGGTTACAACAGGACTCAATAACAAACATTTGAAATTATTTTCCTAGTACTATCAAAAAATTCTTCTTGCAGAATCAATATTTTTTGGGTTTGTATGATTTCAGGCTTCATTTTCTGGACCATAAAGTATCAAAAGTCAAAATCCCAAAGTCAGACTTAGAGCATGTTTTGATCAATAATGGTCCTTCGAAGAAGCAATCAGAAAAGAACCATGAATCAAGTACTGTAACAAAACCAAAGCAAAGTGCAGAAGTAAAGTCCAAACCTGTAAAGCTTAATAGAAAGTCACTCAACTTGGATCTGAGTTCATCAGGAAACTCCAGCAATCAAGTAAAGAATAATAAATACAAATACATAAGTAGCCAAGAGAAGGGCAACCATCACCTGGAAAACTTGACTCAAAAACAGGTAATTTATAAGATTGTAAGCTGATATCTGAACATAAATAATGTTAAAGTAATGTTAGAGGTTTCAACCTAATGTAGAACATTCTTCTTTCTTTTTTTCTTCTTTTTTTTTTGAGATGGAGGAATTTTTTGTGAAGGTGGTGGTCATTGTTGAGAGATGGCCATTGTAGAGAGGTGGTCAATATAGAGCAGTAGTCATTATAGAGAGGTGGTCATTGTTCAGAGGTGGTCATTGTACAGAGGTGGTCATTGTAAAGAGGTGGTCATTGTACACAGGTGGTCATCGTACAGAGGTGGTCATTGTACAGAGGTGGTCATTGTAAAGAGGTGGTTGTTGTAGAAAGGTGGTCATTTTAGAGAGGTGGTCATTGTACAGAGGTGGTCATTGTAAAGAGGTGGTTGTTGTAGAAAGGTGGACATTGTAGAGAGGTGGGCATTGTAGAGAGGTGGGCATTGTTCAGAGGTGGGCATTGTACAGAGGTGGGCATTGTACAGAGGTGGGCATTGTACAGAGGTGGGCATTGTACAGAGGTGGGCATTGTACAGAGGTGTTCAATCATTGTACACAGGGGTGATCTTTAGTGAATGTTTAGTGATCTTTAGTAAAGAAACTGATGGGTCCATGATTGACTCTTTTTAGGTCTCCAAGTCAAGTAACTCTCCAACAGATGATGTTAAAGAAACAAAAAAGAAATTTCAGAAAATTGCCATATCATGGCCATAAACAGGTTGACTGTGTTAAATATCCTCCAAAGTGACAACCAAATATTGTACAATTACCAAGATTTTTATTGCTCTTTATTATTACAAAATGAAATTGTAAAAACAATTTTAGCATTTGATATGAAGAAGACAAAATGGGGCCACAGCAATCAAAATTGGCTCTTGGCTCATATGTCTTTTCTCGAAAATTTTCCCCATAATTTATATATAGGCATCATATTTGTTCAATCACCAACATATTCTCTTAGCTAACTGGACTGCAAAACCAACAGTTGCTGCAATAAATTTTTCTTTAGAATAGTATCAAATTTCTGTATTTACTCTTTAACTTATGAATTTCAAGCTGTAAATAAAGTATTTTAGTCAAAGATTGTCCGATTTTTGGTATTCAGTTTGCTCTGCCGATGCTCACATTTCAAAAAGGTTATTAGAAGTTCTGTTCTTATAATTAAAAGATTCCAGAGTAAATATCATGTTCTTAGGAGCTGTTTATATGGAAGTGAGCCAGCCCAGTAAGCGGACTGACTTCTTTTTTTTTTCTTTTCCCTGGGGGACAAAGCAGGGGCATATCCAGAATATTTCAAAGCGGGGGGGGGTCACACTTTCCATTTTCCACCAAAGGGGGTCACACTTCCAATTTCTCAATCTTTCTCCAGTCATTCTTTTATTTCTATCATCTTTTTGTTTTCAAAGGGGAGTCACGGGCACCCTGGGACACCCCCCCCCCCCTGGATACGCCCCTGCAAAGAACTAAGAAAGTCAGCTCACTTACTGGGCTGGCTCACCTCCATATAAACAGCCCCTTAGATATTCCAGATGGTTTACAATGATAAAAAAAAGATGCATAAAAAGTAAAATAGTCATGGAAAGTAAAAATCATAAACAAGGTCCATAATGACCCTGCATGACTTGCTCTAGTGGGAAGAGATGGGAAAATCATGTGAAGGAGGAGGAGGGAAAGGAAGGAAGAGCTCCCTTGTTGAGTCCTCAGCTCGTGTTGGAAATAAGTAAGCGCGCTGACATAGAGCAGATTTCGTATGAGTGTGAAACGGACCGCGCCGTGCCGTAACCGTGTCAGTGCCGTGATCTCTATAAAAACATTCGAAATTCCTGCCGTAACCGTGCCGTGACCGTGCGGTGCCGTTTTCTCAGTCATACGAAATCTACTCTATGCAACTTTCGTATATTTATAATTTTAGCGCGCGCACTAAACGGCGGAAGAGCACCGAGCAGTGAATGGGCTCGCAGTGTCACAAATTTTTGGCACGCGTGGTTTTGTCCCTTGGTGTTTAATTCCTTTGTTAATTTTTTATGTGTATGGAGCTCCGCTTTCGAGGACCTTCGTCCCGCGAAGAGCTCCGCTATGATTTTGTTAAAAAGGAAAAAATAAAAAATAAAAAATTCATCACGCGCAATTAACGGAAGTCTAGAAGGCCGCGCGTGCGCGTTGACGAAAACTCCAAATCAAATTTCACAGCGCGCGCTAAACCGTTTGCAAACCACCAAACCGACTATCAAATCTTAGAAGTTTTTTAAACTGTAAGAAGAAAAAATGAGCCACAAAACTCCGAGTCCAATCCTTCAAAGCCCTGAAGACTTTAGTAGACACATGACTAAAATCAAAGTGGCCAACCATACACCCGAACCTCAATGGAAACTTCCAGAAGAGCCAGTTCAGTCAACTTTTATCGCAGTGGTCGAGCCTCATCGAAGCCAAAGCTATCCAGGAACATGTCCTAACTGCCAGAAAAAAGGCTTCTTTAAAAAGATGTTTTCCAGTCTGGTTGAACGCTGGATGCTGGAGATTAAACTTAAGCATTATAAAATTGCTTACACTAAGTCAATCCATCCACTGAATGTTTTGAAGAAGCATTTCACTCAAGTCGGAGTTTCTCCCAACGCTGTTTTGAAATTTCTTCCGAACGAGCTATCTATGCTGAACAGTGCGCAGTTAAAACAGCTGAAGAGCGCATTACAGAGTCTTGTGGAACTGACGACGAAAGTGTTAGAGGTTGAGCAGGAAGAGAAGTTTTTGCTAAGCAGCAATCAACAATCGTTAAAGAAGCAGTCATTGGAGTTAGAGACTTTAGCAAAGGAAATAATGAAACCGTACACCAATATTCATCCATTCTGTGAAGAACTTGCACGACTGATGTTGGCGTAGTTATTGGTCTTAAGGCACTGACACACGGTGCAACATTTCTTGAAACATTTGCTGAAACATCGCGCGCAACACAATGTTGCAGCATGTGTTCACCCATTCCAGTGTTTCGCGAAACGTTGCGCGCAACAGCCGCAGAAGTAGGATCGAGTTCTACTGCAACTGTCCAGAACTGTTGTGCGCAACATTGCACGAGATATTTTAGTGCAACCGTGTTGCGCGCGGTGTTTCAGCAAATGTTTCGGGAAAAGTTGCACCGTGTTTCCGAGCCTTTATTATTTTGGTAAACGAACAACAAAGAAAGAACATCATGAAAATGTACGAGATTTAGCTTGGAATGTAAATTTGTTTGCTTTACGTTTCTGTACAAAACTATTTTCAATCAATCCTTGTGTGGAAGAATAAAAGCGTTTCTACTTGCGTTGGTTGTTGAACCCGCCAGTAATATCAAATCAGATACATACCAGGGGCGTACCGAGGGGGGAGGGGGTCCCAGGGATTCCCTTCCCCCCCCCCTTTGCAACCCAACCCCCTTTTCAACCAAAAATTTTTAATAATGAGTTTATAATCGCTGAAATAAGTAAACACATTCACGGATCTAGAGCCCCTCCCCTCTTACAAAACTCCTGGGTACTCCCCTGAATACAGTGCACGCATGCAGCAAATCGTTCATAAGACAAGTGTGCGACTCATGCTATTGCACAAAATAGCACCAGTTAAGGCTTAAAAACGCGATGTAACTTCTTCTATGACAGCTAGGCACACGGACAATCGCACAGTCGGTCCACCGCTGTAATGTTGTACTTAACGCATCAGAAAAAGTTGTAGAATTAGATATAACTCAATCAACAATCGACAACTGTTTAGTTGTAGTGGTTGAGACATAGTACAATCCATGTGCTGCCAGTAATATTGCAGAAAAAGTTGCGAGAAAAGTTGCAATCATTATGTCCCGACGTTAAGTTTCTATTTGAGAGATTAGATTAAAAAATCGCGCAAAAGTGCAAGCCCGATGAAACGCACTACTTTGTTAGAAAAATTGCACCGGGTCTCAACTCCTACACCAGCCCTACACGCAGATACGCGCAACATTATATACCATCGCTGCAGAATTCTACTTCTACTGTTGTGGAGTTCTGCAACCATGCTGCAACTTTACGCGCAACTGAAAGTAATTGATGTTGCAAATGCTGTTGCGCGCATCTTTGCTAGAAAAGTTGTATCGTACTGTGAAACGGGCCGTGACTTGGCCCGGCACCCAAAAAGCTCTCAAACTGTTCATCCCCTATAGCTTCCTTAGCGCTCAATACTTACGGCTGAGGGGGAATTGAAAAAGCCGTCGTCAATGCTTCAGTCCCCTCGGCTTCAGACCGCGAGCGTTGTCTACCTAAGAAGGCTACTCACTTTCTTGTTATTGAGAGATCAGAAAAACCGCAGCAGGGGACACCGTCACGGCTCAGTACAAATGCATGAGTGAACTCATGAACATATGACTCCAAATTGCATGACTGAAAATCTCTTCACGTCATTACTTCGTCACACCTCGATTGAAGCACGATTTCGTGATTTTGACACATCGTACGGAACTTGATATGACACAGTCACGGATATAGTATGGTGAAAACAATGAGTTGTTTTCAGACCACACGCATATCACAAACTTTGTTAGACGTACCTAAATATTCGAATACCCGGATGAACTTGATAGTGATGACGTCACAGAAGACTCTAGACTGCTCACAGTCTAGATCGTCTAGATTTAGCAGTTAATCAAAATAAAGAAATATTGGATATGTGAAATAGAAAAGGAAAAAGTTATTATAACATTAAGCTTTTCAAATGCAACGTCACGCAGTATGTTCTAGTAAACATATGACGTCACTGAGTACTCCATCCATGGCAAATACACGGCTGGACAAAATTTGCATTTGACAAGTACAATAGAACAGTTAGGCAAGAAACCTCTGCGTCGATACACCAATTTTCTTAAACGTTGTAGAAGAGCTTCAATCTGAAAATGGCGGAGACTTCGAATCAGTTTCTGTACCTCTGCGTTCGAGTAAGTTTTTCAATTGATAAGTTGCTGCCAAATTTATCATAAGCGAGTGACGTTTAATTGCTTTTTTCATTTTTAGAAAATCTTGTATTTATCTTTATTTGGTATATAATCAATCTTGGAATTGATTATATGCCAAATGAAGAAAAATACAAGATTTTCTTCAATTTTGGAATTGATTGTAACTTATATACTGCGGTGTGATGTATATCGAGCCTTTAAAATCATATACAAGTATAAGTTGATGCTAAGAACTCGAACTCGAAAAACAATATAATTGAAGTATTTTGTTTTTCGTGCCTAAAGAGTAAACTAAACAAACCACAGGCAAAGCTAATATTGTTTTTGATATCGTATACACAACTTGTTTGGTATTCACTTAAAATCATCCGTTCAGACAACATCATAATAGGCTTTGAAAAGAAAATGATTTTTCATTTAAAAAGAATTCCAATCCCTCATTTACATGCAATCGAAAACCGAGCTGTCGCGACGGATCCTTTTTAGTATCGCTTAGTCAAAACAGAACGCTATCAATTAATGTCTGGGAATACCAATGATAAAGTACTTTTAGATTAATAAGAGTGTAATCTGAATGTCGTGAAGATCGACATATAAAATATTCCACCACTCGAGATGAAATTACGCTTGGCGTAGTTAATTATTCAAGCAATACTGCTCAGTTTTTATTTCCAGTGTTTGCATAATTATATCAATAATTATAAAAGTATTAATAATTTATCTGATAATTTATTGATAATCCTAGTTGTTTAATCAATTAAAAGAGCTGCACCATCGTATCTTCGGCGTGAAACAGTTCTTTTGGTGAATACAAAAGTGAATACTTTTGTGATATCAATGGTCTCTACGCACCAGCGCATAATCATTCTTTTATACTATCATTAGTCATGATAAGTACATTTAATTCTTTAATAACACCCTGAGCCGCTTAGTAAAATATTGATCTTGTGGACCAGGGAGTTTTTCGAAAGGGCGATAAATATTTGAATCCTTTTCCACTTTGAAAAGATATTGCGAACAGTTCAAAAACGATATGGGATACCGTTGTGAATTAAATAAACAAACAAGCTTTTCAAATGCAACGTCACGCAGTATGTTCTAGTAAACAAATGACGTCACTGGGTACTCCATGCACGACAAGTACACGGCTGTAAATAAGAAAATAAGAAAGAAAGAAAGAAAGAAAGAAAGAAAGAAAGAAAGAAAGAAAGAAAGAAAGAAAGAAAGAAAGAAAGAAAGAAAGAAAGAAAGAAAGAAAGAAAGAAAGAAAGAAAGAAAGAAAGAAAGAAAGAAAGAAAGAAAGAAAGAAAGAAAGAAAGAAAGAAAGAAAGAAAGAAAGAAAGAAAGAAAGAAAGAAAGAAAGAAAGAAAGAAAGAAAGAAAGAAAGAAAAAAAAAAAAAAGAAAAAAAGAAAGAGGAAGGAAGGAAGGAAGGAAGGAAGGAAGGAAGGAAGGAAATGCAAATTACAAAAGTTCTGCAACAAATGCACCTCTAACAAAAGGGAGCCTGTTGAACCCCTAGGTGAGATGGGAGCTAGGGCACAAACTGTACGTGCAGCAGTTGTACTTGGACAAAGAACAAAACAAGTACAGCCCTACATGATAGAGGGGAAGTAGCTGCCATTTTCAAAAGTCCTGCGACAAAAGTAAAATTTGTCAAAAGAAAGAATCACTGGATATTTTTTAATCTCCATCAAATACTGCATAGGCAAGAGAGAGGGCGGGGAATTAATGGAAAGACCAACGCAGTAGATGGTCAGGATGGTCACATTTTTGTAGGAGATTCTTCTCGGATACTTTTTCTCAATACTTTTCCAAAATATCCTCTCGGCAGTTTCCACTTTATATGATGGTGCACCCCCCTCCTGAAGACGGTGTACCCCCTCCTGAAGATACAGAGCCGTAGCGAGGTCTAAATTATTGGGGGGGCTCTCGGGATTTCAAGTCACATTATAGTGAACGAAAGAGAAAAGTAAATTTGCACCACGTGATGCTTTATGTATGGGCGTATCCGTAGGGTCCTAGCGTGCACGTGACCCCTCTTGTTGGTGAGCCTGGGGGTGTGATCCCCTTCGTTTCGATGGTAGTCAAACTTGTATGTTTTTTGAGGTTCAAATCGTACTCATAGTTTGTAGGTGATGTGGTAGAATACAATATTTAGCTATAGCGAGCGCGAAGCGCGAGCCGCTCGGCACGAATTTCGGCAGAAAAGGAGTTCTCAACCACCGTTTCTAAGTTGTTTTGGGATGTTTCTCTTGGGCCAGTGTTATATATAGCTACATTGAGCACAAAGTCAAAGTGCAAGCCACTTGGCAAAAAAATGGCCATTTTTTGCAAAATTGAATTTTTCAACTTTTTTTGTGGGGAATGAAACGTGATGTAGTTAGTCGTCAAGAGCTCAGTTGTATTTTAATAGCAATGTAGGTACCATCTTTAGATTTCCCGAAAAAAAGTACCACTTTTTAACCATGTAGTTGATATGGAATATTAATTGCGAGCGCGAAGCGCGAGCCGCTCAGCGCATACTTTTTCGAGTGTACATTTCAAAGATAAGAATTGACGGCTCGCTCGATACATGTCAGCTTAGATCTGTAACAGTGCACTTTTTACACTAAATTCTGTAGCAATGTGTTATATATACATCTGAATATTGTATTCATTTAATATTTAAAAGTTTAAACTTAAAAATTCAAAAATTGAAAAACCGTTGAAAAATTATTGGGGGGGCGAGCGCCCCCATTGCCCCTCCCCTAGCTACGGCCCTGAGATAACCCTAGATCTGCCCCTGTGGTAATTGCCTTTTGCAAAAGTCCTTGAATGAAAGCACAGGATTAAGATTATTAATTCTACGAACATTGCGTATTCAGGCAGCCGACTGCAACAGAGACGTCGCAGCTCCCTTACACAGCACTCATCAAATTCTCATGGTCTGCGAACTCCTGGGAATCGAACCAGCAGTCATCCCAATCAACCCAAATCAGAAGAACAAAGAATTTCGTAATATTATCACCTCGGGCAAGTTGCCAGCTCTGGTTTATGGGACGGAGGAACCGTACACTGTCATTGATGATAGTACAGAGGAGATCATCGAGTTTCTCGAGCGAGCTGTTGAAAAAATAGACCCTGATCCACATAAACGACTGAAAAGCTCCAACAAGGCTGCTTTAGGTATGTACATCATATATATACTAGTTATACAATGGTTTCAAGTGGAATACCGTGGATTATTCCACGAGAAAACATTGTATACAGTGGCGGATCTAGACATTTTGAAAGGGGGGGCACCATTTTACAAAACACGTTGGTGGAGGCGTAAACCTCAAACCCCCTTCTAAAGTAACCTCGCAAGGCTTTAGCAAGCCATAAAATTGTAAGATGCTGAAACAACCTATATCATTATCCTTTTGCGCGAAGCGAGCGCGAATTTAAGCTAAGGCGCGTCAATTCGATTACAATTACGATAAAACCAACAACATTTAGAAAGTAAAGCTTTGAGAAAGCATGTTGTCCTACATGTTCAGACAGAATAGAGAGAGAGTGAGTGAGAGAGTTAAAGAAAATAATAAATAGGGGCCTATTGAAAAGGGAGAGGAACCGGCCCCCAGGTCCCCCTCCCCACTTGAATCCGCCGCTAGTATAATTATATTATCTCACAACATAGAAACCGTATTGTTTCAGGGGGTTTCTAGGTCCTTAGTTTCCGATGCAAACGTCTCAGTTGGAAGCTGTTAAAGCCGGTTACACGAGCAAAATTAATAACAGATTTTCTTTCACTTTTTTTTGGGGGGGGGGGGGGGGGGGGGAAGGTGGCTGGTGTACAAAATTTGACAGAACTTTTCAGTTTTCTTGCCAGAGGCTTTCTGATATCAAGCTTATTTGACTTTAATTTTCAGGATTACAACGCAGAAGTTTCCTCTCTTCATTCCGTATGATGATGCGTAACAAAGCAATGGAAGAGAAAGCCAAAGCTTCACTTATGGACGACCTGCACTGGCTAGACATCACTCTCACGGCACAAAACTCCAAGTTCTTGGATGGCGATACTTTCAAATTCCCTGATGCTCATCTATTGCCCCTCTTGCATTTGATACGAGTTGCTGGCAAGTCCAAGAACTTTGAAATTCCTGAGAAATTCACGAAAGTTTGGGAGTATATCAGAGCAGCAGATGAAAACCCGGCTTTTGCAAAGCATAAGCCTTCAGATGAGTTGATTATCAGTCACTGGAGAGCCTAAATGTTGTTTAGCCTAACGGATATAAATATGTGCACGATGTAAAATTGCAAAAAGTCCATGCGGTTCAAATGGTCATGGAAAAGACTGCGGCAATTTTAGATTTTTTTCTATAAAGATACTATTTAGTTGAAGGTTAGAGTAAGGAATTCAAGAGCCTTTGCATCAAGCAGGCTTGTAACAAATGTCAATTCATGTGATTGGGTTACATTGTAAAAGTCATCAGAAAGTTATAGAAAAATTATTGAATTTTCTTTCCCATTTTCTGTGCGACCGGATGCTAATTTGTCGTAATGGATAGAGCAGTGCTGACATACAATGATAATTCCAGTAACTTCGGAATAAGAGCGAAATATGCGAAACAATTTCCAAAACATCTCAACTTGATTCTAATGCTAAAGGCATGGGAGTGGAATCGAAATGAGATTTTCGCGCGCAAAGATCCAGCTTTACCCTCAGCTATAGGGCACACATTCACCGCAATTTATCAAACGTTCATTTCCTTTCCAATTGTATTTTTCAAAGGCCCCATTTTTCTTCCATTACTTAATGAGTCTTAGTGAAACAAACTGCTTTTTGTAGTCAATGTTAAAAACAGTACATTTTATTTACAAAGTATGACGTTTGGAGCTTTCTTTAAAAATAGAATGCAAAAATAACCATAGGTAACCAAAATTACATACGTTGAAAACTGACAAAAGATATTATCAAAAAGTTTTCCCTTGCATTGAGTACGAATGGGAATTTCTCGCTTCTTATTGACCGAATCGAAATATGGCGGCAAATTTGAATAACTATTGTTCTGAACTGACTAGCCTCGTGTTCACGCAGAAACACAAAAGCGTTTTCACATGAATGAGAGGCTAGTCAGTATAAAACAATAGTTATTCAAATTTGTTGCCATATTTCGATTCAGTGTATACTGGTACGTGTATATTTCTTACTTTTAAACCCGTAGTGGGAAGCGGAAGGGAGTCTAGTAAGACTGGTAGACCATAGCCCGCCTGTACAAGGAGATTGCGGGCAACCCTCGGGATTTTCATGAACTCTCCATCATTATGAAACGTTTAATTTGTGTCAGTCCATGTCATGAGTGTGCTGAGCTTGTCTGTATCAGAAGTTGTGAGCCTGTAAACATGAGGTTTTGAGTCTGTATGAAAGATCACGCTTTGCCTTATCTGCTATTATATATCTACGTGGAGAAGATATCACCGCAAGCGATCCCAGCGCCAAACAGTTCCATCGTCACAAACACAAATAAGTATCCTGAAAATACATAATATTTTTGTTTAAAAGTAAAGAAGATAAAGAAGATGAAACTGTGAGGAAGGCAAGAGCAAGAGAGAGAGATCAGGGCAAATACACAAGAAGAGAAAGGCCAGGATGGAGGGAAAGTTGATTGTGATGTCAGAGGAGAAACTATTGTAGGGGAGGGGAGAGGTTGATTCAGTAACTCACTTTCCATCAAAGCTAAAAGCAGTTTGTCGAATTGCAGCTGTACATTTGTTGTGAACCAAAGTAGAACACCTATGGAAAATAAATCAGATGGAAACAAGCTTACTAGGGTCTACCATACCTTGCCTTACTAGGGTCTACCATACCTTGTCTTACGAGGGTCTACCATACCTTGTCTTACTAGGGTCTACCATACCTTGCCTTACTAGGGTCTACCATAACTTGCCTTACTAGGGTCTACCATACCTTGCCTTACTAGGGTCTACCATACCTTGCCTTAGGTCTACCATACCTTGCCTTACTAAGGTCTACCATACCTTGTCTTACTAGGGTCTACCATACCTTGTCTTACTAGGGTCTACCATACCTTGCCTTACTAAGGTCTACCATACCTTGTCTTACTAGGGTCTACCATACCTTGCCTTACTAGGGTCTACCATACCTTGTCTTACTAAGGTCTACCATACCTTGTCTTACTAGGGTCTACCATACCTTGTCTTACTAGGGTCTACCATACCTTGTCTTACTAGGGTCTACCATACCTTGCCTTACTAGGGTCTACCATACCTTGCCTTACTAGGGTCTACCATACCTTGCCTTACTAAGGTCTACCATACCTTGCCTTACTAGGGTCTACCATACCTTGCTTTACTAGGGTCTACCATACCTTGTCTTACTAGGGTCTACCATACCTTGTCTTACTAGGGTCTACCATACCTTGCTTTACTAGGGTCTACCATACCTTGTCTTACTAGGGTCTACCATACCTTACCTTACTAGGGTCTACCATACCTTGTCTTACTAGGGTCTACCATGCCTTGTCTTACTAGGGTCTACCATACCTTGCCTTACTAGGGTCTACCATACCTTGTCTTACTAGGGTCTACCATACCTTGTCTTACTAGGGTCTACCATACCTTGTCTTACTAGGGTCTACCATACCTTGCCTTACTAAGGTCTACCATACCTTGTCTTACTAGAGTCTACCATACCTTGTCTTACTAGGGTCTACCATACCTTATCTTACTAGGGTCTACCATACCTTGTCTTACTAGGGTCTACCATACCTTGTCTTACTAGGGTCTACCATACCTTATCTTACTAGGGTCTACCATACCTTATCTTACTAGGGCCTACCATACCTTGTCTTACTAGGGCCTACCATACCTTGTCTTACTAGGGTCTACCATACCTTATCTTACTAGGGTCTACCATACCTTGTCTTACTAGGGTCTACCATACCTTGTCTTACTAGGGTCTACCATACCTTATCTTACTAGGGCCTACCATACCTTATCTTACTAGGGTCTACCATACCTTGTCTTACTAGGGTCTACCATACCTTGTCTTACTAGGGTCTACCATACCTTATCTTACTAGGGTCTACCAGACCTTGTCTTACTAGGGTCTACCATACCTTGCTTTACTGGGGTCTTCAAAACCAATGTCCCATACAAACACTTTTCCTGCTTGGTTACCAGCGGCCATTAACTAAGAAAACAATCAAACTTTGAGTTACAGTCCAGCCCTTCTGGAACTTTCCCTTGGAAACTATTTACATGGTAGATTTTAGCATCTTTTAGAATAGTTTGGTGTCATACTGAAATTGTTCTAAATTCTACTGATATCCTTGAAACAACTATATACTGGTGGTGGATATGTGATGTAACATACGCGTTGTTCATAGTCCAGTGAAAATCTCATGTACCAGATATCACACTGATGGAAGTCAAATCTACAGAATACAAAGAGAAACAGGTTTTACTTACAAAGGCTCATACAATAGCTCTAGAGCATCTCACAACTTGTACACAGATGGTCAGCCTTTTAATTACAATGTGGGTCTTGGGGTCTGGTGATATGCGGGTGGGGAGTATTTTATACTCAACAAAACTACTACCAAACCTATTACTCACTTTTTTATCAGAAAACATTGTCAGTTTCTTTACACTATAAATTCTATAATACATAAATCTCTAGTTAAACAACCAACAATGTTTTGATCCTGAGCTGTGCTTCATTGCCAGACTTGGGTTGCACAAAGGCAGCCTAGTGTACCATTAAGGCCTTCAACGTGATGGCATTGAGCTGTGCTAATATAGCTTAATTAACATATGATCATGGGCTGCAATGCGGAGAACTGCCCCCTATACTATCATTATTACCTGTGCAATACTTCGACACCATGATCGCTGTTACCAGTCTATTACAGACAGAAAAAAATATCAGTTTCTGAGTCATCATTAACAGTCATTAACAGATGTAAAAATATGTTGTAAGACAAACATACTTTTTGAAGAATTTCTTCAAGCTTTCCATCAGGTTTCCAGCACACTACACAGTTTTCACAAGACTACAATGAAAAGTGCAATTGAAAAGATGTCCAAATGTGAGAATTTAGGAGAAGTACAGCAAATGAGCATTAACAAAGAGAAGGGCAGGGAGCAGGGAGGGAGGGAGGGAGGAGGGAGAGATGGGAAGAAAGAAGGTAGGAAGGAATGTAGGAAGGAAGGAAGGAAGGAAGGAAGGAAGGAAGGAAGGAAGGAAGGAAGGAAGGAAGGAAGGAAGGAAGGAAGGAAGGAAGGAAGGAAGGAAGGAAGGAAGGAAGGAAGGAAGGAAGGAAGGAAGGAAGGAAGGAAGGAAGGAAGGAAGGAAGGAAGGAAGGAAGGAAGGAAGGAAGGAAGGAAGGAAGGAAGGAAGGAAGGAAGGAAGGAAGGAAGGAAGGAAGGAAGGAAGGAAGGAAGGAAGGAAGGAAGGAAGGAAGGAAGGAAGGAAGGAAGGAAGGAAGGAAGGAAGGAAGGAAGGAAGGAAGGAAGGAAGGAAGGAAGGAAGGAAGGAAGGAAGGAAGGAAGGAAGGAAGGAAGGAAGGAAGGAAGGAAGGAAGGAAGGAAGGAAGGAAGGAAGGAAGGAAGGAAGGAAGGAGAGGGGAGTGACAGGGAGAGAAGTAAGCAAGGAGCGAAAGAAAATGGAAGGAATGAAAAGAATGAATGAAAGGATAAATGGAGGGCAAAATGAAAGGAAAAAAGTAGGAAATATTAAAACAGTAAGAAAAAAATGAGAATAAACGAATTTAAAATATAAACGGAAAAAAAGAAAAAAGTTTTACACAATGATATAAAGTATGAATCATAAAATGTATGTACAACATTGTACCTTTGAAAGGACAAGATCTCCCAACCATCGCACACAGTCAACATAGTTCCTATGAATATCTCTTGTTGTAAAGTTTGGGTAGTGAAGATGAGCAGTTTTGAATGGTCTACAATCACAAATGATTTGAAATTTCAATCCTCAGAAAATAGCTTAAAATAAAAAACAGGAGTCAGATGGTTTTTGGACAGTCAGATTATTTTTGTGAAGTGATTATTAATCGAAATGCCCGTATTTTTCGATAAATATAAATCGAGTTTGACGTGCCAAATTCGTTTATTAATCGAAAAATGCGTATATGAAGATTCTGCTTTTTACGCGTACGAAAGCAGAATCTTCATAAAACTTTAATTCTTTGTTCTGCAAAATGTATTATGAACATTTTTACTTTTTTTGACGTTCTCAAAAATTTCTAATCACTTTGTTTTCTGGTTGGTTGCTGTGGTTGTCTTCAGAAATTTTTCTGGACTTGGAAAGCCAATTTGAAGTCAGCTCATTTTTTTTTTACATATAATGACAGCCAATCATCAAGCGAGAAACGTTTTCTGTTTCTCCGCCCGCTTTTCTCCGCCCTCATTTGCAGTGTCAGTAGTTTTATAATTCACAAATCAAAAGTTATAAATTACACAAGTTAAATTATACAAGTTTATAATAATCTGGAGTCTTTTTCGCGTGAATTCACTTTCAAAAACAAACAAATATATTTTTCTTTTTACGTTCTAAAGAAAATTTTCATTCACTTTGTCTTTTCTTGACTTGGAAAGCCAATTTGAAGTCGACTCATTTTTTGACCAATCATCGTTTGTTTACATATAATGACAGCCAATCATCAAGCGAAAACGTTTTCTGTTTCTCCGCCCGCTTTTCTCCGCCTCATTTGCATATTGATCAATAGTGTCGGTAGTTTTATAACTCACAAATCAAAAGTTATAAATTACACAAGTTAAATTACAAAAGTTTATAATAATACGGAATTTTTTTCGCGTGAATTCACTTTCAAAACAAACAAATATATTCTTTTCCTATTTTACGTTCTAGAAAACTTTTATTCACTTTGTCTTTGACTTGCAGGTTCTCTTGACTTGGAAAGCCAGTTTGAAGTCGACTCATTTTTTGACCAATCATGGTGTGTTTAAGTAGAGACAGCCAATCACCATGTGAGAATTACTTTCTGATTCTCCGCCTTCTTTTCTCCGCCCTCATTTGCATATGCACTCTCTAAACTAAAGCAAAACATTTTCATTTTTGTCTCTAAACTTCTGAGTTAAAAATTCAGGATTTTGTACATTCACGCGAACAAAACTCCGTAAAATTATAAACTTGTGTAATTTATAACTTTTGATTTGTGAAGCTACCAACATGCATTTTTGAATCATACTTGATCAATATGCAAATTAGGGCGGAGAAAAGAGGGCGGAGAAACAGAAAGTAATTCTCGCATGGTGATTGGCTGTCTCTACTTAAACACACCATGATTGGTCAAAAACTGAGTCGACTTCAAACTGGCTTTCCAAGTCAAGAGAACCTGGAAGTCAAAGACAAAGTGAATGAGAATTTTCTAGAACGTAGAATAGGGAAAAAAAATATATTTGTTTGTTTTGAAAGTGAATTCACACGAAAAAAAATTCCGGATTATTATATACTTGTGTAATTTAACTTGTGTAATTTATAACTTTTGATTTGTGAGTTATAAAACTACCGACACTGATAAACAAAAATGCATTTTTGAATCGTACTTGATCAATATGCAAATGAGGGCGGAGAAAAGCGGGCGGAGAAACAGAAAACGTTTCTCGCTTGATGATTGGCTGTCATTATAAGTAAACAAAAAAATGAGCTGACTTCAAATTGGCTTTCCAAGTCCAGAAAAACTTCTGAAGACAACCACAGCAGCCAACCAGAAAACAATGTGATTAGAAATTTTTGAGAACGTCAAAAAAGTAAAAGTCTTCACAATACATTTTACAGAACAAAGAATTAAAGTTTTATGAAGATTCTGCTTTCGTACGCGTAAAAGCAGAGACCTTGTTTCTCGCTCTTCTATAAAATCATAAACTAAATTGTCAGTTTTCGGCTCTGTCTCAACAACTACGAAATTCACTCAACTACTTTTTAACTCGTGGATTGCAAATTCACCAGTTATAGTGAGGGGTCAGAATATGCAAATGAGTCACTCACTCACTCGCAAATCTGTAAACATACGGGACCTTACAATAATACCTTATATGGTTGAGAGTTTAAAACTGTCTGTCCGTCCGAGGATATCGCATAAATAGTATAAACAAACATGTGGGAGTGGAAGGGAGGGGATGTGTGGGAAGGAGGGCAAGGAAGGGAGTGGAGGGTGGGGGAGGTGGGCGGTTAAGGGAGGGGAGGGTGGGGAGGAGAAGAAGGAGAGGGAAAATTGAACCAATCTGGCTGATATCAAGCGATATGGAGCGACTCGCTGTCAGCGCTATTTCAGAGCTGGACATCAGTTCGAATTCTAGCAGAAACTGCCCTCGGATGACTTCAGATTTATAAAAGTCAATATTATTTTGAGGTAGAAATTAGAGATTTAAAGTTAGAATTTTATTTTTTAGTTTTGATCTGAAGCAATAGACAGTCAGGAGCCAGTCTGAGCACGGCTGTGACCTCAATAGTACAAGTCTGACCTGCTAGTTATGTCTATGACAAGTGATCATCAATTGCATTACAGTACATAATGTCTAAAGTACATGAGATTATATATTCATAGCGATATTTTGCTGCACACACAGAGAGAAACTTTCTTATGTTTGTTCGGATAGCTTCTCCTTGCTGTTTGTGTGGCTACAACCATAAAAACAAATACCCTGAAAATGTAGCTTGTTTATGTAATTCGAGCTAAAGTGATCGTGGGCTCACCAAGATTGCCCTGAAGCACTGAGACAAGCAAACAAGCAATTAAAATTGCGATAAGAGAAAGTAAGCTGTCCTTCATCTAATGAAGGGTCTCTGGTTGATGTAGTAGGTAATTTATATTTTCGCCTTCAAATGAAAACTCGTCATTTCACTAAAATGTATTGTTTGGGCTTCCTGTGGTCATTTCGGTCAATCCACGAGTTACCTCCGCCATTGGCGGTTTGATTGAAATGAGCAGTCTATCGACTAGTTGCGAGCTCGGAATGAATTTGGCACGTCAAATGCGATTATTAATCGAACAAATACAGGCATTTCGATTAATAATCACTTTCCAAAAACAATCTGACTGTCCAAAAACAATCTGACTGTCCAAAAACAATCTGACTCCTGTTAAGAGCAACTTCAATATATTAAAATATATCAAGTACATAATTATGCCTTCTTACTTTTTATCTTTGTTTGCATCATATAAATAGGAATTTTTGCAAGCCTACACACAAATGGACAGAAAAAATGGGTTATAAATACAAATTATACAATGCAAGCTCATTAGCATCCACTAAGTGGCTTTCATCTTCTGAGGAACTCAAACTCACAGCCACAACAATACATTTATACCGCACATAATAATGCAGCAGTCAAACAAGAACACAAGTCGATGCAAATTTTGAATTGTTGATCACTAACTTGGTCTACTTGCAGCAACTCGTATTGATTTGTTGATAGACGTTTTGGCTCATTTGAACAATCACCATTCTCAACTCCACAAGGTGTTTTCTCAGTTTTAGTTCAAATTTCAAAACATTTTTCTCTAACAAATAATCCAAACAAAAACAACCTGTACTTAACCCTTATCCTTCAGCTGGCTGATTCTCATTGTGAATTTTTGAAAAACTTGTGTTCACTTGCATATAATGGGAAAATGACTTGCATTCTCATTTGTTCTGGGCCTAACCGTATACAAAGTTATATCTTTATCAACAAGGCATTAACACCAACCTCTTGTATTGCATCTGTTTCTAAGTTCCACATCTTAAGAGAGTGATCCATGCCACAAGAGATAATCTTGGTTCCAAGAACATCAAAGTCCTGCAAAGCAAACACAAAGCTTATGTTCAGTCTTTCTTTTTACATCTAAAGTGTCCTCTATAGTCTACAATAATTCTTGGGTTGCATGTGACGTCACGGCAGCCATCTTGGATGAACTTCAACAAAAGATTTCTCATTAGCTTTTCTTGTTTGTTCATCCAACATGGCCACTGGTTCTTTGTCTTTTGATTCCCAAAAGAATGGATGAAACCCAGCAATAGACTTTAATTGCTTGCCTCAATGTTTTCCCATTACAGTCCTCTTGGGAACTGCATTCATTTGTTTGAAATGCTTTAATTAGGAAGACATAAAACAATGTTCATCTTGAACAAAGAATCTTAGTTCCCAAGAGGATTGTAATGGGAGTCCTGTAGTGAGTAATTGAAGCAAGAAGATAAGGTCTATTCAAGACATGCCTGCAAACATGGACTTCCATGCATATTATGACCTTTGATTCCCCCAGGGGGGGGGAGGGGTCTGTGTTATGCCAGTTGTCTATAAAATCATTCAAAATTCCCGACATAACTGTGCCATGACCGTGTGGTACCATTTTCACAGTCATATGAAATCTACTCTATTGCTATACTTACCACACTCAGGACTTCATCTCTGTGTCCATCAACACCACCAAATATGGCGACTAAAGCATCTGTCTTGACATTCCATAACCTTAGACTATGATCTGAAAAAACATTCAAATAATTTAAAATAAATATGTTTTTAAGACTGCCATGACCTTTACTAGACTATATACTATCTTTTATGTGAGCTCAATGTTGACAAGCAATTTGAAGTTGCTGGTACCTGCAAACTAAGTGCCTAAAGGGAATGAACCCTCATTAAATTATCCTCTTCTTCATCATCATCATTATTAATAATTATTATTATTTACATGATAGTCTAATATTTATCCAACAAATTAGATAGTGGTTGAGAAACCAGTCATTGTCCAGTTCCAAGATATGCTTCACAATTACCTCCCACATACAGAGGAATAAGTATGAGGCTATGTGCATAAAGCTGATAAAGCTTTTGTCTTGTTATGAATGTCTGTCGTGAGCTTTATAAACGTAACCTCATCTTGATTCCTTTGTATGAAACAAGAAAGTATGTCTCCACTCGGAAGTTGGCTTCTGGTAAAAGCACTGGCTGCCAGCAATAATTATTAGCAGTTAATATTAGCAGTAATTATTACTGAGAATGCTGTGTGAGAACTCACCTTTACTGCCTGATAGCAACAAATGTGGGTCGATAGGATGAAACTTGAGATCATTGATTGCTCCACCATGACCTATGTAATGCTGAAAAACAAATTGAAACTTAAATCTTCTAGGTAAATCACTACTAAGTGTTTAGCCTTGGTAGTTCCTACAGTACCAGGCTGGTCTCCCAGGATGCAGACGATGCACTCTTTACCCCCTCTCCATTAGAACTCCATTTTAAAGCTACGCGTAATTATTTAAAGTTAAAAATTAAAGCTATACAAAATGGAATGAAGTCAAGGAGGAGTGAGGTGACTAAGGCTTGAACTCAGGACCTCTCACTTGGAAGGCTGCTTACTAACCATTTTAGCTGGACTAACATTAGGACAACTAGCTCCTTAAGGGTTTTCAGAAAAAAACTAAAGAAGCACTTCTCTGTAGTAGACTCCCACACGGCAATCATGTAAAACAGTATTAAATTTCAATGTAATTTTACTGATGATTTTTTTTCCGTGTTTAAATAAAGTTATCTTATCTTATCTTATCTTACTTGCTCCTAAGTTAGTTACCCTTTTTGGCCGAGTGGTCAGAGCGTTGGTCTCGCAATCTGGCAGCCCCAGGTTCGATTCCCGCTCTGGCCACTAGCTGAGACTGAATTTGTTTCAATTTTGATAAGTTCAAATTCAGTTTCTCGGCCATGCTTGTAATATAGCCAACTGGTCTGCCTCCTTGCCAGTTCATTTCAACCGCATTTGATTATATACATATACATATTCGCAGTATATAAATCTTAAAATTTATATATATTTTTTATTCTATTAGCAATTTTTCATTGTTAAAAGGTAACTCTTAGAATACAAAGAACTGTTTTTATAGAACACAATGTTATCACACAAACAAAATAAAATCTCCCAGCCTCTACTAATAGACTGATGCCAAGATCAATGGATACTGTTGCTGCATTGCACCATCCAACATTTCTTATCAAGATTGCACTTAAAAATATATTGTTGATTACTAGAAACCAGGGGTTTCATTAATAGGTGGTTACCAGCAGTTTATCGCTGTCTGTTTTGCCATTCACCACCAGTTATTTTTTTCTAGTTATACAATATTTTAATGGTAGGACATCTGTATTTCAGATGCCTATCTTTAGTAGTGGAACCTGCTATTACTAATGTTAGTGAAACCCCGGAGAAACTCCAACCATAATGTTTAGCTTGTGTATCATTTGAAAAGATTCAAAAATAGCCCAAAAAACATTACAGAATATGGTATTGTAATACTTACCTTGATACATTTCATACTGATGGGACTATTCAAGAAAACAAAACAAAAATATTAGTCATTACAAACTAAAAGGGAGTACCCCAGGGGTCAATCCATGTACCTAATTAACCTAATGATTGCCTTGTTACCAGCAATATCTATGAGTGGTTCTTCAGTATGGCTGCACTCAATGACACACACACACACACCCCATAGTGAATGAAATGGGGTACCCCTACCCCCCCCCCCCCCCCTCCAGGGGTCAATCAACATACCTAACAAAACTAATGATTGCTTTGTTACGAGCAACAGCTATAAGTGGTTCTCAGTCTCCAGTATGACTGCACTCAATGACACCCCCAACCATAGTACCCCTACCCCCCCACCCCCCCAAGGGATCAGTTCACATACCTAATAAACCTAATGATTCCTTTGTTACCAGCAACAGCTACGAGAAGTTCTCCGGTATTAGGACTACAGGTCCATGCACAGGAATAAAAACTTTCTTCGGGCTATAACACAAGTTAAAGCTGCTAACAGTTCCAGTACTTAAATAGGAATTTTAGCAATGATATATATACATATACCCTTTGTCATGATGTCCCTTCCCCTTCCCCTCCTCTCCCCTCCCCTGCCCCTTTCCCTGGCTCTCCCACTACAGGCTAGTTATTATGCACAATATTATTAGAGCCAATTTTGTATGACTGGGAATACAGCAGCGTCCGGATCACTGCACGGTATGGTTACTGTAGGAATTTTGAATATTTTCATAGACATTATGGCACTGAAATGGTTATAATAAAGGGCGGTAAGTTTCTTACTCATACGAAAACCTCTCTATCTGCGGCAATACTGCAAGGATACATCAGCATCTACGTATGCTTGGATAAGTTTAATGGTTCCTTTCTCTTCACATTGATAGACTGTCAACTAAAATCACAATCAGAAAGAATGTGATTAATATTTCTAGAAATAACTCTGCATATAGTAATCATGAAGCTCTTGCAAATTGGACATCTCGTTACACTTGAAGAAAATACTGTGACTTCACTTGCTAAATTCCTGTCTTTTTGAAAAATCTATTTATAATGAAAAAGTTCTATGATATTGAAGATTGCAGAAGTATTGCCAAAACATGTTCTTGTGTTGAACATTGAAAGCAATACAATGCCTGCATCATGTTGTGATTTGGAATTATTTTGTTTGAAAATTTTGAAACCATTCTCATTAATTTTTCATTATTTGTTCCAGGTTATAATTAAGGAATATAAAACGCACGCGCATGTCTCTGTTCTGTGATATAAACACGATGGAAGATGTAGAGCAAGAGAAAAGCAAGCTTAGGAACACGAGCTGTAGCCGAGTGTTTCTCTTGCTTTTCGAGTGCTCTACATCTTCCAGAGTGTTTATATCACAGAACAGAGACATAAGCGATCGTTTTATATTACTTTTATAAAATATTTTCCACGCTTTTTGAGCGAGCCATGTCTCTGTCCTCTGATATAAACATGGTAGCCAGCCAATCAGCGCGCGCATTATATCTCAAATATTTAAATCAACTGGTTTGAAAATTTTGTCAAACTGCAAATACTTTCAAACCACTGCATATCCATACCCTATTGCTTCCGGTTGTTGCAAAAATATGTGAATCTGATTCTTCATCCTTGACAAAATAGTTGAACTGCACAGAAAATAGTGGTTGCTTGTGGTCTTCCTGAATACAACAAAATATAGTTTACCATGACTGCACAGTTATCCCTTTAGAGTACTGTATGATGCTATGTGTTTCTTAATCTCTACACTACCTTTGGCATAGAGCCTTAACGGAGGCTGACTTTGAACGTGTGTCCACTATTGCCTAATTTTATGAGCTTTATTTGAAGCTTATGAGAAGCATTTACATGTTTGCAGGAGTATTGTGCTCACCACCTTCATGATTTTTTTTTGCTTAAGCATACCATATACCTTAGCAGGTACATCTCAAAAAATCTCAATTACTTCTTTTAATTACCACTAGACCAATATTTCCATCAACTATACAACATTTTAAATGTGGCTAAATGTAATTTAGGCAAAGTTAAAGTCAAGGCCGTTGGTCAGCAGTCTGCTGCTGCGGGGTAACTTCACCCTTGTTACAGGGCCAGTCCATGTGCTTGCTGCTGCTGTGGATCGTGCGATCCCTTATTGCTTGAGTGCTACTGTTTTTGTCCCTCCCTCCTCTCCCTGGTGGTAAGTAGTGCAGGTAAGTATAAAATTCCACTGACTGCTGTCAGTGTGACAGGTGCTAGATGGTGGACTGTGAATGGTTACCATGGTTACCTCCTTGCCACCGGGGACAGGCATCACTTGTGGTGGCATTAGAGCACCTAAGCCCAACCTCACCACTGCCGATGAGTTTAAGCTAAAAGAATCAAGATTACTATGAAGTTACTGGATGTTTCTTTAAGGTAAAAATAAAGGCACTTCAGCCAATTGTTTCAAAAACAACCATCTGTTTGACCCAAATTAATAGACCTTACATTACATTCGACTGAATTAAATAAATAAATAACTGTTTATTTGAGTGTCCTAGTCTTATAGCACTTGCGCACTAATTGGGGGACACTATACTCTCACACTCACTACCTCTACCTTGAATATTTTGCAAATAATCACTCGGCTCACCAGTTCGTTTTTGATGGAGGGAGGAAAACCGGAGGACCCAGGGAAAAACCCTCGAAGCAAGGGAGAGAACAAACTAACAAACTCAACTCACATGAAGTGCCCTGTCCGGGAATCGAACCAGGGACCACAGTGGTGAGAGGCAAGCGGTCTAACCACTCGGCCACCCTTGCTCTGAATTGATCTTTATACCACATTAATCACGATACTTCAAACTGTCAAATGGTGTCAGCTTCTGAAAATTTTATCTGAAAAATTTTGAAACCTCGTTTGTTTTATCATCACAAATATCTGTGCATGTATGCATCAGCTGATTTTGTGAGAACGTATTTCCTCACAGTTAAGTTGAGCCACCCAAGAAACATTTTATGGAAACATGTTTCTGGGAACGTTTCCTTGTTTAGCCAAGGCCTAACTCGCAACCAACTGAGTTGGCAGTTTACAGTCAACATTATCAAGCCCAGGGGCCAGTTGTACGAAGGGTGAATAGTGCTATCCAGCGATGAATCCTTATCCAGCGGATAAAATCTATACAAAATCTATACAGTGGATAACTCTTTTCCTGTGGATAACTTAATCCAACCTTTGTGCAACCAGGCCCTGGACATGAGTTGGTTTAATGGTTATCTTCATGATAATGGAGATGATGGTGATGTTGATGATGATGATGATGATGGGCAATTGGTGTTGATGATGAAGTGCATGAAAAAGCTGCATCTCGTACATTTGTGTAACAATATTCACTTCAGCTTGATATGGAAGTGAATAAATTAAGTCTCAGATTTCCAAAAGAGTAATTGTACACGATATTAGTCTGTGGCACGCGTTCTTTCATGATAGCTCTCTTCATTAAAATATGCTTGTCGACATTAACATTTCTTAGTCCTACAATACATCAAAACACAACACGACTGCCCAACTTACACTACCTTGAGAAAATTCGCGCATCTGAAGGCGACGTTTTTCTTTCTCCTTCTTCGTTTTCCTCGTGGAACATTTCTTTTCAAAGTCGAAGAAGTTGTTGTTGAACTCGTGGAGTTTGAACTGCTGATAATCGAATCATTGTCACTATCTCCATCTTCTCCTTTCAGGTCTTTAGACTCTCTTTCTTCCTCTAAATCAGGATTAGTATTTTCTGAGGTCTTATTTCCTTCTTTCTTTTCTAAACATATTCTTTTTGTCTCCCTTTCGGCATCCATTTTTATGAAAACACGCGCCAAATCAGCGGTTTGTATCGCAGGCTCGCAAAATTTACCACAGCATGCCCAACAATATATACATATTTGAAAAAAGTAAATAGAAAGTAAATAGAATTTGGGATATAGAACTAACTAATGAAAACCTTGTTAGTACAAAATATCGAACCAAACATTTTCATTTCTCCTGGATTTTTATATTTTTTCGATTCGAAATATTATCACGTGATAATACACAGGAAGCCCGAATTGCGTGTCATATGACAATCTCGTTTTGTGAGTTGTTGTGAAAGATCTTTCTTTCGGTTTCCGTTCTTCGTCATGAAGAAATCGTGTTTGTTATTCTGCTTCGTCATTTTCTTCTCTTGCTCCTACTCTTCGAGCTTCAAGCTCAGAAAGGTGAGGTTTGTCCTAGATCTCTTGATTTCTTGATCATGACTTGGCCTAGTTTTAAAACATTTAAGCTTAATGATAAACTGAAAATTTGATCCATGCCCATACATGTCCTTAAGAATAAAAGAACGTTCTTTTGCAATGGAACATTAAGTGGAAGATCTTTTAGCACTCATTTTTTACCATAAATTACGAGATTATATGTAGACGATTCAGCAGCTGTAAACACAATAGTGCTATGCATGAAGTGTGGCGCGTTCAAGCACGCACTTTCCAATCTGTTTGACTTGCAACTCCTAGGCTTTTTGGTCTAGAGATCAATTACAGTATAACAACAACAACAGCAAAACCTTTTTATTTGGCACTGTATACTTAAAGTGCATAAGTCAGATATCCAAATAAATTAAACTGTTCTAAGGTTTTAAATTTCTAGTTTCCTTTCTCATATCAGCATGCATTTATAAACATGTGCTGACACTGTATAATAAGGGACTGGACATTATTTACAGGGAGGGGGGGTCTGGTGCAAATAGAGGGGGGACGACAGATTTTTATGCTCGCTCTGTAAGAATATGTTATGCACATGTATGTTTGTAGAAAGGGGGAGGGGCCATCAAAAATTGAGCAGTTACCTTTTTTTATTTGTATCAGCCATCCCCCTCCCTACATGTAAATGAAGGTTCATCCATTCATTCATTCATTCATTCATTCATTCATTCATTCATTCATTCATTCATTCATTCATTCATTCATTCATTCATTCATCCATTTATTCAGACATGCATTCATTCATTCGTTCATTCATTCATTTGTTGCTGCATCAGTGTTTCATGTTAGATAATTTTCTGCTCAATTGTGTAGGTTGGAGATCAATCATGTGATGATGGAGCATTTCCACCCAAAGAGTAAGATTTTATAAAAATGTTGTACGTGTTGAGCTTTTACCCTTTTTCCAAATTTCCCTTTTTTCTAATTTTTTAGAAAAAATGTGGTCCTCATAGTTGTGACACCTTTTTGAAATGCTTATTTTCTACATTTTCAACACAGCCCACAAGTTTCTACTGAAGTGATCAACTTAGACATCAACCCCAGCGATAGATACAATGATCTGGTTGCCAAGAAAAACAAAGAAGTAAGTATACATATTATATCATCAGGAATCAGTGGAGACAAATAAGTTTGTCCAATAAGGAAGTCAGATCCTTTGCACTCTTAGGTGGCTGACAAATCTAATGGAAGAAGTGCAAGGCCTTCTGCAGCTCATGTAACGGGTATAATCATTGGCTGGTGGCTCAGATCGGCCTTTTCACACTCCTTTTGCAGCATCCATTTTTGCTTTACCAGTTAGCATATGCTTTCATGTATGGTCTTTGTCCATCCAAATCTGTTGCAGGCAAGATCTTTGCAGGCACGATCTTTGCATTTGAATACACAGATATATCTGTTACCTAGAAGAAGGGATGATATTGGGAAAGGAACTATATCTTCTGCTTACATCAACATCATCATTACCATCAACATCATATAATCTTTATTACAATATTTGTCATTTATGATTTTCACAGTTACATGATCTTCTCAACTACATCAAGAATTTCACCAGTTTTATCTTAAATGGCAAGCTTTTTGGATATATTGATAAAGACTTGGTAGGTATACTAGGCAGCAAGGGATAGGAGGTTAAGGGGGTGTCAAATGTTCAAGGTGAGACTTTGTGAGACCTGAGATAGTTGAGATGTTTTTTTTTTTTTTTTGCAATCCTGATTTTTCACCAATTTTTCCTTTGTTTTCAAAACAACAACAACAACAACAAAAAAGAGACTTCATCTGACCTGCAAAATGTGACCAAAAGTTTGTGGACTCTGACTTTTTGATGGGGCCATTTTACAGCCCTACATTAGAAATGTTCTTTTTCAAGTCATTTGAAAGTAGAGTGATTTAGCATCCACTTTAAAGTTATAAACTGTATTAATTGTCTTTCTTTTTAAGGCATTCTTGGTCTATACCCTACCTTCACCATATAAGGAAGAAATCCTTGGTCTCAGCAAAGCTTCAGGATTAGCTGTTGGTAAAATATTTCATTTGTCTTTAAAATTCTTTGTATGGACTGAATGACTATTGTTTAATAGTCAGTTTTTTACTTATTCATAGACTAGGTAATCAGTCAGAGTATTCACACAGTCATGGGAAATTAGTCATGAAAAGTCCAGGCCTGGAAAAGTCATGAAATATAGGAAAAAATACCAAGGTCATGGAAACATCAATTACTAGCCAATTAGATAAAGTAAACTTAGACATAGTTCCATTTCCATTTCATGTGCACCCATCTAGCAACACCCCTGGTTTACAGCCCTGGATCTATATGTTATCTTCTATGAAAATGTCATTGGCTAATACAAATAGAGCTATTGAGTAGTTTTTTTATGAATATGAAACATATCAGTCTCTGAAAACAGTACTGTGACGAAGTTGGTGTTAGGTTGTGAATTAAAAACATTCACAGTTCCTCTCTTGTCCATGCTGTGGCATGATCTATTTTCATTTCTTTCAATAAATTGAAAGTATCATTTGAAATTGTCATTTTTTGTGTCATAGGTGAGGTTCTTTTGTACAACATTTTCTATGAAGTGTTTACAGTATGTACATCAATAGTTGCTGAGGACAAAAAGGGTAAGACTTGCATACCAATTCAGTTCGGTTTTTCTAATTTCATTGCATTGCATTCCATTTCTCATTTTGTATGATTCCTAGGTAAATTGTATCATGCAAGAAATCTAGATTTTGGACTATTTCTTGGGTATGTAGTGTACATTAAAAGTTTTTAATTTAGTATGTATTTAAGGAATATAATATGTGCGCATGTCTCTGTATTGTGATATAAACACAATGGAAGATGTAGAGCAAGAGAAAAGCAAGCTTAGGAACACGAGCTGTAGCCATCTCTACATCTTCCAGAGTGTTTATATCACAGTACAGAGACATAAGCGATCATTTTATATTGCTTTTATAAAATATTTTTGACGTTTTTTTGAGCAAGCCATGTCCCTGTCCTCTGATATAAACATGGTAGCCAGCCAATCAGCGTGCACGTTATATCTCAAATATTTTGTAAAAGTTTATCAATTGTTTCTAAACAGTATCTAAATAATGACTTTTAGATGGGATAACAAGACAGACACTTGGGGATTGAGTGAAGTTCTTCGCCCTCTTATTGTCAACTTGGATTACAGAGTAAGTGTAGCATTCATGTTGCATGCAATTGATCCTCTTCAATTCAATTAAAATATCGCTTTATTTTTTTCAACCAGCAAGGAGGAAAGACAGTTTACAAGACTGTAAGCTTTGCTGGTTATGTTGGAGTGATAACAGGAATGAAACCAGTAAGTTGTCATTGTCTACAAACCAGGGTAATAACTCTTTATTTATTGAGGATATGACAAGTAAAACTATGCTTTTTTCCAACTTGGTCCTCATGAAGATTGCTCTTAAAATTTGGTGCTCTATTTTCCATCATCTCATGCATGATGGGATCGCAGCACAGGAGTACAGAGCGTCCCTCCCACCCAACTGCATGTAGGTAAGGAGAAGGGTACCCTGCTGACTAAATATTCCCTAATACAGGCAATTATACACACCCTGCTTCCTTCCAGAGGTGTTTGTGTGTGTACAGCAGTGGCATCAACAGTTCAAATTCTGACTGATGACATTTTGACTTCAAGTGCTTGTCTTGTTGGTACATGTATCTGTTAGGATGTCATGTACCTCACCTGTTAATAAAATGTATGTTACTTTCTGTTTTTTATCATTGTATAGGGTCTATTCTCTCTGACTTTGAATGAAAGATTTAATATCAATGGTGGATATATTGGTAAGCTCTTTAGTGAATGAACACCAAGGGTAAACAATGATATAAATTAAGCTCCCTCAAAGTTCACACCAGTCTGTATTAGGAAGATGCCCTGTTTGGCCCCCCAAATTTGCACTGTACATATTTAAATAAATAAATAATCTTTTCACAGCAGCATATCCACATAGTGGTTCTTCATCTGCTGGCACTCACACTCACTACCCCTACATGAAATATTTTATGTACAATGGTCAACTCACATGTTGATTTTCCTCTGATCTACAGTAAACTCTCTAAGGTGAACATCTCTTCCATGAAGGAAGGTAATATATTATAATGGAGGTGTCCACCTTAGAAGGAGTTTGCTGTAGAACGTCAGATAGACAAGTAGCCTGTTCATAGGTGAATAGATGAGCAGAAAAATAAGCCGTCTACCCAGTCTGCAGTAAGAATGTGAAATAAATATCTCAGTTGATACTTGAGAATGAAAAAAAGTTCATGGTCTTTTTCATTCTTCTTAGAGTGTTGTGATTATTTAACTTTTCAGGGATTATTGAGTGGATTTTTGGTAAACGAAGTGCAAAGTGGTCAAGCTTTCTGACAAGAGATGTTTTAGAGAATGCAAATAGGTATGGAATGTTTGCACGCCAGGCTATTTGATAGAACAGTTTTCGTATGAGTATGGAACAGACCACCCTGTGCCGTGTCAGTGCCGTGATGTCCATAAAGACATTGGTAATTCCTGCCTTAACTGTGCCATGTCGTGACCGTGCTGTTTTCACAGTCATACAAAAACTGTTCTAATGACATTACAGTACATAATATTAAGCAATAGAGCAGATTTCGTATCAGTGTGAAATGGACTGCACCGTGCAATGACTGTGTCAGTGCCATGATGTCTATAAAAACATTCATTATTCCTCCCGTGACCATGCCATGCTGTTACTGATGCTATTTCACATTCATGCGAAATACTTTCTTTTATAACATACTTTCATGAATCCAATGTGGCAAGGCTCATATGCAGTTAGTGATATTGGTTAAACATTGATCAACATTTCTACAATACATGTATTTGTATATATAAGGCCCAGTTCAGACGTCGAACTTTCCATGAGCCGAATCTAATAACATCAAAGAAGGCCGTCTAATTATCCATTGTTTTCAATGCATTCGACGCGGCAAAAGTTCGACGTTTGAACTGGGCCTTATGCTCTAAGGAGTAAGTGCAGTGCTTCTTTCTGAGTGCCTTGAACTTGAATCTTTTTCTCCTTAGCTATTCAGAGGCACACGACATGCTTGCCAACACTGAAGTCCTAGCTCCCGTGTACTATATTCTTGGTGGTAACAAGTCTGGTGAGGTATGTTGCCATGGTAACAATAAAAGTTGTCCTCAATGTACAACTGTACTTGTTGTGTGTTGCATGTTTACTCTACTCAAAATACGAAGAGCGCGCCTGTATTTTACATTTCTCTTGAATTCTAAACCGAATTGTTTCTCAAACATTTTCTTTCTAGTCTGTTCAATTTGATATGTTATGGACACAAAATGTGTAGGGCGTGGCATAACACGTGGTTCTGAGAAAAGGTGTGATTTTCACCCACGCTCCTAAAACAGTTTAAGATGGTTCTAAAATTGTGCTTGTTTTAAGGCACACCTTGCGCGCTTTAAAAACGTTTAGTTTTTTTATTTTAATTCCTTGTTCATTTTTTAACAGGGTGTGGTCATAACACGTGCTCGCACTAAAAACTTACAAGAGAACAGGTACATTTGATGGAATTAAAATAATCCAGCACGGTTCTTCTTGTATTGGTTCTTGTCATGCAATCTCAACCAGGCGCCGATCCAGAAATAAATCATAGCGTTTCCCTGAGCAATGAGTCAGGAATAAGTGATTTAGAGAGATTACCAAAATAATGCATCTTTATTACAAAATTACGTGAAGTGAGCGTTTTCCATGAAACGCGTAAATCGGTCTGAATCCGCCCCTGTCTATTAATTCTTAAAAAGATATTACTCCTACTAGAACCACAACTATTAAAACACTATTAAAGTCATTTTCGTATGACTGGGAAAAAGTGCGTGCCGTCCCATGTTCTGTCGTGTCTCAGCGTTTTGATTGGATGAGACATCAACCGTTGAGCTATCAACCGAGACCGCACGCATGGCACAAAATAGAACTGGAATGCACGGACTTTATCGCAGAAAAATCGTGTGTTCATCTTTTAGGGCCACTAGGTTATCAGTACAATTTTATATTGTAACTGTTGCGTGTCTACCCTCTTTAAATAAAGTTATTACATACCAACTGAATGGCAATAACACTTTTTCTGTCTCTCTCTCTCATCTAGACTCGACATTGCAAAAGGAAAGTGGTTCGTCCTCCAGACTAACTACGATTTCTGGGAGCCTCCACTAGTAATCGACGATCGACGAACACCGGTACGGATAACCTCCTTATGTCAGCCATATTGGATTTTGTTTTGCAAACCTACTGACCTGGGCCCGGTTGTACGAAGGTTGGATAAAGTTATCCACCGGATAAGAGTTATCCACTGTATAGATTTTGTATAGATTTTATCCGCTGGATAAGGATTTATCCGCTGGATAGCGCTATTCACCCTTCGTACAACCGGACCCTGTCTAGTATGACACGCATGTGCGACTTGTGAAACGATCCCGATGAAAACATTCTGCCTTTGCCGGCGAAAACTAAGTTCCAGAAACCAAAGTTAGTCCCCAAAATTCAGTTTAAGGACACTGTAGTGTATTCTCGCCTTCCTTTTTCATCTAGTACTTTCTTGTTTGTACCAATGCTCTAAGATATGATATGGAAAAATCCATTGCTATTGCTTGGAATTCCTGTGGTCAAGACGCAGGCGCGCGTAAACCCGCGAAAACTTGCGCATGTACAGTTGCTTTACTGCGATGTCGCCTAGCATTAGATAAAGCAACTGCACATGCGCGAGTTTTCGAGGCAGGGTGTTTCATTAGCCCATGAAAATCGTGGGTTTATGTCCGTTACCGCACGCTGAAGAGCCAATGAGCTTGCAAAATTTAGTACAGGCCACGAAGTTTGCGGTATATTTATTATATTTTAATTGCTCTTTTTGCAGGGAATGCTGTGCATGAACAAGTTAGGACAAAATGTGAGTGTATCTTGTTGGTTCGTATGTTTATATTCGTACTGATTTAGCAACAAGAGTGGTTTAGTTGGTTAGTTGTGGCTTTCAGATCAAAAGCAAAGAATTTCGCGTTTTCACTCCTGTGATATTAAATACCTATGGGGTAGATTGCTAGGGAGGGGAGGAGGCAGTTCCAAAACATAGGAGATTAGCACAGAACTGTCATCTGAAGACGAATGGCTTCTTTAAAAATCTCTTTAATTTAAGACCTAGTTGTAAAATACCTGACTTGCCGAACTACTTACTGATGGTCACAACGTGATTCCTTTTTACAGAACCTAGCATTCAAAGGCCTTTATAATGTACTCTCTACACAGCCAGTATTGAATAAGGTTGGTGTTAGATTTGATGAAAATGGTATTTCAGTGGTATTTGTTGTTTCCCTCTTTCTTCCACTCCTTCTACCCTCTCCTCTCTGTTCAAACACTTAGTTTGCTTGCTTTCTCATTTTGTTGCACCTTAGTTCTTCCTTGCTGGCGTGAAGGCATGTGTGCTAGCCGGCTTGCTTGCTTGCTCCTTTCCTTCCTTCCTTCCTTCCTTCCTTCCTTCCTTCCTTCCTTCCTTCCTTCCTTCCTTCCTTCCTTCCTTCCTTCCTTCCTTCCTTCCTTCCTTCCTTCCTTCCTTCCTTCCTTCCTTCCTTCCTTCCTTCCTTCCTTCCTTCCTTCCTTCCTTCCTTCCTTCCTTCCTTCCTTCCTTCCTTCCTTCCTTCCTTCCTTCCTTCCTTCCTTCCTTCCTTCCTTCCTTCCTTCCTTCCTTCCTTCCTTCCTTCCTTCCTTCCTTCCTTCCTTCCTTCCTTCCTTCCTTCCTTCCTTCCTTCCTTCCTTCCTTCCTTCCTTCCTTCCTTCCTTCCTTCCTTCCTTCCTTCCTTCCTTCCTTCCTTCCTTCCTTCCTTCCTTCCTTCCTTCCTTCCTTCCTTCCTTCCTTCCTTCCTTCCTTCCTTCCTTCCTTCCTTCCTTCCTTCCTTCCTTCCTTCCTTCCTTCCTTCCTTCCTTCCTTCCTTCCTTCCTTCCTTCCTTCCTTCCTTCCTTCCTTCCTTCCTTCCTTCCTTCCTTCCTTCCTTCCTTCCTTCCTTCCTTCCTTCCTTCCTTCCTTCCTTCCTTCCTTCCTTCCTTCCTTCCTTCCTTCCTTCCTTCCTTCCTTCCTTCCTTCCTTCCTTCCTTCCTTCCTTCCTTCCTTCCTTCCTTCCTTCCTCCCTTCCATATTTTCACTCTTTCTTGCGTCTTCCATTCATCGCACCTCATGTTCTTTCTCTCTCTTGTATTCTACAGCTGACTACATACACTGTTGTAATGCAAGTCAATTCTGGTGAAATGTTGTCGTATATAAGGCATTGTCGTACACCATGCTTTCCATGGTAAAAAGAAATAGCGATAACCTTTCTTACCACGACATGCAGATTGAATAAGTCGAATAAAGGATGAGAACACAAGAGAATAGAGATACCACTCGTCCAAGTACAATTCAGTAAATTAAAGTGGTATACATTCATTTTAACCGGATTTTGACACAGTACAATGACATATATTAACTAATATGTATATTAGGTTATCTAATGCTTCTTCGTTTGAAGATAAATATAATTAATGAGCAATGAAGTGAATTTTTGCACAAAAAGATATTTCAATATTATTAATTAATTAATTCGCATTTAGTCGCATTTTTTTCCAGTTACGAATCTGAAGTACGCTTAGTATTCATTGCCAATTTATTTTTCTGTAGACAACTTTTATAATGAAACTTTTTGTAAATAAAAAATGAAAAAGCAACAATAAAGAGGAGTCTCAATTTCAGACAGAGGGTTGAAGTACAAAGGGAGAATTTGCTGCATCAATCAAGGGACGCATAGGGTGTACCTAGGGCTCTTCTTGACACGCAGGCTCCCTTATTCTAATGATCTATATATCAGCCGAAAGTTTCGGAAAAAAAACAACCATCCCTACAAACACTTTGCCCAGAATATTTCTTACTGTGTTTGATTGACATTTACTGCGCATGCGTAGCGAAGGAAGGAGTTGGTTTCATCTTCTGTGCGTGATAGAGCAGAGTTCGTATGTGTGAAATGGGGCGCGTCGTACCGTGTCCGTGTCAATGCCGTGTTGTCTATAAAAACATTCGAAATTCCTGCCGAATCTTGACTGTGCCGTTAACAGTTATACGAAATCTACCCTATGGAAACAACTTAAACGTAATTGTGTGTATGTGTTTGGGGATTGGGGAAAAGAAGTGGGCCCGAGGTTGGTCCTCTTGTAAACAAATGAGCTTTTAACTGTAAGAATCAAGAAATATCTTATAAAAAAGTGCCGTTTTTTTCTTCCATATAAGGAAATTTGCACTTACCATATTTGGGAGTTGGAATAAATTTCAAAAACATAATCTTGATTTCTGGCCGAAAAAGGACTGGAAAGTAAAAATCAGGGACCCCAGTTTCTTTTACCACAGGAAGCCCGAAAACGCACCAATTTATTGATATGAGTATTACATCGAGGTAGAAGATTAAGCAAACTTATAAATGAGCCTATAACTGTCGGGATTTCACTGTATTTTACTAAGGGATCTATGTAAATAACGATTCTAAGACATTAACCTCGGGCTTCCTGTGTCACGCCGTAGTCCAAGCATAGTGATCTTTATTTTAATAATGTACAAATTTTATTTGCACAGCTTCTAACATTCTTGTGATAATACATACTCAAACATAATTAAATATATTGTTAATAATAGTCACTAATACTATATTTTGATGAACTTGTTCTAAAACTCGGATATTGCAAACTTGTACGTGAATAAATAATTCTAATTTGTTGTTGTCTGCATTTTTATAGCAACTTGCAAGAAGATTGACACATGAAAAATACAATTTACCAATATATCAACAATATTCCAAGGACGACTTCCAGAAATGACGGCCTAGTACATGAGAACGAGGCCAAAAAGGCCTTGTTACCAGAAAATAAGCGTAGCGAGACTTCTATTGCTATCAAAGATGATGCGTTCCTCTTCCTTTTGAAACACCTATTTTCTATGCATTTTACCGATATACTTAGACTCATTTGATGCTATGATGATTTTGGAGGCCTTTCTGGCTTCGTTCTCGTGAACAATGAGCCCGCCATTTTTGAAAGTCGTCTATTCTTGGTTTGCACTGACGTCATCATAAAATTTTTCGGGCTTAATATAGAATATTTTTGAATAAAATATCTTGCATCAAAGAAAGCAGTTGAAGGTTTGTATATGTGCGAAATTTTTAGTCATAAGAATATTTTGATAACGAGATACGAGCGATCAAATATCTTCATTGTTTGGTGTGAAATGTATGGGTCCGCCATCTTGGTGCACAACCTTTGTACACCAACATGGCGGACAGTAACACGAAGGACCAAAATCACGTTAATATCGCTATAATTCGTGTTTTCTATGCAAATATTCACCAAAACAAACTTATTTATCACTTACAAAGTTAAAGTCGTACGATTTGAATCACATTTGCCTATATTTCTGCGTCTTTACGATATACGTGACAGTGTTGCATGACAGAAATTGACTCGCAATAAATCGAAAACCGTTCATCGAAAGAACTCAGTTTTTTGTGTGAGGACTTTTCTTAATGATGCAAATAAAATATCTAGGAAACAGTTTCGTGTGATGAATAGTTTAGATTTTAGCTTTTTGATGACGTCACGTGCAAACCAAGAATATACTCACATTCAGATTTTGTTTTCTTTTTATGCAATCATAAGCCGTAAGTCAATTGGCTTCAATTGTGACTCAACGGATGTCTGAATTATTTCAGTCAGTGATCTCGAACCTGGTCTATATCAGCAATATAACTTATAAGTCTTTTAAATTTCGAAATTTCAATATCTTCTTTCATTTTCATATATGCCAAACTTCTTGCAATTTAATTTGGTGTATACTAAACAAAAATGTGAACGCATGCTTCTCTGACTAACTGTAGACTCAATGATAATGAAGTCTGATAAACGTGTGATATTTTACATTATATTCCGAACGATTTCTCTATATATCTTCCTAGTCGTGTCCTCCGTGTATCCAAATGATCATTTTCAACGTTACATTTACTTTTACTGCTTGACGCATGTTAGAGGGTTTATTTGTATATATGGCCTTGAAAGAGGTTGATTGTTTTACCTGGAAATGAATAAAAAAGAAAATTATGAATCAAGGGCTTTAACTTTAATTTGTTCAGGCAACCTTAATACATCTTGGAAATTTCATCTAGCGTTGTTAATCTACTTACCATAATGACTGATCATTTAAGAAATTTGATATGCATTCACTATTGTACGATGACATCTCTAGATTGATTTCCTAGGAATTAAGGAATTAAAGGAAGTGATAATTTTTGTTGGAATATTCCATATAATAATAATTGATAATAATAATAATAATAATAATAATAATAATATTTTATTCATTTCTAAAGCGCAAATATCAATTGGCCTGTATAACAAAATGAGCAAGGAACTGGGTCTAAGTTTGAAAAACATATAGAAAAAGAAAATATAATAATAAAATATCACTAATTAAAAACTATCATATATTAGTGTAAACACAATATAACGAACTTAGCCAGTTTAACGTAATATATACAGTTAAAAGAAACAAGACCTATTCAAATTGTATAAGTACATAAAAGTTCTAACTATATAAATCACATCCCCGAATCAAATGTGGCAAAATCGGCTTCAAAATATGAGCAATTGTAACACAGTATGCTTTCAGACGCCAGGCCGGTGAAGAATACTTTTGATTCATGATCAAGGCAGCGCGCACCTCAGTGAGTTTATAATTAAGATCTTTGCATGGCTCCGTTATTGTAACACTAAAGTCTGATTTTTACGAGCGACAGAAGCAGAAGCGGAAGCAACATACGCAGACGCAGTGCATGTTGTATTTTGTAAGAGAAGACAATGAACAGCAGTGCATCACCGAGTCTGGCTGTGTATGTTGCTAGCTTCCTTTTCTGCCTCCGTCGTTCGTGAAAACCGAGCTTATATCGATGTACCTTTCGAGGCTTCGAACATTTGAATTAGTTATCTAAGGCACTATTAAACTGAAACTGAAACTAATGTTTAAAATTTATTTTCTGTTGCACCATTTGTACAGGCAGTTTTCGGTCTACTAGGCTCTGAAATAGGCTCGATATCGCTGGTCTTGGCCATTGATATTTTAAACCAATAGAAATAAACCCTGCCAGATTCTGACAGGCTCTCTTGTGATTGGTCGACGAGGTCGCATGTTTACAGCTAAAGGATTTTTACTGGAACCCTTAGCGGCTCGAAATCGAGCCTAACTCTGAAGTTGGCAAACTGCGATAACAATCTTTACCAAAGACGCATTTATTGTTCATGTTATTTCGCGTACGTACCTCATCTTGGTCGATTCCAAAGGTTGATATGCCCGCTAGGTCTTTTTCTGTATTTTCTGAAAGTGGTAATCATTTAATTAAATTATATTCAGCTATATTTAGTTAAAAATCAAAATCTTATTTCTAGAAAACCGACCTGTTTCCTAGTTTTTCTTGTAACCCCCACAACTGTGTAGAACTGATAACATTTCCATGTTTTCACTTTAAGAGGGTATTTTTTCTATGTAGTAATATAATGCCGGGCTAAAGGTGCCAAAAACTAGCCCTTTTTGCAAGTTTAATTCAAATTTTTGCTTTGAATTAACACTGAAATTATTATTTTTAACAGTTAGGAATTATCTAATAGGATAAAATATAATTAATGCCAGTTTAAAACTGTCTTTGAAATTTCACAAAGTTGTTTTGGCGCATGCATTTTTATTCAAATTTAGCAACTTTCAAGTTGATTAAAAAAAAAACATATGTGGCAAATGAGCGACTGAATCATTTTCGATTCAAATTTTCACTTTGGATTAACGCGTGAGTTTGACTTTTGTCGACCTAAAACAACTACAAACAACCTAAGCTTTCAATTAAAATAACTTTCGGTTATTACAACACTTAATTTTCGACTGTGGTTTTTGTTGCACAATGCTTGAATACCAAAAAAAACTCCTCTTAATTTTATTCTGTATGCTATTTATAAAGTACGGTATCGCTCTAAAAACGACCACTGTGTAGTTATCTATATGAAGGCCAGGCGTGCAGTTTAAGCGCCCCCCCCCCCCCCCCCCCCCGATTAAACGCGCCGCCCTCGATTTAGCGCCGCATGCGAAAGCAAAATTTTCAATAACCGCTTCCCTCGAATTAAGCGCCGCACGCATTCACACAATTCAGCACTTATTTGAAGAACCATCCGGTTATCATCTGGAATAAGAAAACAAGTACAGTATATAACTCAGCGTTGAAATTTTGTGAGAAATAAGAGGTTTGAACGTTTGAAACACGTTTATAGCAATTATTAACAATTGCTTAAGCATAATAAATCATTGTCATCATAAATATCATAAATAATAAATCACATTTCTGCATCAAAACAAAATGAAACTAGAAAGTGTCGTATCTTCCTTTAAGATCATCGTACAACTGCTACACCCTTTTAATAAATCATTCCAAAATATTGTGATTTTCAATAAACACCGCCCTCGAATTAACCCTGCTCCCGATCTGAATTAGCGTTACCTTAGAAGTCTTAAAACACGTCTAGTCAGATCACTCATATGATTCCCTTAATATTTGGTAATCAAGCAGAAACATACAAATAAAAACTTTCTAAAGCGACCTTGCACCTTTCTTACACCAACACATTTTTGTTTGCGACGGCAGGGAGTCTCTTCGATCGATTGCATTTCATGCTAGCTGGCACTATTTGGAAACCGGAAGTGTTGAGCTAGCCTGAACAAGCTTAGGGAGATTGGTTGTTTACCGAAGTTGTTTTATAGTCTAAAAAATTTAGTGGATATGATTTTTTCGATGTGGCAGCCGCCAATAACCTCAAAATACTACGGCAGTTTTCAAAAATAACTGTTTACTTAAGAGTCCAAGTCTTCTAGCGCTTGCGCACTAATAGGGGGACACTGTACTCTCACACACACTACCTCTACGTTAAGTATTTTGCAATTAATCACTCGACTCACATGTTGATTTTTGCTGAGGGAGGAAAAACCGGAGAACCCGGAGAAAAAAACCCTCGTGGCATGGTAGAGAGCAACACATCAAACAAACAAAATTCACATATGATCTAGGTGCTCGAGCTGGGACCCGAACCCGGACCACAGCGGTGAGAGGCCAGCTCTAACAACTCGGTGAACCATGCTACCCACAATTTTCGTAATTTCTCCGAAAAAACAAAACAAAACAAAACAAAACAAACAAAACAAACAAAACAAAACAAAAACAACAAACAAAATCGAATTCGATATCACAGCGTTAGAGTGGTTTTCATTAACCCGCGAAACATACTTTAGTGGATCACTCTTTAATACACCCTAATTCCATTGTGTTCTTTTGTTGTCATTTGACTATCACACTTTAACTAATACAAGTTTGTTTCACGGGTTAATGAAAACCACTCAATATAATAAATCTGATTGCTTACCATTAACTAAATAAAGGTAGAATACTTTGAATCGAGTACAATTGTCTGATTCTTTTTCGGAAAAATTTCCGACAGTTGAAAACTGCCGGTCAACAGTACGTAGTATTTTGAGGACATTGACCGGCTGCCAGTCCGGCAAATTATAGGCATAGCGAAATTTACTTTCAACGTTGCTACGTAACAATAGTAGCATTTCAAATCTAAGCGAATGTAAACAAAGAAATAACAAAGAAAGTTATTTTTAACTCAGTTTAGGAGAAATTTAATAAACTCACCCTGGTCTGAACAAGCTATGACAGGCTCCGACTTCAAGTCAGATTTTTGTTTTCCTTTCTTTTTGGACTTCTTCTCTCTCTTCATGATGTAAACCTTCCTAGCTTGAGCCCCGCGGGAAAAGCTTTCTTCCCTCACGAATTGAACACCAGGGAGAGCGTTAATAGCACATCTAAAGTTCGTTTTCCATTTCTTTGCTAACTCAAGATCTTCTTCTTCTGTATGACGTCTCGGTGGTTGATATTTCCCTGTGTAAATGGCCCATTCACGAAATACCAAGACATCGTCTTCCCAGCTCCAGTTCTGCAAGGAACCGTGCTTCCAAGAAATTTCGAATTTCCCTAGTCTTTTATCAATCCACTTCAACCCCGGAAACGATTTCGAGTCGAGTTTTTCTTTTATCCATTGCTTCATGGGCATCCTCTTTGGGTATCTCATGTTAGTGTTCGCCCTCTCTGCAAGCTGACTTCAATATGTTAACATAAGTCGTCAGTTCTTGTAAAAAATATAATGTAAATTGATCCAAGTTCCTAGAATTTTAAGGTTTAGTGGTCAACATTCCAACAAGTTATCGATTCCAAGAATTGTGTTTGCTACATCGTCAAAATAAACGCATTCAAATTTAAAATCCTTAGACAAATAGTGCTAGATCCGCTAACATCATTGTTAATAACATCAGAATGGCGTTGTAATCAAGTAATAGAATCAGAATAGACCAGAAATTCATAGACACAAAATTTGTTTTGACAATTGTCTGACGTGACGCGACACGGAAGTGGAGTGTAACGCAAGTACCCGCGGGACCGCGTTACAACGGCTGTATTCGTTACCTCAGTTTTGCGCGGTATCGATAATTTGCAAATTTTTTCAACCAAATTAAATCTGAGAGCATGGGGGGAGGAGAGGGGGGCCGACTGCAGTTTTTAAAGCATGCACATATCATAATTCTCATCTAGCTTGTCCGATGCACCATGCACCAAAGACCTCATTTAATTTGTAACTATTGGTGAATGTGACCAAAGCCAAAAACCAAGTAAACTATTACATCTCTCCAATTCATATTCTCTTTCGTTAATTCACGCAGGATTGAGATTCCTCGACCACTTTTTATGCGATACAGTAGAATCCCAATTTCTCGATCGAGCCCTCAGTTTCTCAAACCTCCTCCCGATATTTAGAACCAATGAGCTTTTATCATGTAATTCAAAAAGTAACAGTACAGAAATATAATTACCATATATAGCTGGAAAGAGCACGTCAAAATTAGTAAAACTTTGAACTGAGTTTGAATGAAGTAACTTTCAAACAGTCACGAAGATATGAATCATAGTTTCCGAAATCGAAATTTTGTATGACAACATTCGCTTACCAGCAGGTTGACAAATTCACACTTTTCAAAAATTCATATTCTCACGAGTTTTGGATTTAATTCCTTCAAACTTCACTGTCTTGCTAATTTTAACATGCTCTTTCCAGCTATGGTAATTCTTTTTCTGTTTTACGAATTTAAAAATACCTGATAAAAACTCATTGTTTCCCCCTTGGATTTGTTTCACTGTAGTTTTAACCCCGATTTTTAGAATCTCCTGATAATTGTCGAACCAATTTTCGCTTACTTTGAAGGTTCAAGATATGGGGATAATTCTGTAGGCATGATATAAGGGGAATAATATGTATAATATGAGGCGTAGCCGCTGGTTTCTTCCTTGAACCTTTTGCATTTCGTGGTAAATTTATCTCACTCGTAATCGGATAGCTATTCAAGTGATGCATCTTTTGCTTTCTAAAGCAGCAGGAGCGCGCGCTAATAGCTTATGTCCATTCAGTAAATTCAAGGGTTATCAAAGGAAAAGAATCGCAGATTGCATTCGATATAATTCGTTCAAACGGGACTCTGGCCGCCGATCGACCCATGTAGACAAAAAATAGAATGCACATAGTCATTGCATACGAGGATCATATCTGTACAGAGCGGAGAGGGAACGGTTTAGGGAGGAGGGAGAAATAGCCCCCAAAAAGTAGGGAGGAGGGACAAAAGAGGCAGACAAATCGGTTTGGGAGGAGAGACGAAAACAATTATGAGATGTAGTGAAGGAGAAATGGCCGAAAAAATTAGGGAAGAGGGAGAAAAATGGCATTAAAATGAGGAGGAAGGATATTGAAATGCCTGTTCCTCTCCGCTCTGTACATGCTAGATCTTTTGGTTCGAATCTTGAAGCGGCGTTTCCATTTTGGAATCAGAGTAATAAACTTGGTTTTTGAACATATCTAAATCAAAAAGACTTGAATCATTAAAGTTAGAGTGCGCGAAAATGAGGCATGAGCTAGTTACTAGATCAGCAGTTTCAGATAATTTTCTCGTCCAGAATTTCATATTCTTTAATAGAAGTCATGGCAAAAAGCGAGTAGATACGTACAATCTCGAGAAAATGTAATTTCCGTAATTCTCATGCACCCTGAAAGCAAAAATTGGCTCGTAATGAAAAGGAAGAATATATAGAGAAACATTTTATGGAATAATGACTGTCAAACTCGGGAAAAGCGCGCAACGATCAAAATGCCGCGGTCAGCGCTTATCGGCAATTCCAGGAATTACATACTGAAAAGAAAGAATATAATGGATCCGGAAAACTTCTGATCTGATCGAATTCCTCAAGTACTTAGATATAGAACTCACTTACAATGCAGTTCAGTAGTTTCTTGGCTGACCATGCAACTCTTTCTGAACATCATTTGCTTGCTTGTGCTGAACCAGCGAGAACTTCAACGATTTATACCAGAAGTGAATTCTGATTGAGCGATTCCGAGGGTATTCCCCTTCATAACTTCGAAATTGAAATGAATTATGGTTGAAAAATAACAAGGCTTTCGGTTGTTTTCAAAGATCAGTTCGGTTTATTTTCCAATATTAGTGGATATATTTAATGACAAATATCATTATATATTTCATTCTATATTATGGTAAATAATATCTTAGCGAAGTGCTTTATATAAAATTTGCATTAGTCAAGTCAGCTAGGTTTTAGGGGTTTTGAATATTTTGTAGAGTCAATTCCAAGAAAAAGGGGAATCCCCATGAAATGAATTCGTTCTAGCCTTCCGTCCAATGGGCATTGATACCGGATCATCTGGAATTCTGACATGTCATTATGTTTTGACTTAATGTGAGTTCAAGTTCAAGTTTCTGTCTTTTTTATTTATTTATTTATTTTTTACACTGTGTGACACCAAGAATAGATTACATATGCATTTATACATTTTAACAGATATATATAGATGTGGAATAGTAAAATAAAAAGAACTCAATTTACAAACGATCCAATGAAATTTGTGCACCAATCCACACATTTCAAAATAGGAATTTTTTAACCCTCAAATAAACATAAAATCTCGTTAAAAGGCGAATTTAAAATCTAGAATTTACACTTCTAACCAAATAGCTTTTCACTGAAGTTTGGGAAAACCTTCGTAGCATTCAGTTGATTTAATCGGATTAATACAATCTATTGTGTTCTATTGTCGTTCTATCTATTGCATTTTTTATGTGTTATTCATTATATTTTTATGAATATATTACATCAACTTGTGCTACGTAGGTTTTCTATAAGTCGGTCTATTCGCTCGTTGGTCTTCCTGTGGTGAGCGACACAATACACAGCGAAAACTACGACTTATTGAATTAGTCTACCTTTCAGGTTTTTTATTGCTTTTTCGAAGATATGGCGATTTCGATGACGTCATTCCCAAAATATCCAATGAGAGTGCACGTTATATACAGAAATGACATATAAACAATAGAAATTCAATTCGTTCAATCAGAGCGCGTGTAAGATTGCGCATGGTAAAAATTCAAAGCACTTTGTTCAAACGATGTTTAAACCGTTAGTCAGGAACTTAGCCAAAGCATAGCTATATAATGTAGATATTTTAGATTTGCTGCAGAAAAAAATTGCTGCGTGTATCATTGCTCTGCAACATTTAGATACGAGGCATTCAATGTTCAATATGTTACAAGAGAAAAGTTCTACACTTTTGAACCAAGGGCACTAGGACAAAGTCGTTGTGTTTATGTGTAATAAATCAAGTTAAAAATTGTACTTATCTGCAGTCAATCCTTTGAAGCTCTGAAGTCACATTATTTCCTCTGTTTTTGACCTTTCTGGCCTCTGTTCTAGCTGTTATAATGCTTTATCTTTGGTCAAACGAACGTTCCAACGGTTTGTATCGATACTCGTTTGCAATTGGGGTCCAGTTCCCCCTCCGCCAAACTTTAGTTAGCGATTAGTAATAAGTTAATCAAATTCGACTTAAGATCACTCTAGAGTTTAATCTTTAATCTTTACACAGGTTGCCCACTCACAGACGTGATTTTTTGTTTGCATTTTTGCATTACCGGCTTAAAACAGGGTGTAACGCGTGACGCGTGACGCGTGATTCGGCCTAAAATAAGTGCGTGATTCGTGAAAATAACAAAATTGATTGTGTGATTCGTGAATTCCATGTTCATCGTGACGCGTGATTCCCATTTTAAGATGTACGTGATTCGTGAATGAGTAGTTCGATGTCGTGACAAATGCATGACTTTTTGAGATAAAGTACCCGGGTTTCACCGGTATATTTCACTTCCTGTAGACTGCTACGTGATACTTGTTTGTAAACACGTGTAAACTGTAAACTGAGCCATGAGCCACGTCACTTGAGGTCAAGATCATTATTATTCTCAGCAAAAAGAGCAAAAACAAAAAAAAACTGAAAATAGAATTGCTGGAAAGCGAGATTTTGACACGTTTATTATAGTTGAAATTCGTGATTCGTGAATTCGAGATAAAATTGTACGTGACGCGTGAATATCGGAAATATTGATACGTGAAACGTGATGCCGACCCCCCCTGGGCCACCCTGTTAAAATAGCTCAGTTGCTCACAAGGCTAGTGGACTCAAACCCTGTTCTAAACTTGATTTTCCAGGGCGTTTTCGACCTAGTAGTCGGTTAGAGTCCATTCGGATTTTCAAACATATTGTTTATCAACATTATTCACTAAATATATTGCAGAGAAAAGTTCACGCTTTTGAACTTATATTAGGTAGGTAACTAGCATGGGACTAGGAGTCCCGTTGTACTAGCTGCCTCGTGGTATGCATTATTGATTTCTTTCTATTTTGTATGTAATCCTATTTGTTTATTTATCTATTGAATTTACGATGCATATCCGTTAAAGTTGTTGAAAAAAATTATATAAATGATGAGATGTAGCTCTTAGAAAAATGCTAAGGCAAAGACGCTATTTCTTATATTCAATATTAGCGGCTCACACGGCTCACACGGTTTAATAGATATTTCGGCATCAGAGCCTATGGCTATATACCAGAACGTTAATATGAATTAACAATTATTCCCTTAATTGTTAAACAAATGCTTGTTTCATTAGTAAACGATGAACAGTGTTTAACCAAAAGCTTTTCAACTGGTGCTGCTATAACAACTGCAATCATCGAACCAAGATAAACCACAGATGCTGCATTAACAATTATTCCCTTGTTAAGCAAATGCTTGTTTCATTAGTAAACGACAAACAGTGTTTAACCAAAAGCTTTTCAACTGGTGCTGCTATAACAACCGCAATCATCGAACCAAGATACACTGCAAATGCTGCCACTCCCATGGCAAACTCCCTTCTTCTTGGATCCTCTATTTCCCCCAATACCAGGCTTATGTTAGCAAAAGTTGCTTCGGCAAATACTCCTAGTGTAAAGACCAACACTAAAACGAACCATACATAAGGTAAAAACCTATATAAGGAAACAAGAATGAGGATGGTTATGTGCAAAGCTGATATCAGCCCGAGTAACCAGGTGTGACGTACATGCATCAGCTCCGACAGACCAGGTCTGATGTACTCAGCCAGTCCAAGATATGAACGACCAATAAATAACCCAATGAAAGACAAAATGAGGTAATATTTGTAATGGTCTGCCGGGGAGAAGGGTGAGTTGGAGAAAGCTATTGTAGTAGTGACACCACTTAGCACAAAATCATGCGACAGAATGCCAAAGAAGATTTGAAAAACGTCTGGAAAAATATGGAGAACTGTGTGGAGTTTCTCAGAAAATGTAAGATATTGATGCAAGTCTGATTTTTTCGTATCTTGATCGATGACAGTTTGGTATCCCATTCGGGTGTTTTCTCGACGTTTTTCAAGCATGGAGTAACACATTAGGTAAATCAGTGGTTGTGCTATGATAACAGCAGAGATGGCAATTTTGTAGGAAAGATGAATCCAACTGGTCATTGCTGAAAGAAATGAATTTATTGCAGATTAGTTTTCAGATCAGATCAGATCAGATCAGATCAGATCAGATCAGATCAGATCAGATCAGATCAGATCAGATCAAATCAAATCTTTTAATTTTAAACAACTTTCCCTGATCTGATCTTGCTGGTCCTTTTTAAATGAAGACCGGGATCAAATGAGACGTAAGTCGACGCAAGTTATAATTAGAATACTACGCGATGCAACTTTTTCTGTAACATTGCGCTCAACACAGTTGCACGCAAGGATGGCAAAGTTGGTTAGTGCGCGGCCTTCGGTGCGAGAGGTCCTGAGTTCGATCCCCATCCAGACCTCATATCCTTGTTTCGACTTCTTTCCAATCTGTGTAGCTTTAATTAGCTTTAAATACCCTTAAAACAGAGCACTGATGGAGAGAGGGGAGTAAAATGAGCGCACCGTCGACCTCAGGTTTGTCAGTTGAATTACTGTTACGAGTTATCGACGTTAAATATGGTTGCTTTACTTTACTTTACTTTTGCACCGTCCACCCCTGCAATGTTGTGCACAAAGTTGCAGTAAACGTTACAAAAGTAACAATTCGAACCCTATAACTTTCAAATGTTTTTGGCTTGACGTTGTATACAAACTCTTCAAATCCTCCAAAGTCGCCGTATTTATAAAAAGGAGAAAAGAACCAATCAGATTTCAGGATTTGCAATAGACCACTGTTTTCATGGTCCATGGTTTGTTTTCATACAAATTAGTTATAATTACAAATCACTTTTGGCCAAAACCTTTACACCTGTGATATACAAAGGACCAAATACGTAAGCAACTCCCGTACCAATACAGTAACAGTTACGGTTGTCTTACCGTGATAATCACAAATCATTTCTGGTCAAAAAATTATTACCTGTGATATACAAAGGACCAAATACGTAAGCAACTCCCGTACCAATACAGTAAGCAGTTACGGTTGTCTTGTGGAAATAAGCCGTCAAGGAAATTGCAGTTACATCTGCTAGTACTTCACTAAACCCAGTCAGACATATACCAAGATACTTTAACCAAATTCTTTTTCCAGCCAACACAAGGCTTACCATAGCAGCAGCATTGACAGGCAAAATCATCAGGATAAACACAAGAGGTGGTAGCCGGTCGAAGAAGTAAGTTATGATAGGTGGAAGAATAATTGTGGGTATCATGAGGAAAACCCAAATCGTACCTAAACAAGGACGACTAAATTAGCACCCTTCTACCCAGCGATTGGGTAGGTTGGGGGGGGGGGGGAGGGGGGTACCCTACAGCAATAGCGAATGATAGCCAGAGTTTTTCAATGGACTTCATATTCATATTGTTGTTCCCAGACAGGTTTGAACATTTGAGAAACTTAATTTGAAAGGAAAGTATCTTGCTAATTGAGCGAATTCGTATACTGCGTATTCGTTTTACATGCTAATGAGGCTTATTTTGGAGTTGCACGAACAAGGAAAAAGCCCAAAACACCGTAAAAATGCATGTTAATTAAAGGCGTTTGTCTAAAGTAAAGTCCAGTGGACAGTGTTAATCAGTACTGAAACCAGTGTGAGCAAAGCTAAGCTTTGAACAGTTCTAGAAAGCTGATTCGCAAAGGATAGCTGACTTTGAAAAATGAAAATAAAACTAATTTCCCTTTACGTACATTTTGCAGTTAATTGTGTTCTGCAAATATCGTCACGTGCTGACGATAGCTAGGCTATTGCTCGAGCGATGACATTAAAGAAGGGCGTGGCCTTTATAGTCACCCAAATGCCACGTGGTAGCTATTAACTCATCGCGTGACTCCTGCGGCCCGCAGGCCCCACCCTGTAAGGCATCGTTGACATCGCCTAGTTGATATTCAGGAGCTATACTAGCCTCCTCCGCAGGCAACACTGTTTGCTCAGTCTCGGGTGTTGGGCTTCCTGTTTAGGTGAAATGCGAGAAGGGATAAGAAGAGTGGGGGGAGAAGGGGAAAAAGCATGTCCTGTTCTCAGTCTCCGCGCCGTTAAAATAACCGCTACAAAGGAAGCCCAAGGAGCTGGAATAATAAAGAGTTGCCTGTGGAGGAGGCTATAGCTATACGTTACATGAAAATCCCATTATATTGACATATAATGGTTATTTTATTAGTTTTCGCAAGGTAGTACAGCTCATTAGAATATTCAGACTCATTAGCATGTAAAATTAAGTGCGATATACGAGTTCGCTCTAATAACACTCTACGCCGTACAATTTTTCGCCATAAGTGTTATAACTTGTAGCTGTCAGTTTTTTAAATTTCATTTCGTTTTTCTATATTTTGGTCTGTTTTGTTTCATTTCATTTCATTTTGTTTCATTTTGTTTCGTTTCGTCAGTTTGTTGTTGTTTTTGTATTAGTGGTCCTAGCCTTATTACATCATCAAGTCGCTCGAATTTCAATAACACCTCACATACGCTCTTTTTTGGAACTTGGAACTTTTGTTTATTTGCCAATACTAATAAATAAAATATTACATATCACAAGTGTTAACTAATATAATTGGCGAGGAAATTTGACATCAAGCCCAATGCATAGCTTATCAATATCAAATCTTGTCAAATCTCCTCTTTACATTTAAGCTATGCTGACAAGATGGCAGCTCTGTCCGTCGGCTCTGTCCAGGAAAAGACGATTGGTACGTGAGCAAGTACGTAATTAAAGATAAAACAAAACAAAGCAACAAATTAAAAGCAAAACAAAGCAAAACAAAATATAACAAACAAACAAACAAAAATCCAAAACAAAAAGAATAATCAAACCGAAGGAAACAAGAAAGCAACAGGTCACAATTTAACATCCATTTTTCGCTAAAAAAAAACCAATAACCTCATGTTTTTACTAAATGTGTTGTACTATCTTACTTGTAGATCCTGTGTGACCAGCAAGAATCTCCTCGGCACTGGAAACTATCACACCAAACACAGTATACGACAGCATTCCAAACACAGTAAATAGAAATAATGTCTTGAAGCTCTCTGGCCTTTCGTCTTCGGTCTGTTCTTCTTCTTCTTCCATGCTCTAGTCGTTTATAAAAATATCTAATTATGTCAGAATCCTTGTAGCTAATGTAAGTTCCGTTAACATGAAGGTAGAGTTATCCTAGACAAAAAGAAATTGTGTTATATATAGTGCAGACAAAAGGCCTAATCGGAGCAAAAAGGGACACGATTTGACATCGAAGGGAATGGTATACCGTAGTCCAACGAACATATTGCTAGGTTTCAACTTGGTATCATTTGAATTGCATCCATGAAAATAATTTCTTTCGCGTGAGTGACAGGTCAGTTCCAACCGAATACTGTCATTGGCGCGAATATAATTACAGCGAAATTCGTTGCCCGTCGCGACCTCAACGTCGGCAATGTTTTTGTCTTTTCTGATCCGTCCATCATTCTTGGGGGCGGAGCTTTCACGAACTTGTTCAGTGATTGGTTGATTTGAAATGAGCTCCGCCCCCGCTCTGATTGACGGCTCAGAAAAACCCCAAATCAAACCTTTGATATTAAGACAAGGAAACTTCTTTATCTTTCTTTTGTTCGACATAGGTTACGCTAGTGAGATCTGGGCTCCCCATAGTATTGGTAATCTTAGTAAAGTAGAGGGTCTTCAACGCAGGGCTACAAAATACATCTTAAATATGAATTACTATGATAGAGTTACTACTTATCACGATCGTCTTAATAAGTTAAATTTACTTCCTGTGTCTTATTGGCACGAGTTAAAGGATTTAGTTTTTTACTTTAAGTGTCGCATTGGTCATGCCACTATAACATCGCTATTGACGAGTTTGTGTAGCCTCGTACTAACCAAAGAGTAACTCGCCATAATTCTAACTATGATGTAATAATTCCTTATTGCCGCACTAAACTTTTTCAAGCTAGCTATTTTAATCGACTGCCCAAGCTATGGAATAACCTGCCTTCTTCAGTCCGTTCCTCTTCTTCAATTAACCATTTTAAATCATCTCTTCTAAAGTACTATAATAATGCGCCTACTAATGCTTATGATGTGGATAATTTTAACACCTGGAAATCTATTTGTCCTAAATGTTGTTCTGTATGTAACATTCTGTCTCCTAAGCGCTGCTGCTACTAATATATGACCAATGAGGGGAGGGATGGGGGTTTTATCTTACATAGTTTGAATGGAATTTATATTTTTAAATATTTTTTACAAAATTTGCCTTATATATTTAATGGATATAATCAGCTATACAAATATAGGCATTATATATAGAGTGCTAAATAAATATATGTTCAATGAGAGGGAGGGAAGGGTGGGGATAATGTATCTTGTTTTTTTTACTAGTTTTATAATTTTATTTAATGGGTGCACTTAATGTGGAGCCTAGCTCTGTTGTGCTGTCCCACACCTTCCATATTTTTTCTTTTCTTTTACATTTTTTCTATACTTATAGTTATATATATATATATATTTTAGTATAGTCGTATAATTTTATTTTAATGTGAAGGTGAAAGTTTTGTAAATAAATAAATAAATAAACCAAAATTTGTACGATTTGGCTGTAACATCCATGCCTTAAATGATGAAGGCGGTCTGCATATTTTAAGCCGCGGATTTTACTCCAAGCAACAAGCATAATTGCAAATAATTATGTAGAGTGTGGAGATTCAGGCTATACGTACACACTTATTCGGATTAATTTGAAAATGCATCTTTTTTCTACGGTAAGGCCTTCTGTCTCCATTAACCTGGAAAGCAGTGTTTTAGTCTTTTGTCCAAGGCGCGAAAACGGCGAAAGTAAGATGCATTTCGGAGTTGATTTAACCAAGATAAGTGTAGCCGTACGTGCCATGATTAGACCCCTGTTTAGTTATACAGGAAGGTAGGGTTTCCCCTAGTCCTAGGGAAACTCATTTTGTTTGTCCGTAATTTGTATATTTGTTAATGTTTGTTTCTTCTGAGGGAAAGAAAACAAAGAAAACAAAACAAATTAAAGAGTACGTTCGAACTAGAGTCACCCTATTTTCTTGTCGGACAAGAGAATTCTCTTTCATTTCTTTTTGTCAAGAACAAGTCTTTAAATTCTCAACAAACACCCTCAGGCTATACTATCAGAAACTACATTATTAGCATGTATTTTGTAAGATGTTTTGGTACTAACAATATATTGGTGGTCATTCAATTTCGCGCGCCATCTCGCCGTGAACATGAGCATATACTATATATAGACCTTAAAATTTCGATTCCAGTGTTTTCTTTGGTACCTGTTAGATCAGACTAGTGTGGTTTTCATTTAGTGATAATTAACCCGTGAAAAAAAAAAAGTACGCAAAACGTTAATACTGAGTAGACTATACTTTTGTTCTTTAGAGTGATTTTCATCGGACTGTGAAATACTAACTAGCTATTAGTGTATACTAAGCAGTCAAAATTCAACAAAAGGAAACAATGCAATTGGGATCTACTAGTGTGCATTAGCTTAGTAACTATTTCACAGTCCGATGAAATTCACTCTAATGAAAACCACTCTGTTTGGTTTTTATTTTAGTTTGATAGTGATCATGATTTTTGTTGTAACCATAATGATTTGGCTTTATTCAACTTAAAACTGAACTACACGGCAACAAAATGGCCGCCACAAAACAAGTTGCTAACCTAACTACTGACCAATAAAATGCGGGCTCAAGGTGCCACAGGCAACCCAATATAACAAAATATACAAGTTTATGTCATTCTTCCTCCCTAGAAGTTTATAAAGTCTAACTTTAACTCAAACAGAGTCAATGTTATTATTCTCAACATAAAGTCAAACAGAGTCAATGTTTCTTTACTTCCAAGCAGTTAACTGCTTCTTGATTAGTTTTACCACCCATAGCGAGATGGTGGTTTGATTTGACGAGCTGATCGCCTGGGTACAGGTGCTTGATTTGCTGGACTCTGCTTTGTGTCAGGAGAAGCTGCTGGTGTTGGGGTTAACCCATCCTTTTCTTTGTCACTTGTCAGAATTTCCTGTACTTCATTCTTGACTGGGGTGAGGGGACATGGAGCTAGGTCCCGGAGGGAGACTGTGGACTCTCTTCCATCTGGGTACTTCACATGTGCATAGGTCGGATTGGCCTCTGTCAAGTGTACTTGGTCGACAAATGGGTCATTCTTGCTTGTCCGAACAAACCGCCTCAGCAGAACTGGTCCTGGATTTTGCAGCCATGAGGGAAGAGAGGCGCCAAGTGATGAGCGTCGTTGGAAGTTGAAGAACCTCTCATGTGGAGTGGCATTAGTAGAGGTGGAGAGTAGTGACCTTATAGAGTGGAGGGCATCTGGAAGCACCAATTCCCATTTTGAATCAGGCAAGTTTGCAGACTTAAGGGAAAGTTGAACAGCCTTCCAAATGATGCCATTGTAACGTTCAACCTGGCCGTTTCCAATTGGGTGATAAGGAGTTGTCTTGCTCGTTGCTATCCCTCGTTGAGTTAAGTATCCCTTGAGTTCCTGTGAGAGGAAGGAGGCACCACGGTCTGAGTGAATGTAGCTTGGCATTCCACAGAGGGTAAATATCTGGTCAAGGCACTTGATGACAATTGATGAGTGCATGTTTGGACAAGGGAATGCAAAAGGGAAGCGAGAATATTCGTCCACAACAGTCAGTAGGTAAGCATTATGAGATGCAGTTGGCAGAGTGCCCTTGAAGTCAATGCTGAGTCGTTCCATGGGCTGTGTGGCCTTGATAAGGGCTCCAGACTGTGGTTGGTGAAACTGAGGCTTGAGTTCTGCACAAACTCTACATGATGAACAAGTTTTCTTGACGTCTTCAGTGGAGTAGGGTAGGTTCTTGGACCTTACAAAATGTAGCATTCGGGTTACACCAGGATGAGAGAGTGCTGTGTGGATTTCCATAAGGCCTGTTGTTGACATCGAAGAGGTGAAAGCACGAGTAAATGAATCTGGGGCGACATTGTCTTTGCCAGGTCGGTGTTCCACAGTATAGCTGAAAGAGGCTAGTTCGAGTCGCCAGTCTTGTATCTTGTTGTTCTTTATCTTTGTTCGTTTCCTGTTATCAAACATGAAGGCCACTGAACGTTGGTCAGTCTTGATTGTAAAGTGACGTCCGGTGAGGAAATGTTGCCACTTACGGACTGCTTCGATGATGGCCATGGCTTCCTTCTCAACTGCAGGGTAGTGTAGTTCACTGCTTTGGAGGGATCTGGACATGAAGGCCACAGGTCGCCCCCCCTGGTTTAGTGTAGCAGACAGCGCAACCTCAGAAGCATCACACTCGACTACGAATGGAAGACTCTCATCGACTGATTGGAGAGTTGCCCCTTCAAGTTCCTTTTTGAGAGATTTGAAAGCAGATAAGGCAGTCTCATCTAGTGGAAAGGTAACAGCTTGTGCCAGGGGTCGTACCTTGTCGGAGAAGTTTGGTATCCACTTCGCGTAGTAAGCAAACATGCCGACCACCCGACGGAGGGAGCGGATGTTCTCGGGGGGTGGAAATTCTTGAAGCGGGCGGAGCCTTTCCTCATCTGGAGCAATTACACCATTACCAACATTGTAGCCAAGTATATTGATGGATGTCTTGGACTCAATGGACTTGCTTTCATTAAGTGTGAGGTTCCTGCTTTGGACTGCTCTTTTGAACTTCTGAACATTTTTGTCATGTTCTCCTTGATCTCGTCCAGCCACTGTTATGTTATCCAGATATGGAAAGGTGTCGTTAAGTTTCTCTTCTTCAACAAACTCGTCCATTGCTCTCTGGAAGACAGCAACACCATTCGTAACACCAAAAGGTATGCGACAGAATTGATAAAGTCGCCCATTAGCTTCAAATCCAGTATACTTTCGATCAGACTCTTTTATTGGTACTTGGTGGTAGGCACTTTTCAAATCGAATGTTGAGAAGACTTTATATTGTGCGAGGTTGTTGACCATGTTGTCTATCCGAGGAAGGGGGTATGCATCCAGCTCTGTGTACTGATTGATGGTTTGAGAGTAGTCAATACATAGTCGTTTCTTATGACGGTTGGAGGGGTCCTTTGAAACAACCACTTGGGCTCTCCATGGTGATGTGCTGGGCTCAATGATACCTTCAGAAAGAAGTTTTGTAATTTCTTGATTGATGAACTTCTGGTCCTCTGTGCTGTAACGTCTGGATCTGCTTGCTATAGGTTTGCAACCAGGACGAAGGTTTGCAAAAAGTGAGGGTTCCTCGATAGAAGCCACAGAGAGGGCACAAGCCGGACTACTCTTTGGGATTATCAGCTCTGGTTTCTCACCACCATATTCGATAGTGATGCTCTTGTGCTCCCTTTGGAAGTCTTGACCAAGAATGATGTCACTACAGAGATCCTTCAAAACACCCAGACGAGTAGATGGGTAGGTATGCTGGTTAAGGGTGATATCTATGACACAATGGCCGAGGATATGAGTCTTGAAAGACGTTAGGGCCATAGATATATTCTGTGTTGATGGATGGAACTTGAGGCCCAGTTTCTTTGCCATGCTTTCACTTATAAAACTTTCCGAACTTCCAGAATCAATTAGCGCGGTCAAGTCAGTCCCACAGATGGAAACTTTCATAGAGGCTTGCATAAGGCTTTCTGGGCAAGCAGCAGTAATTGAACAAAGAGCAGGTGAGAACATAGAGGCAGTGGTACCAGTAGTGGCTTTTGACTTACACACTTTAGCATAGTGACCCTTTTTACCACAGTTGTTACAAGTAGCGTTTCGGGCTGGGCAACTTCTTCTATTGTGGAAAAGATCACCACAGAAATAGCACTTCTTTGGCGTAAAACTAGCAGCCAAGGCATTATCGTCCTGTGCAGGGACTTCAACAGGTTGCTTTTCTGTAAACAAGTCTGGCAATGCTGCAGTTGCAGAGACTTCAGGCATGGTATAAGCTTCAGCATTCTTGTGTGCCAGGTCCAAGGCGTTTGCCTGATCAAAAGCGGTCTTAAGATCAAGCTGTTTGGTTTCTAGAAGCCGTTGACGGATTAGAGGCGATAAAAGACCATTAATGAAAGAGTCACGGACCAATTCCTCACGATATTGTTCAGCAGTTACACTCTTAAGGTTACAGTCCTTGCTAAGCTTCCGAAGTTCTTGAAGATACTCAGTAAGGCTCTCGCCGGGTTTCTGTCGCCTCGTCGCAAGCAAATGTCGGGCAAATATCTCGTTTGGGGTTTTGACAAACAGTTTCTCTAATACCACAATGGCCGCATCGTAGCTTGTACATTCTTCGATGTATTCATAAACATTATGGGAGACATAATTAACAAGGGTTCTGTACTGATCGGGAGCCTTTTCACCACATTCATCGATGAAGTTAGTAAAGGTACGGTGCCAATGCCTCCACTCTTTCGTAGCCGTGGGCGAGTTTGGATCCAAGTCGAGTCGGGCCGGTTTGAGCAGCGTATCCATGTTTTCTGCTGTAGTTTTAAGTTGAATAAATTGTTATAACCATAATGATTTGGCTTTATTCAACTTAAAACTGAACTACACAGCAACAAAATGGCCGCCACAAAACAAGTTGCTAACCTAACTACTGACCAATAAAATGCGGGCTCAAGGTGCCACAGGCAACCCAATACAACAAAAATATACAAGTTTATGTCAATCAATACGTTTACTAATAACTTTTTCTATGTCTGTTCCTTCAGATACCAGCTTTCAGTGAGTGCTTATTTTTGTGACTGAGTCGAACTGTAAGAGATTGATGTTTAAAAAATGACAACTTTTTTCGTACACAGCAATTAAAATAAACACAAAGCCAAGTCAAAGCATTTATTGATCCTGTTTTATTATTCATCACAATAAAATATTAGTAACTGCTTATCCTTTGGTGTTTTATTTTTATCTCGACACTGATGCCTTAAGAACAAGTTATAGATATATTATTTACACTTAGATTAACATTGCATATATATATAATATCGCTTCGCACGAGAAGTCTCAAATTAAAGTCTTAGTACGATGTTCGTTAGCACGGTTTTCACTTTTCTGTCTTAGAAGAGAGCAGTTTCTTTAAAACAACAGCTGTCTCCTTGCGGCTTCTCGAAAATCAGTCAGAAAAGCAAAATAGATACAAGGACTAAGACAGGAGTTGATAAGGGGCAAAACACGGTAAATCATAAACCGAAATGTTGACCAGTCGATACACAAGTTAGATGGTACGATTTCTACATTCGTTATATGATCATCGAGATACGATAATGACCAATACGTAAAAGATGGAAGATAACAAGAGGAGTAAAGTAGTAACGAGCACAGTACCATTCTAACTGCGTTTCTCATTCGTTTTCTTCGTTGTTGTCTTTGTTCCTCAGAAAGATTGGCATGAATGGCTTGTGGCTTTGACAGTCTTCTTAAGGTTAAAATACTCAGGAACAATATTACACAATACAGTACGATAAAAATAGTCGTTGTACTCATGAAAAAGATTATTAGTAAGTTTTCATTTGACACATCACAATTCCGAAATGATCTATATTCAATTGTATATTGAAACACTTTGTATAGAACCAAGATGTATGCATTCAGTGCCATTGCGATGAACCAAGAGCAGGCAAGTATTGCAACTCGCTGTTTTACTGTGTATGGTTGTATTATTTGTACAGTTTGTCTCGTGACTTTGAATCGTTCGATACTGATTATCAAAAGAGTGACTAGAGACACTGTCATGGCGGTTTCGCTCAGGAATGCTGATATTTTACAAAGAATGTCTGCCCAAATACCATGGACATCATTCCAGATGTTGTCGCGAAGGATACGCTGAAAAAAGTAAAATGAACTTAGAACGATTACCAGAGTATCGGACACAGCCATATTGATGATCAAAGGGTGTAAGTTTCTACGAACAGTGTACTTAGCTGCGATAACAATGGCAAAGATGTTTCCAAAAACACCAAACCAACTAAGCAGCAAAATGGTCATTATCTTCACAGTTCGTATAACGTCCGGCGAGTCAGGTTTGTCGTACTTGCAGACATCGTAGTCTTGATCAGTGATGTTAGACGCGTTCATTTTGGTTTAAGAAGAACTTCATAGAAGAAGTCTATATGGTCTGCCAGAGCTGCATATTTTAACTTTCCGGCAATGTCATTGTGAAAACCAATAAAATCGTTTTCAGACAGTAAGGCTATTATATTAAGATCTATGAATTAATGACTATGTACACCTGACCTTTAAAGCGACAGAAAATGATTGCACGTTTTCTGCAGGGGGGAGGGGGGGGGCAGGGTGAGTAAATGTTTTGGTCTGGCTATGATTATTTCGAACTTCCGCCCATTACAAAAGCTTCACAAAAATAACACTCAGAGTTCGTCTGTACAATTTAATTGTATAAGGAAGAAACTTCTGCAATAGGTTCGAATTTTTTAAAAAAATGTAATAAAATGCCTGGAGGAAGTGAAATTCTAATATTGCCCACACCATCGAGATTGGGAGGGGGACTTTGGTCAGTTAATACACAAGGTGTAAATTCAGTTTCTAAATGACAAAATTCAACTTCCCGTCATGCTACAAAGTGTCATTGTCAACTGACACGTAACTGGCAAACTTGTGGGGGTTTGCTGGGCAAAATGTGCCGAGGACTTATACTGATTCCACAACTAAGTGTTGGTTTTATTAAATACACAGTTCAAGATGTCAAATTCTTATATTTGTGCTCTAAATATATCCCATGGTTTGGCTGATTTTCAGTATACATTCCGCGTAGGTTTAGTGGTGGGAGCACAATGATTTCGGTAACTGAACTGAGTAGTAGTAGTCAGACGTGAAAGTTGTGTAATTTAACGCGTGGAGAAATTAGCAAGCTAATAGTAGTAACTGATAGATTCTATTGTTTTCATTTTTATTGATTTATTTTATTTGCACGTTTATTTGGCGACCATTCTTACAGCGCATGCGTGGTTTGAAGCACTTTGATCTCGAGATTTATTTTAATCTATTTCAAATTCTCCAATATGCATTGCTCAGGGAATTATAGCGGAGCACCATACTTAAGAAATAATGGTAACCCATCGAGTTGATTTTTCATGGCTTGAGTATACGTCACCTTCCGTCCGTCCGTCCGTACGTACATACATACATACATACGTCCGTCCGTGTACATCGCGATGCTGATTGGCTGATTGATTTTTGGCGCCAACTTGACGCGCGCTCACACTTTGAAAACTGAAAATTTACAAGTTTCCTTGCAGTTTTAACTTGCAAAACTTCAAAATATTATTCTCGAAACCTCGTAAAAATTTAGCGATTTTCATGATCATTAATCTGTGCCAATCTTGACGGGTTAAAGCGAAAAAAACGTACGTTTGAATATTTTTTCGGGCCCGGTGTCGTTTCAAAAACTGCTCGCAAGACGAAGGACACAGAAAACATTTTCAAAGTATAAGGACGACTTTTTAGTTGGATTCGTAGCTTCAAAAACTTCTCATAATGAATGAGTCATTGAGGATCGTGTATTCTTCGTTTCGTGAAGATACCTTCAGTAAAGCTGCTTAAAAATCTGGCCAAAGTTGGAAATCAAGAATCGTCTGCACTGAGCGTGAAACAAGGATTATGCTTCTAAACTCAACAAGGAAAGCACTTCAAGGTAAAGACCCTGGCTAGAAAATGATGTCAAAAATCTCTTGTACCTATATTTGATCTTTTATCTTTTATTTGGGATTGATGACTTAAAAAAAGTAACTGACGTTTATGCACGTTGAACTGTGGCCAAGTTTAAATAAACAATCAAGTACATGACATGCATGTACAGCAACATTTTGTTTTCACCAGTGAACTTTTTGTACTACTTTGAATATTAAAATTAGTAAAAATATTTGATTTTGAACTTATTTCAACCCCACTTATGTGTAAATACAGCTCAGGAATTTAATGAAAAAAATAGACAGGAAAAAAGAAGGAATTTTGCATGCAAACTAGAGTTGTTTTAGCATTAAGCATGAAGTTGATCAGTGAGCCCTATGAGACCTTAAATGCAAATTGCAAATGCTTTTAAATTCCTTGTTTTCTTGTTATGTCAAGTCAGCTACTTTTATGAATCACTTTAAATTGTATTATCAGTGTAATCTGGAAGAGACAAGTATTCACCTAGTGTGTCATTTTATTCTACATTAAAAAACAAAACCGACAACAACCACAACAACAACCACAAAAAAACAAGATGTCACAATATAGTGAAGACAGACAAATCAAGATATGTTGTTCTGCAATATCCAGAATGTTGAAAAGGTTTAATTACTTGTATCAATATAAAAAAGGTTTTGGAGATTTTTGCTTTCTATTTCTGAGAATTATGAACAACTACAAAGTCAATTATGAAATCTGACAGTGAATCTGAATATCACAGGAGACCAAAGGGCATAAACAAAACCAAAACAAATGATTTTTAAAATAATCTTCATTTCAACTTTTTCAAGCAATTTACAATATATTGGGCAATTGCCACAGGAAACCCAATTCATTTGAATCAAGAACAAAAAATATTAAAATTGAAATTGGAGCTCTGCTATTAGGTAGTAGTTGTTGTGAGTTGTTTTACAACTTCATCTAAAGTCATGATTAGTGTAACCTGGAAGAGAGAATTCTTGTTTCATGTAAAGACAACTATTTATCTGTGTCATTCTATTTTACATAGTACAAAAAAAATAAGATGCCACAATACTGTCAAGACAGAAAAATCTAAATATAATGTCCTGCAATGTCCAGTTTAATTGAAGGATGTTGAAATGGTTCAGTATTTATGTGAATTAAATGAGTTTGAGGGATTTTTGCATTCTATTTCTGAGAATCATGTACCACTACTACAAAGTCAATTATAAAATCTGACTGAATCTGAATAAATATCACTGTAGTGACTATATGGCTTGAAAGCCATATAATTCTCAGGAGACTGAAGGGCAAGAGTTTTTTCAAACCCTGAAGCAAATGCTATAAAGCTTGATCTATAATCTTAATTTCAACTTTTACAACAAAATGCAATCTTTGTTTGCCTATTACCACAGGAAGCCCAATTCATTTGAATCAAAATCAAAGTATTTAAAATTATTATTATTTATTTAAATGGGAGCTCCGCTATTAGGTAGTACCTAATTTTTATATTAACTTTTTTTTGTGGCTGTGATGTCATAAAATGTGAAAGTTCCATAAAAAAAGACAAACTATAAAATGCCAAAGCGATTTGACAATTTAGAGGCATTTTAGAGCATTTCAAGTTTCTCTAGCAATAATTTCAGTACACCCTTAATCATTTTGTTTTTGCAGAAATAACTCGAGATAGAATCCATAAAATAAGATAAAAACCTAGTACAATTAACGAATGAATAGAAGAAGAAGAAAACTCTAGCGTTGTGCTAGTGTTACCCATACTTACCTTTTTTTGGCTTCTCAAAACAACGTACGACGCCAAACTGACGAGAATTTTTAAAACCGATAGATAGATGGTATTATTAGAATTATAATGTATGGCAGTCCTCAAATATAGAATACTGTCGAAACCCCAACAACACCTTTCTTAAACGGACACCTCCAATAAGTGGACAGCACCCCTCGGTCTATGCCTAGCTACGAAATCCCGGATTTTTTCCCCGGGATGTTTGAGCCTAATAGGATTTTTAGAAAAGAAGAAAAGTGATTTTTTAAAGGAAATGTCATAACATATAAACATAGCATATATTTTTCGCTATTTTTAACTTTTAACTTTTAGCTAATTTTATTACATTTTTAGTTTCTTTTTGTTACAGAGGACCTCCCTGAAAACCACTTAACGTGACGGGAGTATCCTCTTTAAAGATTTCTTCTTCTTCTTCTTCTTCTTCTTCTTCTTCTTCTTCTTCTTCTTCTTCTTCTTCTTCTTCTTCTTCTTCTTCTTCTTCTTCTTCTTCTTCTTCTTCTTCTTCTTCTTCTTCTTCTTCTTCTTCTTCTTCTTCTTCTTCTTCTTCTTCTTCTTCTTCTTCTTCTTCTTCTTCTTCTTCTTCTTCTTCTTCTTCTTCTTCTTCTTCTTCTTCTTCTTCTTCTTCTTCTTCTTCTTCTTCTTCTTCTTCTTCTTCTTCTTCTTCTTCTTCTTCTTCTTCTTCTTCTTCTTCTTCTTCTTCTTCTTCTTCTTCTTCTTCTTCTTCTTCTTCTTCTTCTTCTTCTTCTTCTTCTTCTTCTTCTTCTTCTTCTTCTTCTTCTTCTTCTTCTTCTTCTTCTTCTTCTTCTTCTTCTTCTTCTTCTTCTTCTTCTTCTTCTTCTTCTTCTTCTTCTTCTTCTTCTTCTTCTTCTTCTTCTTCTTCTTCTTCTTCTTCTTCTTCTTCTTCTTCTTCTTCTTCTTCTTCTTCTTCTTCTTCTTCTTCTTCTTCTTCTTCTTCTTCTTCTTCTTCTTCTTCTTCTTCTTCTTCTTCTTCTTCTTCTTCTTCTTCTTCTTCTTCTTCTTCTTCTTCTTCTTCTTCTTCTTCTTCTTCTTCTTCTTCTTCTTCTTCTTCTTCTTCTTCTTCTTCTTCTTCTTCTTCTTCTTCTTCTTCTTCTTCTTCTTCTTCTTCTTCTTCTTCTTCTTCTTCTTCTTCTTCTTCTTCTTCTTCTTCTTCTTCTTCTTCTTCTTCTTCTTCTTCTTCTTCTTCTTCTTATTATTATTATTATTATTATTATTATAACACCATAAGTACTAGTTCTGCAATCTTGTCAATTTGTCTTGTGTTCGTAGACCCTCCACTGAGGACTTGATTTGGTCTTTAAATCGGCTATATATACTACACATTTTATGTATTACGATTAAAAAACATTTTTTTTTTAGTTTTTGAGGATTAAATCTTTAAACCGAAGGTTTCGAGGGGTTGTCAGTGCACACGGTGTAAATGCTTTTGTCGCGCGAAACGTTGGAATGCAAGGAATGCGAGAGGTGGACTTGACATAATTAGGGCAAAAGTCAAATCTTGGAGAAGTTGGGAAATAATTCGTATAAATATTCTAACTTGAAGGTACGTACGTTCTCCGCGTTCTGCATGTCTATCTATCTAAAGTTCTTCTGTGTGGAATCTGAAGTTGTGGGACTAAAAGCTCGAGGAATTATTGGCGTTTGAAATGGTGTGGTTGAGTTGGCCATGTGGGTTTGTCGACCTTGTCCAAATATTGTATAAATTTGGGAAGTGAGGTTCATAGTAAAGGCCTAAATATTGCTAAATCTAGTACCAAAACAACACTCAAAGTTTATTAATCACTTTATTTGTACTATTCGGGTTGTAAATCAAGCGAACATGTCAAAAGGGACCGATTTTATTGAACTTCCATACAATTCTATATATTTCGAGCATGACCACAGGTAACCCAAATGCTCATTCAGCCGTTGGCGCCTCTACTGAGTCTAGGCTTGTTCTACCACAATGAAGAAACCCACAATTTTGCAAAAATACGCTAATTTTAAAATGAAACTTCTAAATATATTGCTTGTTCTCAATCAGCTGATAAAAGTCCTTGAATCTCATTATCATTGTAGCTTGAAAAGGAGGACTGCTCGCAGTCTACAAATGACAAGCAAACATCGCCCTTCATGTGCTCTCAACCATACAGTATTCTAGTATAGAAAATTTGTCATTCAGCTGAGAAAAAATGTTCACGAGAGCGGCTATTGCAAACAGGCAATTGGGAGATTTTTAGAAATATTTATGAAATTTTAAAGATAGAATTGAGATTTGTAGAACGTTCTACTGAGGCTAGGAGAATTCCCAGATACACTTTTAGGCAATTTTTCGGTATTTTTTAACAACAATTCTGGCCAGGATGTTGGACACCCAAGAACAAAAACCTATTTTTCACTATCCAATACATAATATCGTCAAGTTTCGAGGATTCCCTCCCCCTCCCCCTCCCCCTCCCCCTCCCCCTCCCCCTCCCCCCCTCCCTCCCCCTTCTCCTCCCCCTCCAAACAATGTTGTAGTTACCAGGAAATGTACCCGCGTTTCCCAGTTCCAACTGAAAGACAACATTGGGCGTGGGGGGAAGGGGAGGGGGAGCTAGGGCGCTGGTGGCCTCAGGGATGCGCAAAATCAAGCCTGTCCCAGACTAATTATTCCAGGATTGTAGGTCTACCTTGGTCCTTCTACTGACAAATTCTACATTTTAACATCACATAGGCGGACAGCTCTCGAAAGCGGGCATCAATTTCTTGTTTCGAGGGTATTCATTCGCTTTCGGGAGCTTCAACTGTACTGCAACAAAAACAACTATTAGAAAACAAAGTGAGGGTCACTAAAATGCTCATTTTCCGTAACGCTCTTTCATAGCAGCTTGCAGTAGCATCAATATGTTTGTCACTTTCAGACTTCACCATACGCGTTAATTGGGAGTGATGAGACTTATCAAACACAGTTTTTTAACGCCGCCATGGAGTGTTTAATTACTTCACTACTCGAGTATCAACGAACTCCAAAATGTCGTCGTCTATACAGGTCTACAGTACGTCCGTTACACTTCTGTCATCATTGGCGGTAAAACTAAAATTTTAATACATAAGAAAAGGGATGAAATTAAGAATAACAGCGAGAAGAATACACTTGGGGCCTGTGCTACGTCTGTCCAGATATAATCCATTGTCTTCTTTGTGCTACACAGGTAGCCCAAAAAACTCATGTGACTAAACTACATTGATCTTAACACAGCTAACCCGAATGCGCGTTATAAAGTAAATTGCCTTTATTTAAAGAGGGTAGCACGTGACAGTAATTATCCTGATAAACTTGTGGCTCTCTAAACAGAACGAAATATCTGAAATAAACATAACACATTCAATTTAAGAATCCTATATAACTGGCCGGAAAGCAAACCAGTTGGTTATATACAAGCATGGTCGAAAAGTTGAATTTGAACTAGGACTACCCGGAACAAATTCAGCCTCAGCTAGTGGCCAGAGTGGGACTCGAACTCGGGACCACCGGATTGCGGGACCGACGCTCTGACCACTCATGGTCAACGGTCTGACGCTCTGAAGATGCTGCCTCTCGCAAAAAGACACATACACAAGCCTTGACGCTTGGACAGGTTGGTCAGCCAAGCACACAATTAACTGTTTATTGAAATAACAGCAAGTACAATTTAGCGTAAATAACCTAGACATCATAGCCGGACACGTAAACCCAAAAACCATTTTATGGAAAAAGGGACCGTGTACCCCCAACCAATGCTATGATGTAACCTTTGGGGTTTTAAGGTTTACAATTCATGAACTAATTATATATGGCATAATAAACTCCAGATCTAGGAAATAAAATGCTACGTAAAGCTGGACAGGAAAGGCGCGGCGAGGTTGGTCGTTTTTTTCAAGTAGTACTAGTCCGACAAACAGTTTTTAATGTACAGGTCCTTCCCTCGCTCTCTAGCTGAATGTGTTTTGTAAGAAGCTTCTTGTAACGATTTAGCCTGCTCCGTAGGCAACTCTTTTGAGTTTTATTGCTTTTGGATTTACTGTGGGAGATCGGAGAGGACTGGTCTTTTTCTTCCCTAATTTTCGCACAGGAAGCCCAAACATAAAAGGTTACCTACAGAGGAGGCTCTAACGGGTTATCGTTTTCAGATAGAAGGTTTCACGTGCCACTTTCTCAGATTTCCAATAAGAACTTTAAAAGCGAAGTTAATTGTTCTGAAACATAAAATGAAATGATTCATAAAGATGCGAGGAACATCATATTAATTTCAATGATCTAACTTTTTTAGCAATTTGTTGGGAAAGATTTGGACAGGGTCAACACTTCTTGTGCAGTAATAACCCTATCCTACATGTTGACAATGGATATATTACCTTCAAAGACTTGGCTTGCATCAAAACCTCCTTTGTAAACATCCGCTACCTTGAGCTACACTGGGCTGCCTTGATCTGTAACGCCTGCATCGATGCGCATTTTGTAGATACCGTTGGGGTTTTCTAGGGGAGACAAAGATGATACTATTAGTTGCAGTCAAGAAAAACTTTTTTAGCTAAAATATATAAAAATGCATTATTTACTTGGTTGGAAGTGATGTCATGACAGCCTCTTGGATGAACTGATCAGGAGATTTCTGCACTATTTAAGAAAGGGGAAGAGAGGAAAAGATTATGCACACTTGCATTTGTCCAACACAGAAAAACTGCTCAATCAGAGCAATGCAAGGAGCTAGTTGCGTCCGATTAAACATCCGGACATCACCAGGCATGTTAAGCATTTTCTCGCTTTGCCTCCTACTTTGCTATGGTTTAGGTCGTTTAGGACCTGGTCAAACTGGAAATGCAAAGGATTTTGGGATCTTTACTATGTACTACTATTTTTCGATACATTGTTTAGAGTGAGAATATTTCAAAATTTCTTCTTAAAGGGACAAAAATTACTCGATTTCTGGGGAAGAAATAAGAGGTTTATATCACAAAATGATCTTTCGAGAGAGATCTACACATGCATGTGAACCAAATTGTAAACCAGCTGTAATATTATTTGCTGAATTTGTTCACCCGGAAAAGAAAGATTGATTGATTGATTGATTGATTGAGAGTTAGAGAGTTATCCATATAATGACGTTATAGAGGGTTAGCCATCAGGATATCACACAAGTATTGTCGTAGCTGTCTGTCTTTTATGCATGACTGCCTGTTTTACGGGAATCTGTCTGTCTGTCTGTCTGTCAGTCTGTCTGTCTGTCCGTCTGCAGTCTGTCTGCCTGCCTGTCTGTCTGTCTGTCCGTCTGGGTATCTGTCTATATTTCTGTCCATTCATATACTTGTGTTGCTGTCTTAACCTGTTTCTCGTATGTCTGTCATACTTACCAGTGGTGTTCATGGTTACCATGGCATACCATATATGGTAAATATACTCGATTTGGATCATCAATACGTCAGCATCCCTTGAGTTATCCTAGTGAGTGAAAAGTGCTCATTAAACCCAAAGAAATGGTAATAGAAAACAATAGACCTAGTCCATCGCGTCAAACCGTTTTTCCACACTTAGCATGTCAAATAGAAATAAGAAAAAAAGGAAACAAGAAAAACAGACAATTCCCCAGGGCTATTTTCTCAGGGAGCGAGAAATTAATCGCAAAATAATATCCTGAGTTCTAAGGATGAGGCTTCTTTTTCGTTTTTCCAAGGAAACCATGTGTTGTCATGGTACAATGATGTCAACATTAAATATAAAATAATCACCACAGTTATCATGTTCAGAATACTTCAAACGTACCTACATTCATGGCTAAATGTGAGTTCAATGTACTTGTAGGAATTCTGTATTTCCAATCGGTTTGGCTTCCACCAGTTTTGTTGACATATCGAGTGTACATTTTCCAGGAAATAAATAGCAATCTCACAAGAAATGAAGGTAAGAAAAAAACTATTGTAGATTAAGAAGGCAAATTAAAAAGGTTCTAATATTCAGCCGAATTGAATAGTTGGTTTCCCTACCTTAATATCTTCATCTTCTGATGATGAACTTTGTTGGTTCAGCGGATATCCATTGTGTCACCATAACCATTACTTACCACGTGAATCATATAACCTGTATAATTGCCACCTCCCTCTCCTTCTTCCTTTGTCCCTATCTACCTACCTACCCACTACCTTCCTTACTACCAGCTACCTGATATTTATAACACAAAATCCAATCAGAGCGCACGTCATTAAGTAGCTATTCACCTTCAGGATATGAGATAAATAACAAACTTGTTTCATTGAAAAGAATACCTTGCTTTTTGGTGGTAAAAACTCTTCTAGATGCCTTCCCATATCCTGCACGATTTTGGGCATATAATTTGACTTCATACGTTGTATCTCGCTTCAAACCACTCACAAACTTCTGACTGTTTGGCGCTTGGATGATAAAGGTCTTTGACCCAATCACCAATTTGTATTGAGTAACAGAACTACCACCATTGTACGATGGTTCTTTCCATTTCACAATTACCGATGAAGCTGACACATCTGTGATGGTAATTGTTGGCTTTCCTGGAGGATCTACAAAAATAGACCAAATAAGTGTGCTGTGATAAAGTATATTAACTTAGTGTATGAGAGTGCCTAAATACTAGCTACCGTCCAACCTACTCAGTAACCAACCACCAATCTCCCTGCCTACTAACCTACCTCCTATCAACGACCCAATCTACCTAACTACCAACCTACCTACCTACCTACCTACCTACCTACCTATTCTCCTTATCTAAGTACCTGAAATTTATAAAATCAAACCCAATCAAAATGCGCGTCATTACATAGTTACCTCTATGTACAGTTAAAAGACATCTACTCTACATCTACATCTTTATTGTTGATAAAATCATTAAATATCACATCAACCTGTTTTATTGAAAAGAATACCTTGCTTTTTGGTGGTAAAAACTCTTCTAGATGCCTTCCCATATCCTGCAAGATTTTGGGCATATAACTTGACTTCATACGTTGTATCTCGCTTCAAACCACTCACAAACTTCTGACTGTTTGGCGCTTGGATGATAAAGGTCTTTGACCCAATCACCAATTTGTATTGAGTAACAGAACTACCACCATTGTACGATGGTTCTTTCCATTTCACAATTACCGACGAAGCTGACACATCTGTAATGGTAATTGTTGGCTTTCCTGGAGGATCTACAAAAAAAAGACCAAATAAATGTACTGTGACGAATACAATATATTTACTGATGACAATGTGTCATGGGTTCCTCTAAATTCAGGATTTATTCTGCATGTGGATGGTTAGCTCCCAAATCAGATGATGATAGTGGATGGTGGTGATTATGATGATTTTTGTAATCGTGGAATAGGTGCCAGTCAGAAACCGACTTCTGAGGTATGTGTAGGTTTATGAAACAAATGAAAGATAAAAGGTCAATCAAGTTAACTCACCCATTTTGCACGTGATACCAACGTCTTTAATGTGGCCAAAGTTTATATATCCCCATTCATGATGCTTACATCTGACAATTGACATTTCTGTACCAGTACAGGCAAGGGCTCTAAACCATATTATGCCTTTGGCAGGAATAAAGTTTTCGTGTAGGGAAACCTGTACTCCAGGATATCCAAGCATACGACAAACCACCTCAGCGTCGTTCTTGTCCCAGTCATCATTACATACAGTACCCCACACACCATGGTACCTGACTTCAAGTCGACCAGAATTGGGTGACCTTCCCTCAGCTAAACGAACTTGAACTGGTGGGATATCTAAGAGTTGCAAAAAAGATTCAGATATATTTCATGGCAATCACTTTAACTGGTAAAAATACTTTATTAAAAGTATTGTTTGAATGAGAGAAAATTGACATTGATTATATATGAGTACGTAAAGCAGATAAAAGGTTAATGATGCCATATATCGTGACGGATCCTACATTTTCTTGCCGCATAACTTTGTACATTTATTTGTTTTTTCTATACATATTCAAAAGTATTAGCACAAAAGTTGCTCTAACTCACAATTTGAAATTTTGATCATCATTCCTTCATGAATTGAAAAGCTAGATGGTTTAGTTAACATTCTTGAAGTGAGGAATTAATCATTTGAAATCGGAAATTGTATAAATGAGGTAACGTCACCTCAGGAATTTGCCTAATTGTTTTTCTTTCTTTCTTTCTTTTCTTTTCCTTTTTCCTTTTTCTTTTCTTTTCTTTTCTTTTTTTCTCTCTTTCTTATAATTTTACAGTAAGTGCGATTAAGTTAAATAGCAAAAACATTCACCAAATTTGTTTTTGCAATGAAATTGTTTTGCAAACGACGCAAACGGAAAACCAGTAAGAATTTTCTCTAGCGTTTTTGTATTTTTAACAAACACTGTTTCACGCCACTTCACTTGCATTTTTAGATTTCAAATGCTGAAATATCCAGAATTATTTATTACTGAATGAAGCACATATTTTAGAACCCCATCTTCCTTTAGGAATCCCGGGTAGTTTAGCCCTTATATCGGCCCTCGGAGGTATAACTGCAGCCCATAATTGGTACCCTTATCATGATAAGATGATAAAAAAGTTCCTTAAGATTAGTCCCTTGTATCATGTATCAAATCGAACAAAAGAGCGTTATGCATACGTACCTCCATCTACCTTACAAACCACACCAGCAATAGTTTTAGACGAGCAAGACGAGAAAGACGGCACAGTCCAACGTTTCCCCTTGTAAGCATCATGAGGGCACTCTGCAATCGACGTTTCTTTTCCAGTGCATCTCACATCATCAATGAGAAACTTTGTTGTTGTCTCTCCTTCTATGTCGGTAATTCGATTTTCAGCTCCTTTGTAACTAAGCATTCGACAGATCACGTGAGCATCGTTTAAACTCCAGTTATGATGACAGACTTTTCCCCAGGTCCCTTTGTATTGGATTTCCACTTGGCCAACATGTCTTACATTAGTTCCTACCAGACGAACTTTGATGGCTTTTTCCTCTGAAATAACAATAATAATTAAGGCGGCGAAATACGAGACACAAGAACGCTCAACTTGTCGCGCAACATTGTTGCGTTGCAGGTTTTTGATCGATGTTGCGCGTTTTTCACTTCGCGATCTCAACTTGTCACGCAACAAAAATTGAGATCGCGAGGTGAAAAACGCGCAACATCGATCAAAAACCTGCAACGCAACAATGTTGCGCGACAAGTTGAGGGTTTTTGTGTCTCGTATTTCGCCGCCTTTAGTCTCCTTCGCAGCCGCTTTTTGTATCACGATCCCTAGCTGTTCGATACAAAAAACGGCTGCGAAGGAGACTAAATAATAATATGCATATTTTTTTCAATTTCCCTTTCAAATTTTCGATTTCGAATTAATTTTAGATAAAAGGGAATTTTTGAAATCGAGGATAGCTTTAAGGTAATTCCGTAGTTTTGCAGTGCGCATCTCTACTGCGCATAGCATAGTTCAGCCTATTTTGATTTGTTTGATTGTAAAAGATATATATTTGACTTAAAATGATGCAAACTTTAGTCTTATGAAGTTTTGAGCAGTAGACACGCTCTAAGAGGCGCTATAGTGGTTACTCGCCTTAGTCCTCTTCGGTCACAGGCTGTTTACGACGTCTTGTTTCATACTTTAGCGCGTCGTAGCGCGGAAACGAGCACGGGCACCTATTCTTTTTATTTTTGCAAATCAACGGTAATAAGGTTCTCTATCATATATATAATTATAGTCAAGATTCCATTTCCAGTTTTTTAGATATTTTACAAAACGTGCGGTCGGAAGGTTCTTTCACGCTGCTTCAAGGGCACGTACTATCAACCAATTTTACCTTCTTTCTTGTAGCAAACGCATTTTTACAACAATTTATTGTATCATAATACCAGGCTATTGCCCAAAGGGAGAAAATGAGCTCATATTAGTCAGCTAGCACTGCTCAGATTTAAGAAATTAATTATTTTTGACGCGATTTTGATCTTCGAATTTTGAGCCCTCAAGACACAAAAGATGGTGTACTTTAAAGCAATCTAGCGCGAAAACGGCTACGGTGATCCCCATTTTTTATTTCATTTTTGGGATAAGCAACTCAAAAATTATAACTGTGTGAAGTTTTATGAGAATTCCATTTCTAGTTTTATTTCTACGGAATTACCTTAAGATGACGTCAAATATGATTAATTTATTTATTATAAATTTCCTTCCATGAATCAAAAGCCTCCGCCAGTTGGACATTTTTACTACTCATTTGCTTTGGTCCTGCAGGATTTCACAAGAAATCTATTTCCAATTAGACCTGCTGAGACTATTGATGGACAAAAAATAAATAGGAAGTTGATGTTAATTTATTCTCCATACTTGACGTCGTCAAAAAGAAATTCTTAAAACTTTAATTTTTGTCTAATTCACGAAATCAAGATTCTATCTATCTATCTATCTATCTATCTATCTATCTATCTATCTATCTATCTATCTATCTATCTATCTATCTATCTATCTATCTATCTATCTATCTGTCTGTCTGTCTGTCTGTCTGTCTGTCTGTCTGTCTGTCTGTCTGTCTGTCTGTCTGTCTATCTATCTATCTATCTTTATCTGCTTATTTGCATGTAGCTTTACCTGGTGTCAGGGTTCTTCCAATAGAATCTGAAACAATAAAAATATATATACCAATAGTTTTAATTATTTCAATAATGTTTAGCTGAAGAAATAGAAAACATGCACGCGTGCAATGTGCATGCAGATTTAGAGCGCGCGGGGATTGATCAGAACACGAGAGAAGTGTTAGGAGAAACACAAGGCGTAGCCGTAGTACTCACTAGATTAGAGTTGAGTCTAGTGAGTAGTTCGTGTGAAGAGAGTCAAGACGAGCTTCAACGTCTATTCAGATAGAAGACCGCAAAGTCTAATCTATACAAAGACTGCAAGGTCTATTTAAAACGAGTATAGCATTCTAAACCAGAGTCAAGTAATCATTTATCGAAGTATAGTATTATACAGTATTTATGTTTCCATGCCCTCTTCAAAAGAATTTATTGGTCTTTATTCAGTGCTGCATTGATCGAGCTTGTTTGCTGGTTTGATAACAATCAAACAAACATGTATGGAGTTAATAATGGCTATGGGGAAACCCCCCAAAGCCGCTTTTAAGGTGGATCTCTACAGTTTTGGATAGCCATGCCAGACATTTTGAAATGACTTTTTCACAAACTTCCAGAAGTTCGATTGAAATGATGCTTACACCACTTGTCAGTCTTAGTTTGAAGTTTATAGCGGAGCACCATACCTAAGAAAAAATGGTAACCCATCGAGTTGATTTTTCATGGACACACAGGGAGCCCAACGGCTGTACGTCCGTCCGTACGTCCGTCCGTCCGTCCGTCCGTCCGTGTACATTGATTTTTGGCGCCAACTTGAGCGCGCGCTGACACTTTGAAAACTGGAAATTTACAAGTTTCCTCGCAGTTTTAACTTGCAAAACTTAAAAAGATTCTTCTCAAAACCTCGTAAAAATTTAGCGATTTTCATAATCATTAATCTGTACCAATCTTGACAGGTTAAAGCGAAAAAAAACCCCGTATTTTTGAATTTGTTTTCGAGCCCAGTGTCGTTTCAAAAACTGCTCGAAAGACGAAGGACACAGAGAATATTTTCAAAGTTGGACGACTTTTTAGTTGGATTCGTAGCTTCAAAAAACTTCTCATAAAGAATGAGTTATTGAAGATCGTGTATTATTCGTTTCGTGAAGATGCCTTCAGTATAAAGCTGCTTAAAAATCTAGTCAAAGTTGGAAATCAAGAATCGTCTGCATTGAGCGTGAAACAAGGACTACGCTTCTAAAGACAACAAGGAAAGCTCTTCAAGGTAAAGACCCTGGCCAGAAAATGTTGTCAAAAAGTCTCTTGTACCTATATTTCATCTTTTATCTTTTATTTGGGATTGATGACTTTTATGCACGTTGAACTGTGGCCAAGTTTAAACAAACACTCGATCAAGTATTAAAGTCTTACATGAAATGTACAACGACATTTTGTTTTACGGTGAACTTTTTGCACTAGTTCTAATAATAATAAAATTAGTAAAAAAATGATTTTCAACTTATTTCAACCCCACTAATGTGTAAATACAGCTCAAGTTTGGGTCTGGAATTTAATGAAAAAATTGACAGGCAAAAAGGAAGGAATTTTGCATGCAAACTAGAGTTGTTTTACATTAAGCACGAAGTTGAAAATGCTTATTAACCTTGTTTTCTTGTTATGTCAAGTAGCTGTTTATAATCACTTTAAATTGTATTATCAGTGTAATCTGGAAGAGACAAGGGTTCACCTAGTGTGTCATTCTATTCTACAACAACAACCACAAAAAACAAGATGTCAGAAATATACAGACAAATCAAGATATGTTGTTCTGTAATATTCAGGATGTTGAAAAGGTTTAATTACTTGTATCAATTTAAAAAAAGGTTTTTGAGATTTTTGTTTCTATTTCTGAAAATTATGAACCACTACAAAGTCAATTATGAAATCTGACAGTGAATCTGAATATTAAATTTACTGTAATAAAGGTCACTGAACTTACAAGCCCATACAATATATATACAAACCAAAACCAAAACTTATCAGCAAAAATGGTCCGTGTAGCACTTGCTAATTGAATTTTCTATTTTAAAATCTAAAAACAAAATTCAAAATTTATCATGATTTATGAATTTTGATTATTTGAAACTCAATTAAAAATTAAAAATTACTTATTTCTGTGTTTCTTAATATCGTTAATGAAGTTCAAAAACTTTAAAAGACCAGATGAATCCGCATTTCGTTGATTCGGATAGCAGACATAAAAACGATCATGAGCTGTTTGAATATTAATAGTTTGAAACTAAATTGAATTTCAAAAAAACTCCCTTATTTGTTTTCTTTATTATCAAAGGAAGGGATTTCCCTTCTGGGGTGGGGGGACAGGAGATTTTGTCAAAAGTTAGTCAGCGTACTAATTAGGCACCAGCTCGGCCAACAGTGGCATTTCGACTTCGCGGATACCACGGATAACACGGATAACACGGATAACAGGGATACCTTTTTAAAAATCAATATAGTAGCAAAAATTACCTTCGATCTCTCCTATAAGTGCTTGTAAGTTTTCAGGATATACCTTATTTAGGGCGAACGAGCTGAAATTCACACCAATCAGTATTCAAAATATCAGAATCAGACAATGTCAAATAATGTCCTAATAAGGATATATTGATCGCAAGTGACATCCGAAAGTGGAACATCACCTTGATTGACTGATAAAGTATAAGAGACGTCGTTTTCGACACGACTGGGAATTTCCTTAGCGATTAGATTTATGTCAGGATTATCTACAAGATGAGTAAAGAATTCAGCAAATGTAAGGTTGTGTTTCCCAGACTTAAAAATTGGCAGATCAGGTTCGTTTCTATAAAAATGGATCTTACTATTTTTGACGTCGTCTTTTGCATCGACATCATCAGCAGCAGCAGCACTAGACTCCACCAGAACGTCACTGTCTTCAAAGTCGTCAGCACCTGCGACATCTCTTTGATGATGATCATCATCATCTTCATCATCATCATCTCTGATCACGACTACAACGTGATCATTGTCTTCTTCACATTCGACATCATCTTTTTGAACATCATCATCTTCGTCATCACTACTCGCGACAAGAATAGTGGCTTTATCTTCGTCACTGTCGAGGACAGCATTTGCGTCATCATCATCATCTTCATCATCATTATCATTGCTACTCGCACCCAGAACGTCTGTCTTGTCTACTAACGTTGGATGGCACAGCTCCTCCTTTATTTGACCAAACCGTCAAAGTGGTCGCCTTTTCTGAGAATATAAACTGTGTCTTCTGCTTCTGAGCAGCAAAATCTTGTTTCTATTACGGTATTGTGGTTTCAGGTTATTACAACATTATTTCAGGACATCAGTGTATTCTGATATTTTGAATACTGATTGGTGTGAATTTCAGCTCGTTCAGCTGACTAAATTTTGACAAAATCTCCTGTCCCCCCACCCCAGAAGGGAAATCCCTTCCTTTGATAATAAAGAAAACAAACAAGGGAGTTTTTTTGAAATTCAATTTAGTTTCAAACTATTAATATTCAAACAGCTCATGATCGTTTTTATGTCTGCTATCCGAATCAACGAAATGCGGATTCATCTGGTCTTTTAAAGTTTTTGAACTTCATTAACAATATTAAGAAACACAAAAATAAGTAATTTTTAATTTTTAATTGAGTTTCAAATAATCAAAATTCATAAATCATGATAAATTTTGAATTTTGTTTTTAGATTTTAAAATAGAAAATTCAATTAGCAAGTGCTACACGGACCATAAAATCTGACTGAATCTGAATAAATATCACTGTGGTGACTATATGGCTTGAAAGCCATATAATTCTCAGGAGATTGAAGTTAAGAGTTTTTTCAAACCCTAAAGCAAATGCTATAAAGCTTGATCTATAATCTTTATTTCAACTTTTACAACAAAATGCAATCTTTGTTTGCCTATTACCACAGGAAGCCCAATTCATTTGAATCAAAAACGTCAAAAACAAAGTATTTAAAATTATTATTATTTATTTTTAAAAATGGGAGCTCCGCTATTAGGTAGTACCTAATTTTTATATTAATAATGCTCATATCAGTCCAGATTACGTTACTATGGCAACGATAGACAAGAAATATTGAAATCAGTGGAGCTCAAATTTTAGGCGATCCTGATCAGATTAAGAAAAGAGAATACCAGCACGTTAAGCTATGACATTAGGCCCTCAAAATATACAAGAATTAAAAAAATCTGTATGTTTGATTTTGAGTAAATCGCAGGAACAGATTTTACGCACCATTTTGGAGGTTGCAAAGAATTGCCTGTTTTGACTTAAAATTACTGGATGAAATGCTTTCAAATAAAGCCTAAACGTATCTTGTACTTATTTGTTTTGAAGTGTGCTGAGTTTGGAGGAATAGTTCGTGTTCAGTTTTGAGAATTATTTTTCCTTCCGAGGTGACTTGTGCTTGCCTAATTGAGACAAACTCCAAGCGCTATTCTAGAAAGAAAAAAAATCGACGCCTACGATATTCTTATAAACTCGGTAATCTATTTTTCAAATATTAAGGAATTCTATTTAATTGTTTCATTTTGTTTGATGCGTTCTAACGCGGTCAAAAAAAATTCTGAAGTTGGCTATATAACGACGCTCATATTTTGTGCTGTTCACGGTCGATGGTTATGCAAATTTGTGCTACACTGCAATTGTCACGACACATTACTTCGTGACGGGTTTGAGTCGAACACCACTTCCGGTACAAAGGATCGAATGGAAGAGAGATTGGGATTTGAGCTTCTTTGCAATTGGTTTCATCACGGGACAAACTTAAATAATCAACTAATAATGTGTGTTCTTTATTAGTTGATTATTTAAGTTTGAACTAATATTCGTCGACATGGTCAGCTTAGAACTGTATTAACAATGCACTTTTTACACTAAATTCTGTTGCAATGTGTTATATATACGACATTTGAATATTGTATTCATTTAAAATTTAAAACTTTAAATTTAAAACAAAAATTTAAAAACCGTTGAAAAATTATTGGGGGAGGGGGGGGGAGGGGGGAGGGGGGGCGAGCGCCCCCATTGCCCCTCCCCTTGCTACGGCCCTGGCACATCGTGTTTATTCCACACGTCTTTCATAATTTTGACAATTTAAAAGGTTTTCAATACTTAACTGTTCCTGTTGGGACACAGCTAACCAGTTGTAGCAAGGTTAGTCTAGTTTGTGACTTACATGAATTGAAATGTTGAAATAACTGTACAACTGGTCATGATGTTGACAAAACTCATTTGTAGAATTTAATTTAGTTTTTATTAACGACTCAGTTGTATACCAAGTTCAAGGCTGATTGGTTTGTGAAATTCCTTTTGTTCAACAACTGTCAATCTTTATGGCTAAACCTATTTCCTAAATTGGTAAAATTTCGCTTTTAGACAGGAAGCTAGTTTGGTAAACAAGCCAGTACAAGTTAAGAGTAGTTTTGCAGAGACTGACGCACATAAAATAAAGGTTTATAATATCACTTGAAACAAAGAGAAATAAAGGAACGCCCCAATGTCGTCGATCCTTAGAAAGTCCTCTAACACCCATTTTTTCTTTTCAAAATTCTTTGCAGGCTAGACATTTAAAAAACGTCTGAACGAATTATCGGCCCTTACCTTTGATTATCAGCAAAACTACGAGGAGGAACGACATTAATCTCCCCATCGCAGCCAGAATTGGATTGTTAACACAGCAAATACCAAGATGAAATTGAATGTGATTTTAAAATTCAATAACCTAAATTGTCTTTACACAGGAAGTTTAACACTAGTTTTATTTTCTATATTCAAAAACGAAAAAGAAAATTCCGTTAAAGTTACTGTATAGTACAAGAATAAACGCATGAGCTGTATGAACAACTATGAACAAAAAGGAAATGTACTACTGAATGTTCTTTTTTGAAATTCAATTACCTGGTTATGGCATCAGTATGACACCAAAATGCATCTCATTAATATCCCTGTTTTTCTTGTTAAATGTATTTCTCAATCCCATGCACTAAATCAAATCTTTACTCAAGAATATAACACTTAAAAAGCCAGGAAAAAGCACTTATAAACCGATATTTGCCTAAATGAAGCACCTCTTTTCGCTTACCTAACGAACAGCGAAAAGTTAAGCAGTAGAGTGTTATGTGTTTTCTTCACGTTGTAATGTTCTAAGCCTTAAAATATTCTTTTGCGCACTTGTTTGTCATTAATATAAACATAATATCTAAGAATTTTCAGTGTTCATGCGAGGTATTTGACATGCGCTCTTGGTATTCAATTGAACTGTCTTTCTATCCTCAACGACTCTTTTACTTGTCTCAACATGAGATCTTGTTGGAACTTTCAATTTAATCATGACTGAACTGACACTGACATCTCAGCAGATTACAAAGTCGTTAGTATTCTTTCTTCGATACATTTAGACAAAAACGTTTCCTTGCCTTCTCTCCTCGTTTGGAATCAAAGTTGTTTTTTTATCATTTCTTTGAAAAATGGCAAAAAATCCCTCAACATTTTTGGCCTTAATGAAACCGTCAATACACAGAAAAATTGGAACCCGCATTCAGCACTAGTTATGTTTTTACAAAAAAAATGAAACAGAAATTTTTGTTTAAGTTCAAATTGTAATAACATCGACAATAAACAAACCAACAAAACGAAAATGACTAAATATATAATTTTTGTAAGCTTTAATTAGTTGGGTTTTTAAAACTCAATTGAACAGAAATGTACGATTTTCCGTTCCTTGAAAATTCACATCTTTCTCAATAGACAGTTTCTTCAAAATGGCCGCCGCTCATTAGCATCATTTTTTTATTCAACCTAAGTTGTAATGATCCCTAAGACATTAAAGAGCATGTTTCACTTAATAACTATGAGCTACTATGAACATATTCAGAAAATTCCAATGAAAATCCAAATTTTGGATTCATTTCAATTCATAAGCTTACGTCCTTTGTCTTAAACAATGGGTAATAGAATTTCAACATTATCTTAATCTTTGATATTTTTAGAAGGTTTAAAGACAGCACTTATAATTGAAAATTTATACCTTCCTGGAGTTTCCAAGATATGATATTTCTCGCACAAGCGAGGTCAGGGAACAAAAATATTAAGAAATGATGGTATTTTTTGGGAACTCTTGCATTTATATGAGAAAAACGTTGATTACGTCATATCAGAAGTAGTAGAAACTTTAGAGAATTTCCTTAAAACCCTTAATTCGGATTTGTAAGTACTATACTCGTTTTTTGGTGAATATTTCCAGCATATCAACAATAAGACTTGCTTTGATAATTTCCCCCCTGACCTCGCTCTCGCTCGCTGAATCGTAATGAATTCTGGGAAACTCCGGGAAGGTGAATATACAATATTGTCCAAAAACGCCATGTCCTATATTGTTTGTCATCTGCCTGAGGCCAAGCTCAGACGTCGAACTTTTGCCATGTCGAATCTAATAGTTGCATTTTGTAAATGAGAAGTGCGGCGTTTCAACCTATTGTATTTGACAGATTTGATTAAGTATTAAATCGAAAAGTTCAGTTGGAATCGAATTTGTCAAATTCATTTGGTTCTGAAGCCGCACTTCTCATCTACAAAATGCAACTATAAGATTCGATGCGGCAAGTTCGACGTCTGAACTGGGCCAATAAAGAAATAGCCAAATTGATAACTCATATTCCCTACTTCATTACACACTGTTCTCGACCAATCAGAGCGCGCGTAGTATACCAATTGTTATATAATTATCATCACCAAGAGACCATAATACTAAGAGAGCGAAGCTCAGTATTGATGTCTGTGCCATGTTCGTGGCGGCTAAGGCTATTTTTAGTAACTTCGCCATCGCGCGCGCAAGGCTCTTAAACAATAGAATTCAAACGGTCCCGTCCGCGCGCACGTCAAAAATCAAATTCTATTGGTGGAGGGACTTGCGCGCACGATGGCGAAGTTACTAAAAATAGCCTTAGCCGCCACGAACATGGCACAGACATCAATACTGAGCTTCGCTCTCTTAGTATTATGGTCTCTTGTCATCACATTATAGTAAAAAAGCACAAATGATTTTTTTAATTGATGTTTTATTTTGGAGACCTAAGCGTTTGTCATTGATGAAATCCCTTCTCGTTTATGTTAATATCCTTCTTGCCATGCTGTCCATATCCATGCGACTGGAATTATTTAAACATATATTTTACAGATAATATTTTTTTTTACATTAGCGCCAATTTCTATATTTTCAACAAATATTCGTCCTATCACTACCCTGGCGTTACTTGTCACGCAAGAACCTTTCACGTACGTGTCACGGAGCAAACTTCCCATAAGTCCTGTCCTTAGCATTATCTCACATACTGCTTTGTGTATTACGACCATTTTATCTCTAGGTAACACGTTCTCGTTCTGATTTAGCTTGTGATTTATTATTCCGTGGATATTTAGGCCCTCCAGTCCGTCGTCTGCCCTTCATTTTGGACATCTCGTCTCCAAACACATCGCCTGTCCGTAACGCGGAAATCAAGTCGTCAAACTCTCCTCTGTTGTCTCCACCAGCGGATTTTGTGCTTTGGGATTTATTCTTTTGCTGTTCTTTGCTGGCCATTAACTTCCGTGCAGCCGATTTTTGCCTATCTTTCTCTTTTTGCTGAAAGTTTTAAGAAGGAGTATGTAGTTATTGTAACATATACAAGAGTGGGGTGAAGTAAAGAAAAGAGAAGAGATGGAAAATGGGTGAAAGGCATTCTGAAAGACAAGCAACAAGACATGTGAAAGGACGAATAAAGAGAAATGAATGGAAGGAAGAAATGTTAAAAGACGATTCTTACTTCTGCCAAAGCTTTTGCCTTTCTCTCTTCAGCTTCCCTTTTCTTCTTTATTTCTTCATTCTGATGTTTTGCTTCCTATTCAAGCATACCAACAAAATAGTTGCTTTTACTGCCGTAATTTTTATGCTAAAGCAGAAGTAAATCACTATATCTAGCGTCGGCAGTTCCTTCAACTAGAATTAAGCTGGTCTCCCAGGAAGCCGACGGCGCGCTCTTTACCCCCTACTCTCCATCAGTGCTCCATTTTAAGGGTATTCAAAGCTAATTATAGCTACACGGAAAGGAAAGGAAAGGAAGGAAGTCCAAACAAGTGTGAGGTGACTGGGAATCGAACTCGGACCTGTCCCTTCAGAAAGCCGCGCACTTACCAACTGCACTTGCTCAGTTCCCCTTGGGACACGGAGACAAACGCAGTTTCCAAGGGACATGAGCCACTGTACGCGCGGGAACAAAGTTCTCTCCCGTAATTTTTTTCCATGAAATTGCTGGTACACACAGAGGTTTGTTTAAGGAAGATACCCCTCCCCTGTAACAAATCCCTTCGTGTGTGTATGGATCTGTCGCTGTCCCTGAATTACGTCCAAGATTGGTGACCTTAATTTCATGATAACATACCGCAAAAGAGACCAAGAAGATGTTGAAAATTCCAAAAAACTGATCGGACTGCATTGACTTGGCATCTTCACCGAACAACTTCACGATCTTCTGATACTGGAAATCCAAAGCAGTAAAAATATTATTAATTGTTATGGATTTACTAGGGGGTTTGTAAAGAACTAAAATCCAGTAGCGTCATCATTTTCTGTTCTCATGAAATTTCAACTTCCCTAAAGATAGACTCATGATGCAACTTTTCGTACAACTTTTCTATAACATTGCGAGCAACACGGATGGCATCGTGTACCCATCAACACCACAACACAACCCTACAACAGTTGTGCTCAACATGGCGAGGCAGAAATTGCGCTTAAAATTGTACTGTTTTGTGTATTTCAAGGCATAAACTTTACACGGAGCAACAGCGTTGCGCGAAAAATCGTCGTGGCAAATCGTCTCATAAAACAGCTTTAGGAGCGAGTTCTTCTCCAACTATTTCTGTAACATTGCGCGCAACATTGCAGGGATAGACGCACGGTGTAACTTTGTCGGTCTGGGCCGTCAGTCGAAGGACGACTTGACTATTCCATTTTTCGCCGAGACCAAAACACATCAGCTTACTTTTTGTTTGAGCTCTTCCCAAGAGTCGTCGAGTTCAGAGCATGAGGACTGAGCAACTTTGACAAATGATCCTATGGACTCAACAAACTTATCACCAGGAACTTTCTCTCTTTTACGACTCTGAAAATCGAGTTCCTGAAAACACCACAAAAACTTTAATCAGCTACAAAGGATTTTAGGGACTATGAGTGTAGGTGTCAGCCAACTCTCTATTGACAATCTGCTGACATGCAACAGCTAACAACCAACAACTGCTTGCTGCCTATCGACCTATCTAACATCGTTGTGCCTACGTATCTACTGATATCAAGAGACCATAATACTAAGAGAGCGAAGCTCAGTATTGATGTCTGTGCCATGTTCGTGGCGGCTAAGGCTATTTTTAGTAACTTCGCCATCGCGCGCGCAAGGCTCTTAAACAATAGAATTCAAACGGTCCCGTCCGCGCGCACGTCAAAAATCAAATTCTATTGGTTGAGGGACTTGCGCGCGCGATGGCGAAGTTACTAAAAATATCCTTAGCCGCCACGAACATGGTACAGACATCAATACTGAGCTTCGCTCTCTTAGTATTATGGTCTCTTGCTGATATTCTAGACTTGCTCCAAGTCTCGCTCGTTAATTTTTTCCGTTGCTTGGGCTTCGTTAATTTTTCCGTTCCTTGGGCTTCCTGTGTCCGATTTGAAATCCAAAATACACCACAGGGAGCCCAAGCAACAGAAAAAAATATCGAGCGAGACTTGGAGTAAGTCTACCGATATTCAACAGCCTATCTTGAACCGAGAACCTACCGACTTTCCACCTACATCCAATTAACAAATCAAAATTACTCTCTGTGGTGTGTACTCTTATCGAACATAGAATGAAGCCAGAAACGATCTAAATCAGCATAAAATTTTTTATGCTCAGTTGTCCAAACTCAAGAGGTAAAACAGCCTTATCGACAGCCGACAACCTAACGAGAACTTATCGACATCAAACTGATGTCTGCCTACTAGCCAGCGACCTCAATGACAACTAGCAACCGACTGTCTACCGACAGCCTCCCGATATCCCAGTTACTACCTACTAACATCAAACGTCTGTCTATTAACCCGTTGGTCTACCGACAGCCTCCCGACATCCCAGTTACTACCTACTAACATCAAACGTCTGTCTATTAACCCGTTGGTCTACCGACAGCCTCCCGACATCCCAGTTACTACCTACTAACATCAAACGTCTGTCTATTAACCCGTTGGTCTACCGACAGCCTCCCGACATCCCAGCGACTACCTACTAACATCAAACGTCTGCCTATTAACCCGTTGGTCTACCGACACCCTCTCAACATCCCAGCGACTACCTACTAACATCAAACGTCTGCCTATTAACCCGTTGGTCTACCGACACCCTCTCAACATCCCAGCGACTACCTACTAACATCAAACGTCTGCCTATTAACCCGTTGGTCTACCGACACCCTCTCAACATCCCAGCGACTACCTACTAACATCAAACGTCTGCCTATTAACCCGTTGGTCTACCGACACCCTCTCAACATCCCAGCGACTACCTACTAACATCAAACGTCTGCCTATTAACCCGTTGGTCTACCGACACCCTCTCAACATCCCAGCGACTACCTACTAACATCAAACGTCTGTCTATTAACCTGTTGGTCTACCGACAGCCTCCCGACATCCCAGCGACTACGTACTAACATCAAACGTCTGTCTATTAGCCTGTTGGTCTACCGACAGCCTACCAACAATTTAGCGACTACGTCATACCTGTCAACATACCGATACTCAATCACATCAGGAAATGGATTATGGTTCTACTGTACCTTATCTGTATCTTTAAGTTCCTTTTTTATTGAGACTATCTCGGATTCCAAATCATTTAAACTGAAAAATATTACATTATGTTATTCAACAATACGTGAAAGACCAAGGAATAGAAGGCTAAATAATAAGAGTGGTTAGAGAGTGAGAAGCCCATCGTCCCCAACCCAGCCCTTAGGACAGAGTAACTAAAGGAAGATGGCAAGGAATACTTACTTGACTTTGGCTGCGGTTCGCACGTGTGGGATGTCTTGTTCGAGTTGAAGGACGTCTGGATACTAAATAATAGGTCCATAACTTTATTAAGATGACTGACTACGTTGAAGCGGCAAAACGTTCGCAAATCAAGACCGCATTGCATTACTTTGGCAAACAATGCAACGCGGTCTTCATTTTCCAAGATCACTTCATTGGGAGTTTACACTGTTTATGCTGTTTCAACACCTAAAAACTCTTCATTTTTGCACGGGACCAAGTAGTTTTTTGTACTCATTTGAAACAGTAGTTTGATATCCCGAACATATCAAATCTGCAGAAAATGTTTCAAACTCTAACATACGAAAAGATGGATTTTTGTATCGATTATTGCTCGACTTCATGGAACTTTTTGATAGGAATCACAATACAAAAGTCAAGAAGTGAAGGTATTTTATTGATATTACATCAAAAATGCTTATACCATTATGTAGATTATTCCTTTGGCTAATATTTGTGTAATTATGGTATTGATAGAACGATTATCTTGTGATTTGTAAATTTTTGAATGACGACTTCCAGTAGTGCCGTCTTTGTTCTGTGTATTCAAAGCTGATTATCTCGAAAACGACCTCGGGACACCCCACGTTTCTTTCTTTTTTTTTTTTTTTTGGAATCAGCATTAAATTTTACATAAAAAAGTTTCAATAGAAAGGATCTTTTAATACTTTTTGCCAACGAAGTCAGTCGCCTTAAAATAAATGGATGATGATAATGATGATGATGGTGGTTGTGGCGATGATGGATACAAACCAATAAGTCCATAACTTTAATCAAATAAGACATCACCATAGATGATGATGATGGTGATAGAGATGATGATGATGATGATGATGATGATGATGATGATGATGATAGCACTGATTACAAAAGTATTTTATTCCAACGTACCGATTTTTCTAAAACGCTGACTAGGTAGTTAAGAAGAGTGATTTTTGAATTGGCGCTTGATTTGGTATCAATGATTGTATTTAAACTTGCAAGCTTGAAACCTGTAATGGAATGAAGACAATAATAATGACTGTAAATGAAACTAGCTTTACTGTAATTTAGTTCACGCCTCTGCAGTCCATCAAAAAGTGATCTAAAGGGGATGATGTCCAATTGCCCTATCGCATAATGACGTCACACCATTCTATTGTTTTGACGCTAAGGATTATAGTCGCCAGAGGGGATCAGAGTGATTGCATATCAAATAAAATTCAGATGAGCAATCACTGATACATGATATATATCAAAACTCGATACATTGAAGTTCTACTTCGAAAAGGAATATTAATAGGTCCCAATTTCCACTGTTTCTGAGCATCTATCCCCAATGTAAACAAACTGTGACGTCATTATGCGATAGGGCAATTCCACAGATATCTAAAACCACACTAAGGTGAGAGATCTGATAATTAGAGAATCATGGCAAACCTTTTGCTAAGATATAAAGGCCCGTCAGGTCGTCTACACGAGTGAATTTCTTATGACCAATAAATGCATTTGCCATACAAAATTTGGACAAATTTCTCATCCACCCAAGCATAAAAAATTATTATAGAAAATTTATCATTTTCTCGTGTAGAAGGGTTGTCCTCTAGAGTCACACATGAACAAGAAATGAACATACCTGCAGCATTACCACGTGCTCCTCGATTCATGTAGTTCCCAAAGGCTAAGACAACCTCAAGAAGAATTCTAAGTCTTTTACTTCTATGTAATTCTTTACAGGAACTTAAAACAGCTAAAAGAAAACAGAATAGAAATAACAAAACGAAAAATTGGCTATTGTACACTGAGTCGATCCAGCAAGAGTAAGCATATATTAGATAACTGGGCCCAGTGGCGGATCCAGGGGGGTTCCATGGGTTCCACGGAACCCCCCTTGAAGGTTTTAAGCCATTTTTGTCAAACATCGACCAAAGAATAGAGTGTTATACACAGCTGGCTTTAAAAAATGGAACCCCCCTTGGAAAAATCCTGGATCCGCTACTGGGGCCATTAGACCAAAGAGTCCTGGCCAAAGTAGGGAGGTGGTCATTGAAGGGAAGTATCTGTTGGACAATTGGTCACTACTGTAGAGGCATCAATAGTCTGGGAGAGAGATTTTAAGCCAGGTTTTCACGAGAGACATACGCAGACTCGGTCTTACATTTCTCAACTAAGTGTGAAAAAAAAGAAGCCAAAAACCAACCTTGTACTTTAGGTTTAACATCTCCCATTCGTTCAGCAAATCTTTTTTTATAGAATAAGGACTTGAGTCGTTGTTCATAATGAACGATTCTGAGAAAGGAAAGAGTTTTAAAAGTCAATTTCTTGGGTTGATTGCATTTCATATATCCATAGCTACAGTACTATAAGCTCAAATAATGTATCAAGTAAATAGATTTTGTTATATAATGATACAGTTATTTATTAAAGGATGGATGGAAATCTGTAACACTATATGAAAAGATGAAGGGCCAAGACTCAAAACTTGAGCAAGTTATCTCTTGTTTATTTGGTGTTACAGGCTTCCACAAATAAATAAATAAATTTGGGGTAGCTCATCACCCTTCCTTGCAGCACAAGTGCTGAATTACGAAGGGCGCAGCTCAGCATGATTGAGTCGAAGGCATACAAGGGTGCTTTCATTACAAACAGTGTTACACATTTACATACAAATTTGCATACACACACACACATAGCAGCCACCTTACTACCCATGTCTATTAGGAAGCACAGTTTAGCTCGAAACTAGTTCGTTTTACGGAGGGAGAAAAACCGGAATACCAGAGAAAAAACCCTTGAAGCAAGGGAAAGAATGAACAAGAAACTCCAGCCACATGTGATGTCCTGTCTGGGAATCAAACTAAGGACCACAGAGATGACAGACCGGCGCTCTCACCACTTGGTCACCCTTGCTTTTCCTTCATCCCTTATTGTATCTTTTATTATAAACTATAATAGCTCACTTGTTAGTCTCCAATATTTATTTAATAGATAATCACTGAGGCATGCAGCATTCGTGGGTATAATGCAGGCAGCTGAGGGCGCAGCCCAAAGCTGCCTGCATTATACCCACGAATGCTGTGTGCCGAAGTGATTATCTTTTATAATTAGTAGTTACATTACTTTATCATCCTGCAAATCTGGTTCCCCTGTAAGCAAAACACGCTGCATTATTATTAATAATGCTGTGGGATCACAGAATCACACAGCATTATTAAAAATAATGCCGTCTGCTAGATTAGACAGACGGCATTATTTGCAATAATGCAGCTGCTCTATGCTTTTTCTCTCTGCATTCGTTGGTATAATGCAGAGTGAAAACAATGAGTTTTGGTAAGAACAGTAATTATTTATTTATTACTTACTTAACTGATACCTACCTACTCATGTCATATAAAAATTTATCAGCCCTAGCAAACTTTTCTCTTTCTTTATTATGCTCATTTAAAAGATTCTTTTCTGCTGATGTTGGTACATATTTGAGTAACTGTTTAGACAGAGAAAGTATTGTCAAGACACTACAACAAACAACTATGTCATACTTACCACTTATTAGATATTTTCTTGTGTATTACGGGCTGATATTTTACGAGTCGCGTACGTATTTTGCCGAGCCTTTAGGCGAGGCAAAATACGAGCGATGAGTAAAATGTCAGCCCGTAATACACAAGAAAATATCTAATTAGGGATTTATTATATAACTGCTTCTTAGTTTCCTATTTTCCGATTGTTTTATGTAAAATATGGCAAACCAGTTTTCAACTATGTAATACGGTATATAATACGGCCTCATATTTGCTTAGTTCTCTCATCCTTATATGGTAAAATTACGTCATAGTTATATAATAATTGAAGTAATGTAGACAATTCTTCACACCTCCCTGGTTTTGCCATTATCAAAACTTTGTAAATTATTTGGTCCTAGCCTGTGTACAGCTGTTTACCACCCCTCCCCCTATGGGGAAAACAATTTCCCCATAGGGGGAGGGATGGGAAACAGCTGTACACAGACTAATTTAGTCCCTGATGATGGGTCAAAGGCACAAAAGCTCAGATAAAAAACAGTAGAATAGAGGCTTGGCACCATCACATGACAGCAGCCATGACAGGAGGCAGGAACAATAGAGTCTGGACTAATCTTGTTTAGATGGAAAAGAGTTCCATTTGCCAGGAGGAAAGACTATCGTTCCTGCCTTCTGTGAAATCTTCTAAATAACTCTCAAGATAAAATGTAGGTACAGTACATCATACTATCTCCAACATACCACAAGAACAAAAACTATTTGTCACAAACACACAAACAACATTTCATGCCCACCCACCCACCTCCACTTCATGCACCCACCACACACTCTTCCACACACCTGTTCCACCATGTCCTTAGATAGTTCATCCTTTTCATCCATGTTAAGTATGGCTTTAGTTATCTCTTCATCAGTCATTTTGAGTTTAGACAATAGAATACCACAGTTCTGGGCACGTCTGTTGTCGATAAGTGATAGTTCTTTAGGTTTGGAATCTGTCACATCTTTTGCACTCTAGAATTTTGTTTGGAAAAAACAATTAGTCCTTTGAAAAGTTATTTGTATTGCAATATGGTTTAAAAACAGTTCATAAGGTAGACACCCCTGTAAGGTTGACACTCCTGTAAGGTAGACACCCCTGTAAGGTAGACACCCCTGTAAGGTAGACACCCCTGTAAGGTAGACACCCCCTGTAAGGTAGACACCCCTGTAAGGTAGACACCCCCTGTAAGGTAGACACCCCTGTAAGGTAGACACCCCTGTAAGGTAGACACCCCTGTAAGGTAGACACCCCTGTAAGGTAGACACCCCTGTAAGGTAGACACCCCTGTAAGGTAGACACCCCTGTAAGGTAGACACCCCTGTAAGGTAGACACCCCTGTAAGGTAGACACCCCTGTAAGGTAGACACCCCTGTAAGGTAGACATCCCTGTAAGGTAGACACCCCTGTAAGGTAGACACCCCTGTAAGGTAGACACCCCTGTAAGGTAGACACCCCTGTAAGGTAGACACCCCTGTAAGGTAGACACCCCTGTAAGGTAGACACCCTTGTAATAAGGGCACCCCTGTAGGCAGGCATTACAGTCCCAGATAAATCACACTGAACTACAATGTACATTGTATGCTTTCTTTGCTAAAATTCTCTTTAAGACCAAGTGTTAGATAATGGTCCAAAGAATGGTCCATTTGTGAGGGGATTTACTGTGTATAAAAAGACTCCAACCCAAAGGGATTCAAGTCAGTATTTGACTTAAAGGCTTTTTTAAAGCTGTTTTTTTTTTCTAATTTATAATAACTTACATCATTGCGTTGATAGGCTGAAAACATTCTATCAAAGTCTTCAAAATCCATGATTGCATACACCTGAAGATGAGTAATACATGTATTTCATGTCACATGTATCACTTAGCACATAAAATCATGTCCTTTTAACAGAAAATAATATAGTCTGGGAGCACTAACGGGCTAAGAAAATATCATTGACTCAAGTCATTTAAAAATAAATAATTATTCTTACCTCAGAATCATCTATGTCAGTCCAAACTGTACCCTTAATCTTGGACTGTAATAAGAAAGAGAGAAGGCATTGTATACTGACTAGTCATCTACATGAACTGATTGTCTATCCTGACTGTAATAAACTGTACATGAGATAAAACTTATCAGCTCCAATTACATGTTCCTGTACTAAGTAGTTCTCCATCTCTGTTAAATGAGTGTTTGCTTATAGCAGTTTTTATGGTTGATTTTAAGGTTCTCCAGCTTTTTATGGAGACCCTGATTTGAATAAGCCAGCACAGTCTTGACATTTGAGTGCCTGGGTAGAGGACTGAATGGCGCACAGTTGTAAGCCCTTATTGGTAAAAGTGTAGAAGAACTGTTGGTCAACAGCCAGCCAACTGTCAGTGGTTTGTCAGACAACTGTTGGTGGTGTTTGTTGACTGTTTGTTGGTGGTTTGTAACTAATCATTTGCTTGTGGTTTGTCATCAGTTCGTTGGTAATCTGTTGGTAGTTTGATGGCAGAAAATTTGTTGGTAGTCTGCAGGCCAAATGTTGGTGAAGTGTTGGTCAGCTGTACAGGATAGCATCATTTGTTCAACAAGATAAAATGTAGGCAAAAATGGCAAAAATGCTGCCCACTATAATTACTTTCAGAGAACACTGAGGATTGTTTTTACTTACATCAGGAAGCTTGGACCAGTTGAAAGACTTTAGTGGATGTGATGGTTTGGGTGCTTTTCTGTTGGGTTGACGACTAAATCCAAAGAAACCACCTCCAGGACCATTAGCTTGATCTATAACAACAGACATACATGAAACTATTTTTCAGCATTAATTATAACTATTAATATCAGTCTATTAATATTTTGATCAATTACTATATGTTATAATTTGAATAACACTGACAGTATACGAGTACATAAACTGCTCGCAGCACTTCACTTTCTGTTAGAAACGGCTAGTTATGACTATTAATATCATCTGAAAATCTGATATTATCACATCTAATTACATGTATAGAACAGTTTTCATATGAATGGAAACTTACTGTGACATACTGTGACTGAGTCAGTGCCACAACCAACAAAAACATTTGAAATTCCTGCCATAACTATGCAGTGACCATGTCACTTTCTTATACATGTAGTATAACACTGTCCCATGAGTTTTACAGTCATAAAAACTATTCATGTTCTATTTCTTACTTGGAGGTGGTGGTGGTGGAGCTGCACCTCCAGGTGGACCTGGTGGAGGGGGAGGTGGTGGGGCTGCCCCTCCTGGGGGTGGTGGTGGAGGAGGTGGTGGTGGTGGTGGATGAGAGCCACTCATTGGTGAAGCTTTGACAGCATTGTTTAGTTTTGAGATCTTAAGGTCATCTGGTATGGAGCCACCAGCACTTTTGATTACTTCTTCAAGGCGTTGTCGTTCACGAGTTTCAAATTCAAGCTGTTGATAGATAAAACAGTTAATCTGCTAGGCTCTTAGGACGATATGGTAACCAGGAAAAAATCCCGGCTGTGCACATGGTGCTACAATCTCCAATGTAAACAACTGAAACAGTGGGAATCAAAGATGTATAGCTATTCCCTCTTCTCCTTGTTGCTACTTATGGCAGAATTTTGCAGCCAATTTATCACACTCCCTCAGATACATCTACCTACTGTATGAACAAACTTGGGACATGAAATCTCCAGATGCATTGAGCTATTGCCTTATAGGTGAGATGAAAGGCAAGCATGGCTAAAGAGAAAGAAGTAGTATTTGATCAATAATCAGTCATTCTACAAACCTTTGAAACAGAGTCAGTCAATTTCTGGTCTTGGTCTCTAATTGTCTGCATTGCTTCTTGTAGTTCTTGATTTGTTCTGTCTAGTTTAACTTCCATTTTATCAACTTGTTCTTTTAGTTCATCCTAAGGATAAAATAACTTTCATAGGTAAGAATGTTGACAGTAAATGCAAGTTTGCTGCAAGTTTGTGTTCTAGCAGGGATACCCTTATGAAGCAAAAACAAAGTCTGTTATCAGGCCTGTTGCCAAGGGTTGTCTGGTCTCCAACAAACCCTCCCTCCCTTCTCCTTTTCAATCCAGATCAACATATACCTTCAAGGAGTATTCAGGGACCCAAAATCAATTTTCCAAGGAGTAGTGGTAACTGATTTTTTACTAATGGTTTACTGAGATACTAGAATGTCCTCTTCCCTCACTTACATGTAAAAGAAAAAAGTGAATTTCTATGTGTCCCATCCCATTCAAGTTCCAGTACGTTTATTGTTAAAAGTATAAATGTAAGGAGTTTTCAAGGAGTTTGAGCAGAATTTCTAAAATTCAAGGCTTTCCAAGTGCTCTTGAAAACACAAATGAAATTCAAGGAGTTTTCAAGGAGTTTAAGAAACATGAACCCTGAAGATCTTAACATCTCATAAGACAGAGTATGAGAGAATGAAAATACAAATAGAGTTGTATTAAGTAAAGGTGGCTGCACCCTGCATCGTATCCAGACTATACACTGGTTAAGCAATGACTGTTTAAATGTCTGCAACACAGGATAGAGTGGTTGTTACAACAGTCACGTGCAACATACAGCCCGTATAGGTATATTGTTTATATACAGTAACATTAATAACACAGGAAGTTGTCAATCAGTCTTCCAAGCTGAGGGCTCACAGCAAAAGTACTTGACAAAAGAGCTGATTGCTTATTGAAATACAAGTGAAAACTTGGTGAGCTTTGACTGTAGCATTAAGCAATGAAAGAAAATTGATGTGTAAAACTAACCATTTCTTCTTTTTTGTCGTCAATTTCTCTCTCTTTTTTGGATAGTTTGCCTTTCAAGTCTTCAACTAAACAAGGTATTACAACTTTTAGGGCAATACATGTATACAATATGAGGAATTATTATAGAGAATGAAATGTCAACACTTGTAGGGTTGTTCATAAAAATGGCTTAATTGATTAATCTAATTTGATCTAATTTAAACATGGTAGCCAGCCAATCAGCACATGCAAATTATTATTTTACAATAATACCTTGTGTATTTTGTTTCTTTTGATATTATTGAACAATGCACATAAGAACTCACCTCCACCTTCATTCTCTTGTATTAACCTATAGCACAGAAGTAAAAGACAGAATTGTTAATCAAATGAACAGGTTTCATAAGGCCAATTTACATGGTGCAACTTTTGCCTACAATTGTTGCCCCCATTTCAACATACATTCCCACTAAACGTTCATACAGAGTGTGCATGAAAATGCGCCCCACTATTTGCACCTGTACAGACCCCCCACCCTGTAAATATTGACTGGTCCCTAATGATAATTTGTCAAGGAATTACTGGAGAATGATAACAGTAAGTTATTGCATAAGTCAGTCAAAATGCTCTTCACGTTAAGGTTAAAAAACACTCAAAAGACATGACTGAGTGATCATTCAGCAAACTCTCAAAATTTCAAAAGTGATAAAAAATACAAGTGCCACCTACGAGTCTACTATGAAATTGACATTGATTTCCAAAGGTGCAACATCAGGGTCTCCACCATCATCTTGCTGTAAAACCACTTGCTGTATTACCCTGTCAATCAACTGCCACATGTGACGTGCAACTGTGGGATCATCTAAGGGACAAAGCATCATGCATTATATTACAAGTTGGCATTGATTGGCCACAAGTTTACTAGTGTTGTACACTATTTAGTGCTACCCTCAGTAAATAAAGTTGTTGTTGTTGTTGTTCTTCTTCTTCTTCTTCGTCTTCTTCTCTCAGTGACAAGTAAAAACTAAATCCCCACATCTCACACCATGCCATTGAACTATTCCACACTTATTTCAAATTCAATCATATAAATATTTATTAAGATACTATTAATGGATCAATAACTTACTTGATAAAAGAAGTAGATGATGTAATATGGATAAAAGATGAGGATACGATGATGTGTGGCCAATTTTTCTCTTGAGTAACTCCAGCATACCACTTGCACTTCTGAAGTCTATGAAAGGCTACAACGACAAATGTTCCATAATCACTACTATCAACTGTTATTTAATCTTTTAAATGGCATAACTGTTCACTTACCATGCCATATCTTCTGGCAAGCTCTTTCTCATCTTCAGTTCTCACCATGTCAAAAAAGTTTAAATGCCTTACAAGTACAAAGAGTGTTCAAATCATAAGTCATTTTGAAAGATATTTACAGAGATTTTAGACAGTTCATCAGTTTTGGAAAAAATCTGAGAAATGGTTTGGGAAAAACATTCTGAGTTCCAGACAGGATATGAACCTGAAACCTCATAAGTACAGGGTCAGGTGCTATTCCAGCTGAGCTGCATGGGTGCTGAGATGTGTGTGGTCTTATTTGTACTCAAGTACAAATAGTCCAACTGGTTTCCAATTACTAGAGACTGCCGAGCTTCCTGACAAAATGCAGCATTTATGCAGACTTAGCTTCCTTTTCAAGAAAACCCATGGGAATAAACTCAATTGTTGTGTTGTTCTTTATCAACAATTTCTGCATTTCTCTCACTGGTATTTTTGGATAATTTATGTTGATTCAAGGCTAACACTACATGTATGCGCCTTTCGTCAGGAAACTCAGCAGTTTCTAGTAATTAGAAACTGGACTATTGTACAAAGTACAAAGAGGTTGGTGTCGGTCATAACCCACTGTAAATTCAAACTATTATGCAAATGATTACCTGGTTAATGTTGCATTTTCCATTGTTCTAAGTTTTTCCATGACAGGTTGGATACCAAGCATGAGAAATTCAAACCGTAAATGCACCCTAAACTCCAGGTATTCCTGGGAAAAGAAACAGTACACTTCTCCTCAGTACAAGGGTACTTGATGATTTGCAACAAAAGTATCTTTACAACTAATATTGATAATAAAATCAAAGTTACTACACTGTAATTAATACCCCAAGAGGGGTAAGGGAAGGGAGAGGGGGTGGAGGCTGCTTTGCAGCACACATCTCAAAACTGTGACCAGTGTCAAGTTTATTTGCATATTTTGTGTCACCATCCTCTGATAAGTGTTTAGATAAAAGATAAGATAAGAGGATCCTTGTATGCTGATTGGATGATTGCTCTTTCAAAAGAATGCAAATACATTATAGCTGGACATACTTTTGTGCTTTGCACTGTAACAATTTCCTGTCCAGAACTAATATTATTGATAATGCACTTACTTCCCCAGCAGAGAACTTCAATGCAGCATTAATAAATGACATTATAGCAATCTTTAAATTAAATTCATCTTTGTAAATTCCAGTACTACGATCAAGGTCATTAATTAGTGTCTATAACAAAAAGAATAGATTATTATATTCAAAACAGTGTAAATTATTACATGTATGTGCAGCTATTTATTTTAGTATATTTTTGCCAAATTTTTGGTACATGTAGATTGTCATTGTTCTTTCATCAAGCATAGGTTGTCAGTACAGAGCAGATTTCACGACTGTGAAAACCGCCATCAGACAGAATGCAGTGTGGACATTTTTCCATGACTGTGAAAAAGACACATCACAAACTGCTCTGTGTTGTGATGGTGCCAAACTTTCATGGTTACATCATGGTTTTCTCACAGTCACACAAAGGCAACATCTGTACTAGTCTGGAAAAATTTAGAAATGCATCTTTTCTCTGTCTGTCTGTCTGTCTGTCTGTCTGCCTGTCTATCTCTGTCTGTCTCTGTCTGTCTCACTGTCTGTCTCTGTCTCTGTCTGTTTGTTTGTCTGTCTGTCTCTGTCTGTCTATTTCTGTCTGTCTGTCTGTCTGTCTGTCTGTCTCTGTCTGTCTGTCTCTTCCTCTCCAAAGTGTACCTGAAACCTTGTTCTTTCTTCAGCAAATTTTTGAAAGTGTGTCATGGCATCCAGGGCTTTCTTGTGACCACCAGGAACCAGGCATACTGCACCAAGAATCTCAAGAACTACAATAAAGACATATTATGTAACACAGTGATTGGTTAGTTAGTGGATCTGTAAATATTGGTACAGCATTATTATTGGTTGCTTAGTAACTGTATAGTAATTGTATAGTTTTACAGCACTCTGATTGGTTAGTGACTGGTCTATAACTCTTTTTAATTGACCAACAGCTTTTTATCAAGATACAATAAGTTATTACAAGTACAGCTCCTATTCTATTCAAAGTATTTCCAAAACAACCTGGTTCACACCAGTGAAATAAGTATAACCACAAGCAATATCCATGTCAGCAGACAGTGTTGCATTTATTTTATAGGTATAGAAAAAAGACAATTACTTCTACTGAGAGTACAATACTGTGTTTGTGTATGTTGATTGTGCTTATACTCATGTTGCTACATGTTGTGTGAACCAAGCGTAACTCAGGGAAAAAATGTCAATTCCCAACTTGGGGTTTCCATGGGTCTAAACTAGGAATCTGTTCTATTTTACTTGGGAAATCTGTAATATCCAAACTTGTAAAAATAGAACAGATTCCCACCTGAGTTTCCTGGTTAGACCCAGTGAAGCCCTATGTTTGACCTAAGCTGGGAATTGCCATTTTTTCCTGTGACTTTTAAAAGCTAAAACCATAAACTATCAAAATAATGTCCACTAATGGCACCTCCTACATGTATAAGTTGGACCCCTCCCTAAATGGACACTTGCTCCATCTCCTGAGGGGATCTACTTGTGAAAAGTTCACCTGAGATAATACTGTTACTAAGGTTATCCATCCTGTATTTCCTACCTTGAATTTTTGTCTTGATGTTCTCTGTCAGTAAGCTTTGTGCAATGACATTTATACATGATGGATGCGCAAGGACATGTGCCCTGCCATGCTATATCAAAGCAGAGAAAATGTTACAAGATACATGTCAGTACAAAGGTCACTTCAATATAACTTTCACACTCGCAACTTAAAAGTATATCTATTGTTTTAGCTGCCAAGAACAATAGCTACACTTGTAAATTACAACTAGAAGATTTATTTTATTGCCAAATTAGGTTATAAAATGCACTTGTATTTGAGTTGATTGGCTCATGCTACCTTGAAAAATATTTTATATAAGCAATAAAGTACATAAAATGATTTCTGGGAGATGAAATTAAGTCCATGGTCTGTTTACTTACAGAGCTATTCATAAGAGCTTTAAAGCAGCCTATGACAGCAGTGTTGATCTTGCTTTGGCTGTGAAGGGAATGCAAGCAAATATTAATAACGACACCATGGAAGACTTAAGTAGCCAGCATCATTGGTTGAATAGATGGACTGCAGCCAGGGGGGATAGGAGGATCATTTAATAATAATAATAATAAACTTTATTTACAGATGGAGCCAATTTAGCCTGGCTAATCTTCCATTGGGCCATCTACGATAAATTTGGGAGGATAATTTTATCCACTTGAAAACGATTTCTAATAGATAATGGTATCTTATCTCTGTGTAATCAAGGCCTTAAGGCCATTTAGCAGCAGGTAAATTTCCTTCTTCTTCATCAGTTTCATTTTCGTACTTAGTGCATTTAAGGTAGTTCGGCACTCATAGATTTTACGATAAACTTGTCTTCAAAATTCCTCCAAAGAAAGAGGTACATAGATGAAAACAAAATGTGAAATAAAGAGGGGGTCACCAAATTCACTCTCAAGATATGAGGGGGAAGATGTGGGGTGTTTTGGACACTTTTATAAAGATGGCCTTGCGACATCTGGTCAAAATATAAAAATTTTGGAACCAAATATATTTAATAGCAAACAAAAGGATACCATATGATGCAGAAAAACACTTGGAACTGAGTTGTTGCCAAACAATTTGCGAAGAAGCGAAAGATCTACAATAATGCACAAAAAATGGCCTTCTAGAATACAGATTTTTGAAGGATCAGACAGAAAAAAATACATTCACTCAAAATCCTAACAATAGAAGTGTACTTTTTTTTATTTATGAAAAGTTTGTAAAATTATGAGTTTAAATCAATCATAAAATCAGGGTGTCACCGTATTATTTAAAGAGCTAGAGAAAAACAAGGGGTAAAACTCTTTGAAAACGAACACCAAAAAATCAGCCTTTTTAGCATTGTTCTTCCGGCTTTTCTGACCGTTAATATTCGCTAAATTTTAAAAATCAAGCTTTTGCTCCTACTTCACACAGTGTACAATGTTTGTTGATAAAAAAATTTGCAAAGTTGGCCGATAAAATGTTATTTTTTTTGTCATTAAAAGTAGAATATCTTTGCTTTTCAATCGCTGACTCGCTATTGCCCAGACTTCCCACAGACAACCAAATGTTCTTTAATAAAGTTTGCACGCTTGAATGTCCCTGGGAGATGCGCAGTAGCAAGGGTCCCAAACTACTTTAAGTATCTATAGTATTTACTTACCAAGTTTGGAAGTCCATGGATTCTAGCAATCCTAACAAACAAGCTAGACCATCCAATTCTACAAACCTATACACAAACCTGTAATGCAAAACACAAAGGCTTTACAAAACATTTATGTCAAACTCGGGGAACACCATAAGTGGTTAGTTAAGGTGATACATGCAGATAACCATTGAAATTTCAGTACATGCACACTTGCATAGACATCATTGCACATTGCCAAATTTCATATCATGGGAGACTGGGTACGAGTCCATAAATTGTGACAATGGCAACACATTGCTCACATGGCCGGAAAGATCACATCAAGCTTAACAAAATACTGCAGTTTGGTGTTAATCCGATCAATATTGAACAACTTACAGCCATTCAAAAGTCCTAGAATTTACAAAGAAATGTATGATTTAATATCTGGACAATTTTCTCAAGTTGTCTGGACAACACAATTATACATTTCTTTGTAAATTCTTAGCACTTTTGAACAACTGTAAGTCGTTCAATATTAATCAGACTAACACGAGACTTTGGTAATTTGTATAGCTTGAATGATGTGCTCTTTCTGGCAAGGGCATGAAGTTGTTGCCTTATCACTGTCTTATCGAATAATTAGCAGTCATGCTAACAAGCCTCATATCAACTGACAGCAAATTGAGTTTATTTATCTAAAAGTATCTATCTAGATCTATCTATCTACAGTAGTCAAGAACCAAAATAATGTGATATTATAATAATTGTCACTTAGAATTCTTTTCTCAAATTGTATAGTGTTCTGACTGAAGGTAATAAATACCACTTATTAGATATTTTCTTGCGTATTACGGGCTGATATTTTATGAGTCACATATCTGTATTTCGCCGAGCCTTTAGGCGAGGTAAAATGCGAGGGATGAGTAAAATGTCAGTCCGTAATACACAAGAAAATATCTACAATAAAAGATTTATCATACAATTGCTTTTTCGCTGTGTTATTAAGCAGTATTTTTATTATCAAAACAGCCCTTTTTGCAAACCAGCGCATGCAGGAAACCATCAAACCAGTTGGAAGCCTTGATGTCATACAGGGCCGAATATGCAAACTGAATTTCTAGATGGTATTACGGTCCCATATTGGCCCTCAAATGATACCTTATTTGGTAAATTTGTCACAATTGTATAATGAGATGGTGTAAAGTCACTTTAACAAAGGGTTGTCAAAGAAATGCTATTGAAGGATTTTTTATAGAGTAATAATAATAATAATATAAATAATGAACATTTATATTAATAGCGCCTATCCAGAATCTGCTCTAGGCTTTACAAAAACATATAACATACATGGTAGACTGTGAGCATAGGATGGCGCCTTGGGCTGCCGCTACACAGTCCGTACCATGAAAATTAATTTAAACAATGTAACATTAATTTTAGACTGTGTAACATTAAAAAAATCCTTAATAGTCAGATTCTAAAACATATTCCCTTTGTAAATAACACCTAACAAAACCATGAAAGCTGCCAATAATAAGAATGGTTTCTAGCACTTTCTGATAAACAAGGTTTAAAAAGTTAATACCTACAGAAGTTGATGACATCATCTGTATTTAATTACAATGTATTGTACTATGTAATAAGTCTAATAATATAGTATTTACCTCAAAGGTTGTGTTCTGAGAGCTGTTTTAAGCCCGTCAAGTAGTTGTGTCCTTTCATTTTCTTCGTTAGACTTTGAGAAATATATCTGAAAGGTAATAAAACCAGTTTTTGAGGAATAATGACAATGAAATCAAAAATTTGCAAATGATACACTAAGTGACTTTATATGATATCCTTGAATATAATGCCATCAGCGGATAATCCTTTAGACTCTATTAGCCCCCGAAAACAATAGATATTTGAAATCTAACCTTTTGAGAGTTGAGCGCGTTAAGTTGATCGATGTAATATTCAGGATAACTAGTTGAGCTATGTTCTTGTTGTTCCTGTTATCAATGGCAACAAATAGAAAATAATAGTGGTTAGTGCAAACTGATAAATTGAAAAAATATATTTTTTCAGAAAATAAAATGATATTAAATTTAGTAATACAAAATTTAAGAAAAACTTTGGCAAATTTAACAATCGTAATAATAATAATAATTGACATCATAAAATATGTACATAAAATAGTGCCTTTATTAACTTTATTCAAAGAAATTAATAATAAAAATAAAATTTGATAAATTATATTTACAAATTTTTAAAGGGAAATCTTAAAATTTCTTAAACAAATTCTAGCATTTGCAAGAAACAGTTTTTGTAAGTTTTAGAAATCATGTATTGCTACGGATGGTAAAATAAATACAACAGCTTAACTCCAGGGCCACTAAGTTCCACAGTAATAACAGTATTGTTTTAGCGTTTGTTTACAACCATTCAATCGAGTCAGTAATCTTAAAGATAATTTCTGAATCCAAAGATATTTACCTTCTTTTTCGACAGATATAATTGCCATTTCTTCTCTGGGGGCAGTTCAAACATCGCCTTTTTGTGAACTGCAGTAAGGTCAAGCTCTTCCTAAAAACCAACAAAATAATGTTTGTGTCGAAGACGTGAGCTGGTATTACACGTAAACTTACGACAATCAAAAGAAAACCGGCGACTGAATACAGCTTAGGGAAGTAGATTCAGGATTCTGGAAATAATAATATTGATTTTATTTCATCAAGAGAAGAGTTATGTACAGAGCACTTGATCTGCACAGACAAAAACCTCGGGTTGACATCTCACAAACTGTTTTCACGTAGAAAACGTTAACAACTAAGTGGTGATACTCGCTTATAAGCGATAAATCGTAACTCGCTACTCTCAGAGAACTAGAGAAGGACTTGGGAAGATAAAATCCTTCAAAGAGGTTCACTCTGCGATAAATTTAACATTGAAGTGCAATAAATCTAGCATTTTCTATTGATGTAACGCGAAATATACGGTTGGAATTTGTCCAAGGGAAATGCGAAAGATAACAGTTATATTTATAAAATATGGATTGATTAATACATAAGTTTATTCTTAAGGTTACAGATAGTAAAGTAGATCAGTGATCATACAAATGTAAGTGAACAACGATTATTCTTGCGTGAATCCCAGTCAAGACGTCAATACAATACTCAATATAGATCGACTTCATTTCACACCACAAGAATTTTGTCAATGAGAAACTGCGCAAAACGAACAAAGGCGACGTCAAGACAGTTATCTCGGACACAGAGGAACTCCACAACGACATAGCCACCATTTCTAACTGAAGGAATTTCTATAAACAGGACATGATAGGGTTGAAAGAGCCAAAAATAAAGCTTGAATCAATCTCCTCTCGACACGCCTCCGACTTCATCAAGTTTTATACCCAAGCATGCCGTCCTAATCACTGTAGATGAATTAAATATCACGTCGATATATCAGTCGATGTATGTGGACTAGGACTTACCACCAGTTCGGCAAACTTTAAGTTAAGTTCGCTCTCTTCCGGCATCGGCAGTGAAAACTCACGAAGGACTTGAACATCGGTGCTCATCCCATAGCTGATTTCTGGATGATGAGATCGCGACCCAAAACAGCCAATTCCACTTTTACGAGGCATCTTCCCTCGAGAATATTATCTAATCGAGGCTGTCATGTATTTGGGACGCTTTTAGTTGTCAAAAGGGCCTGAGATTTGGCGTAAAAATGTGTGACTTGCGTTCAAAGCATCGTTTTCCTTGAGTTTGTGACCAGAGTATTGCCTCTCATAATAGCTAAACGTTGATTGGCTGAAACCAGACACTGTAGAGACCAGTCTCTTCATTGAAAACATTCAAAACACAGAGAAAAGTTGTATCAGCTGACAATATTAATAAATCAAATAATCTATCAGATGTTATGTACTATTGTGAATTCTATTGATACAGACTAACAATGCTGCAGATAATCCTGAAAGTGAATAAAATAACAAATTTACTAAAGCTGATAACAGGCCGGGATTTCCCTGCCTGCGGAGCGGTATACGAAGGCTAGACACGGGGTCTGATCTCCTTAAAAAAGAAAGAAAAAGATAAAAAAGATAGAAAGAAAAAAACAATTAGAAAGAAGGAGAGAAAGAAAGAAAGAAAGAAAGAGAGAGAAAGAAAAAAAGAAAGAAAAAAGAAAAAAGAAAAAAGAAAAAAGAAAAAAGAAAAGAAAGTATAAAAAAGAACAGAATAAAGGAAAAACAGAAATGTTCTAATTTGTTTTACAGAAATTTCATTCGAGTCCCGCTTGCTTTTGATTGCCTAAAAAATTGTTCACTTGTCGAAGGCTGCTAGTCGAGATTATAACGGCGAAAAGTAATTGGCAAAAAAGTGATTCAATGGACGTACTTTTGTTATGCTACACTTTTCCAGTTTTAATTAGGTTTTGGTTTACCGCGTTAGTTTTAATAATTTGGTGGTTTATAGTCTTCAGAAGCTAGAAAGAAAGAAAGAAAGAAAAATCAGAAAGAAGCTTCTTTCCGCGTTAGTTTTAATAAATTGGTGGTTTATAGTTTTCAATTCGCTGTCATTTTGGTGACAAGCGTAATTTCCGTTTAGCTAGCTGGAAAATCCCCTTGGCTTGAAGAACAATAGATGGTTTAGTTAACAAGATGTTTAGCTTAGATCGCATAAATGGAAATATCGTCGTTTTGGAGAACTTTGTCATTGTAATACGTAAAACAACCTTATTCAATAACGACAATTATAATACTAAGAGAGCGAAACTTAGTATTGATGTCTGTGCGATGTTCGTGGCGGCTAAGGCTATTTTTAGTAACTTAGCCATCGCGCGCCCAATGCTCTCAAACAATAGAATTTGATTTTGGACCGTGCGCGTTTGAGAGCCTATGTTCAATCGCATTGGAAATGGCGCCGTCCAATCTGATTGTGTTTACCAAAACATCCGTCCTTGCGGTTGCCAAGGCCTGTCTCACAGGACATTATAAAAGAGAGAGTTACTCAGTCAAATAGATAGTTACACCTCTTTTAGACCTAGAACTAGACGTGTACAGTGAAGGAACCGTGTCTCGCAGTTTTACAGTTAAAGGTTCATCGCCAGCTCTTGCAAGGAACCTACATGTTTGGACCTAGCAGTCCCTAGCTCGTAACACTTTCATTCCTGCCAGTATGATGTAGAAAATGTTTACGAACGGGCTGACTGGCTAGCGTTTGATACAACAACACAAGTTTTAGAAATGTGCGAGTTCATTTTATTCAAATATATTACTTTTTCAAACAATCACAAACATGAATGAAAGCATAAATATATGTAGATTTAACTGAACTACTGAGAGTCTGCGTAAAGAAAACAAAATTTCGATTCACCAGTTATTTTAAATGGCGATATCATGTGGCTTTCTAAAGAGATAACCTCTTTGAAGAGGAGAACATGGGAATGCAACTTTATATCGTCTTGCTTCGATCGAGCACACAACAGCGATGAAAACTTATAAAACTAGAACATTGTCTTCCCCGAGAAATATCACTAAACAGTTCTGCTCTCTTATATATACCGTGACTAAAAAGGCTTTTTCATATTTCATCTTTTTCCCAAATTAGGTGTTTCGTCTACGTTTCGCGTGTAAGCAAACGGAAAACGGCAGAGGGGATCATGTGACCTGCTTTTGTTCACGTCTTGCGTTGCTGTTTCAACGCGAGGGTGGGCCATTTTGTGTTTGCCGTAAACGTGAAAAGTCTCTCTTTCATTTGAGTGCTAAATGCGTATCGCCAGGCGCGAAATTTGTTGGTCACCTGTTCCTCTCTGCGGTCTGCCGTTTCACGTATTCACGTAAACGGCAGAGAGAATTACGTGCCTTGGATTTTTTTCCGCCCGGCTGGCGTTCCCGTTTTAATGCGACAGCAAATCATTTCGTATTTCACTTAAAGATGAAAAGTCACTCTCTCATTTGAATGTCAAACACACAACGCCAGGCACGACAGAAGTAGGTCACATGATCCTCTCTGCCGCCGTTGTCAGACAGAGACGAGCACGTGACCTATACTTTTTGCGCGCCTGGCGTTGCACGTTCAGTGGCACTTAAAAGAAAGAGTGGCCTTTAATTTTTACGGTAAATGTGAAATGACTCACTCGCGCGTTGAAACGGCAACACCAGACGCGAAAAAAGCAGGTCATGTGATCCTTTCTGCCGCCGTTTGCCGTAAACGTCAATCTGGCGTTGCGCGTTTGCACTCAAATGGCATATACGAAAAGACTCACCCTCGTGTTGAAACGGAAACGCAAGATGCGAAAAATACAGGTCACGTGATTCTCTCTGCGGTCTGCCGTTTCTCAGTTTACGTATGATTCTAATCGAAACGCTAAAGCTGGGGTACCATTCAGTACGTCCTTTCAGAATTAATTTGCATCTCCAACATGGACTGTACGTACCTCTTCTGGTCGGAGCCTCCCTTACCGGTCCATCATCATATTGGGATTACAGTTCTTTAGCCAGATCGGACGCAGTTGCAGTTTCAAAGGAATGAAAATTATGAAAAACTTAACCTAACAAAGTTACATCATTCAAAATCTATTTTTCTCCTCTGGCTGAGCTAGACCCCAAAGTTTTTCTATTTCTTTCTTTCTCTTCAGTTTCGCAGTTTCGTTCACTGAACAGTCTGTTAATCTGGTTATACCGCCAGGATCGAAATTTAGAAGATTTAGGTCCCGCTTTATAGTGTTTTCAGTGAAGATCATATCTTATCTTATCTTATCATATCTAATAAATTTTTGAACTGAGTTGCTGTATTCCCAATATTCCAATTCCCAAAAATGAAGGGGGATTCTCTGCAATCAGCGAGTTATATATTACCATTATATAATCGCGATAGAAGAAATTAACCATAATAATAATAGATTTTAGACTAATACACGTTAGTATATTGTAAATCTTTTGTTTTCTATTTAACTATTAACCATTCCGTTATATTATATGGTGTGTGTTGATTTCGCGACAAATGAAATTTCCAATTCATTTGGTACTCGACGACACAATGCAATTTGATTGTATTCTTCTTATCTAAAACATTGTAAAAATTGTGGCCACTTTCGTCTCAATGAACACACCTTGACTGCTATAGGCTCTTTTGGGAAATGGGGAATAGGGAATACAATTTCATTTCAAGTCAATGGCCGTGCTCTCATCAGAACATTTAACTATATTTAAGCAATATAAAACGCGCGCTCATGTCTCTGTACTGTGATTTAAACACGATGGAAGATGTAGAGCAAGAGAAAAGCAAGATTAGGAACACGAGGCGTAGCCGAGTGTTTCTCTTGCTTTTCGAGTGCTCTACATCTTCCAGAGTGTTTATATCACAATACAGAGACATAAGCGATCGTGCTTTTATAAAATATTTTCGACGTTTTTTGAGCGAGCCATGTCTCTGTCCTCTGATATAAACATGGTAGCCAGCCAATCAGCAAGCGCGTTATATCTCAAGTATTTTATAAATGGCTATATCAATCGTAACAGTGGATATCAACATGGTTTTAATCATAAGTTAGGTATAGGCCTAGTTAGCTAAATCCGTTCTTACGAGACTGAAGCTATTGTCTTTGTTTAATAGTCGTTAAATGTAGTCTGTGGTTCGTGACATTCCTGAAACCACAAACCTCGCCCTAATTAAAGCTTCCGGTATTCAGTTAATAAAATAAGATTTAGTACTGCGAAGAGTTGCCAAGCTGCTTACAAATAGTTACTTTGATTCTTGTTAGGGCATGTTAACGGGCCATCTGACAAGCTTTTTGTTCAATGATCTTGACAAGATGGAAAGAAGATGGGGGTGGGAAGGGGGGAATTACGTTACGTAAGCGAGATGAAATCTCTGTATGTCTTGAGGAATATAGTAAAAACTTGCAAATTTAATATAAATATATTGTTTTGTTAAAAGAAGTGGGCTGTAATAGTCAAACCTCTACACAAAATTATTACACTTTGTCATATTTTGATGGAATCTCTAAATTTAACGTCACATATTAGTTTAACATGACTGGCGTCATCGTTTCCATGGCCACAGAGCTGCCACCGAAGCAGCAGCAGAAGTAACTAAACTTGTTGTTGTTCCAGTACCCTCATCGTCTTGGTCGTGCCCACTTGATGACGTCATACTACTTTTTGATGACGTAGTCATACTCCCCGTCACATCTTCGGGAACGTCGACGGTTTTTGGAAGAGTTTCCCAGTCGTTATCAGATTCGCTGTTTGCCGTCTCTTCTACGTCTGAGTCATCACTTTGACTTTTATCTTGCTCGGTGGAAATCAATAAGTGTTCGGGATGACACTCGAAGTGACCGATCCTAAAAACATTTAGTTCAGCGTTAGACTCAAGACCTACTTGCTCATTTGTTCAGTCAGTCAATTATTATTTACTCAATCCATTCATTTTCTCATTTACTGACTTATTCTTTTACACATTCATTCATTTATTTATCCGATCTATCTATCCACACATCCCTCCATGCATGCATGCATTCATCAATCCATCCACCCATTCATGCATTCGTTCAGTCATTCATTCATTCAATCATTTATCTATTCATTCATTCATGACAAGTATTCTTCATGTAACCATTCATCCACTTATCTATAAATTATCAATCTAATCTAGTTTCCATGATATTTACCTCCCAATAGAAGACGAGTTTAGAAGAGCATATAGGTTGTGTAGTGGACGATCACAATATAGCAAAGTTGGATCAACGTGCTGGGTAAAAATAAAAATAGTATTGTATCTTTTGAAAACGTTTTCCCTCAACAAGTTATTTGTGTGTAACAATAAATCAATACCTGTGTAAAACATAGGTGGAGAATATTGGCATTGAGGCGACAAATGGCACTTTTGAATTCACTTTTACTCAGTTCATTATGACAGAACTCACTGTGAAAGAACAAACAAACAAACCAAAAACATTAGTTCCAATTCCAGTATCACTGTCTACTTTTCCTTTGTTTTCTTGTGGCTATTCTTGTGAATAATGTCTCCACCAACCTGTAACTTAGTTTCTTGGGTAAAATGACATCAAAAAAGTATGCCAACAGCTCCAGAAACTGTGCAGTATGTGTGAGTCCTGCACATATTGTAAATGCAGGATTCCTGAGACCAACTTCCTCATCTGAAATGAAAAATGCAAAATCATGAACTGAGGAAGAAAGGGAAGGGAATGAAGGAAGGAAAAAAGAAGGAAGGAAGGAAGAGAGGAAGGGAAGGGGGAGGGAGAGAGATTGAGGGAGGGAGGAAGGAAGGAACAATGGAAGGAAAAAGGAAGAAGAAGGAAGAAGGAATGGGAAGGTGGAAAGGATGGAAGAAAGAAAACAAGCAAGGGAAATAGTAGTTTGTATTTACCTGGACCATGAGAACCATTTCTGTGCATCTTGACTAATAAACAAATATTTCAATTTGTTAAAACATGTTACAAGTATATCAGGGCAGACACATTTACCCAACACAGTGGCTCTCATTGGGAGGGAGAGAGCTGCTACCAGACTACAAATTGTAGGCTGCCTAATTAGTGGACATTTCTCAGCTGATGCTTCCAAGTATTCATGCTATTGTATACTTTCAATGTGAAACTTAGTTTTAATACTCACCAAATTCACAGTAAGAAGAATAGTCACTACCACCTCGTAAAATACATGTATTGTCAACAATGCTATATTCCATCTTGATCTCGTCTTCCCTTGAAATCCATCGTCCTTCTACATAAGATGTTTGAGTAGCTTCTGCTAGTGCAGACTCTACACTTTCATGTGTTTGGATGTCTTCAACTTCAATATCTGTAGACAAGAAATCTGTCACTATGATATATATAGTCATTAAAGGAGATGGGTTGAACTATGTACTATGGACTGTACAAGTGTATGTGTATGGACTACAGCAGGGTATAATGTTGTACACTGGGGTCCGACTCCTATATAGAAGGGTGGGAATGACCCCCTAATAGGTACATGTACCTGAGTCTTATCCTGAGGTGGGCATGCAACATGATTTTTACCTTTAAATCAGGGGTAAAACTAATAAAAGTGAAACAAGTCCAAGGGAAAAAATTGGTTTGAGTTATTGGGAGGTTGAGAAAGTGTCAGGGTTCAACAAAATTGGGATTCTACTGTCTGTCAGATAGTGCAGATCTCGTATGAGTGTGAAAAGGCCGCAGCATGGTTGCAGCATGGTTACGGCAGAATTTTTGGATGTTTCCTTTTCACACTCACACAAAATCTGCACTAAAGTTAATAGAAGTGATGATGACCTCACCTTTACTAGTGTCTAATTCTATTGATATGTCATGAGGGGGTGGTGTCCCCATAACTGGATAAATTGGTATGGCTTCAACAGGAAATAGGAACTGCTGAGTTCTACTGACACTCTTCTTTCTCAATTCACTCAATTTATTGAAGACATTGAGAAGACCTTGCCTGTCTTCTTCAAGCTTTGTCTATCATAACAGAAGCAGAAAGATTAAATAAACTTGTTTTTTGGCAAAAATCTTTGTCCAAACATATCCCTCTAGAGTACAATTCTGTCAAAGGCAGACAGTGGCCAATCCACCTGACCTGAATAATAAACTCTCTTTAGCTTGGGCAACTCTGTAATGGGCAGGCATAAAGAGGAGGTGTTGCTTCCTCACTTGCATGTCCAAGTCTTTCTTGAAGAGAGCAAGAGAGCTAGCCCTTGCAGGGAAGGTCAGTTCTACAGGCCCGATTGTTCAAAAACAAGTTAGCACTATAACCCAGGGTTAAAACCAATCATGGTTAAAAATTCTTTAGATTTAACCCAGAGTTAACACTAACCTGCATTCAAACAACCAGGCCTGAAGGTTTCCACATCAAAGGAGTTTGTTGTAGAATGTTGAACAAAATGTTTGGAGCATTAAGATCTCAATGTAGCTCACAGGGAACCCAGCTTTATTCAGCTTTCTTCTGTACTTTATTGAAACACTAATATTGGGATTCCTGTGGCATATGAGATCGTTTTGAAGTATCGTGTAACATAGAGTTGTAATCTGATTATCGGGCGTTCTTTGAAACAGTAAGTTGATAAGGGGATTATATTCGAATCATAAGAGAATGCGTTACGAAAGTCAATAAACTTAATCCCCTATCAGTTTACGTATGAGCAGTGTCAAACGGCTTTATATCACACGCTCATGTAATTTGCTGTAATAGGATACTTACCGGATGTCCATGGTACAGTTAACGATCATGTCACAGGGATCCCAATATTAGCATTTCGATAAAGTGTAGAAATATAGCTGAATAAAGCCGGGTTCCCTGTGTGTAGCTCATTGAATGATAATTTTTTTTAATCTGCTCAGTTTTTAGCACAGCTGCTTACCTGATATTGTTCTCTGGCATGTATCATCTTGTTGATTTTCTCCACATTAATATTTAATTGTTTCTGTTTCTGCGAGTTGGATTCTCTCAATGCATTTAATTGAACTACATCTATTATACAAGAAAACAATCATCAGTCCATCAATAAAATTTGTGCATTCTTCTGAATTCACTCATTCATTCATTCATTCATCTCATAGTCCATCATAAAATGCAGATAGGCTCCTATGTACATGTACAGTGCATGCTCACCGCTTCTTAGTGAGCACTGCAGTTGTCATAATCTAATGTTACAACATCAATTCTTTTTCTTGTTTGGACAACAAAAGCCTTCTAACTGGAGCTGCTTGCAAATGTACGATGTTTTCGAAAGCTTCTTGTGTTGACATTCAATATTAAGTGTTCTTTTCAAAGCAAGTATTTGCTAGTGTTTCTGAGTCTAAACTCCTTGCACCACAGCAAAGCAAAGATTTCCTCTCACATGAAGTAAATGATGGGTAAAATGTATGCAACTCTACAGAATGTTAAAATAAAAGGGCAAGGAAAGAGTGTGTCTATTTTTAAAAACAGAACATAAAATGCTCTTCATGGTTCATACATGTACTCTTGCAATTTTACCTCTGCAGTTGCCACTAAACACAGACCTTACATACTAAGTAAGCCATAATCAATTTATTAGTTCCTAAGTCCTTACTATAGCCCTCAGAATTCAATCAGAGATGTATATATATATATATATATATATATATAAAACCAGTTACCTAGGCTGGACGCCTCCTGTGTTCCTTGCAAAACTTGATGTAAACACTGGATCTTTTCTCTTTTTAACAGAATCTGCTGATCCTGAACAAAAAAAATTCTATTTATTGGCCTAAAAATATGGGTAAATTATCTATTTATCAATTAAGTAATTATTCATGTCGTCTGTGAGTATACGTCCGAAAAAAAAAAACTTCTAGCTTTTTTGTACAAATTAACATTCCTTTTAAAAAAAATAGTTTTCCTTATCTTGGATTTGGAAATGAAGTCCTCTGGAACTTTCATTTTTCTTCCATACAAACTCTGTAATTTTGCTCTTTCTCTGACACCACCCCCCTCCCCCCAGAATTTCCAATTCTCTCCATGGTGGGGTATGGATAATTTCTGCAACTACACATTTTAGAATCTGTCAGTCTGATTTACAATCATGGATATGACTGCTCACTAGAGAGGGGAGTAGTTCTTGTGAGGGGAGAGGTTGGCGAGGAAACATTATGGATATTGTCCAATTGTACACAGGAACCCCAAACTCAAAGGACCATCAAAGATAATTATTGAGATACATACCATGTCGTGCAAATGTTTTTGCTTCTCAAGTACTTCCATAATTCTAAATATATCATAACAAAATAATAGTAATTTTCTTGATCAGTCTGGAATGTTAAGATAAACCAACGACCCTTACAAAAATTAAGTTATCAACTTTGTAAGGGGGAAAAAACCCAAGGATTTAATTTATTGCATCAATATAATATATTATGTGAATTTATATATGCTAATTCATTTGTGGTAAGAGCAAAGAGCAGGTACTTTAAGTAATGGCAAAGGACGTCATTAATTGATTATTCAGCAAATTTTACCTGGTTTGGAAAGCAAGTTTTAGTCGCTTGAGATTCTCATATTTTCTTAGCATTTCACAGTAGCTAAAAAGAAGGTAATTTTCAGCATCAAAAATTAATAAGAAATTATTTCAAGCTTTTGAAATTCAATATGTACATTTGTAATACATTTTTAAATCCACTGTACCTACCTGATTTTAAGCTTACTATGTTTTCCTTTGGACTTGTAAAAATTACCTACTGTAAGACAATTTTCGCAAGTAAAACTCTTCGATTTTCTCATACATAAAGGACATGGATCACTTAACAGTGCTGTATTTGTAGAGGAAGAGGAAGAGCTCGTTGATGAGTGTAAACTAGACGATTCTGTCTGTTTCTCAAACAATTCCGCCATTTTGGTTGCAGTTTATTTATGGTAATTGCGTAAATCAGCTGACCAAACAGATGATATTTCGCACACAGGGTTCCCGTCATTAGAACAAGAAGGTCGCCATGTTGAAAGAGGCGAGAGAGTGGATTAGTTTGAAGGTCTATCAGTACCAGCTAACTACAGGAATTTACATGCTGGAGCCATGGGAGAGAACTATATTTAGTATCCTTTACATAAGACGGTTTTTTTCTGTCTGTCCCTAAAATAAGGGCGCGAACAAATGGAAACATTCTTTTGGACCCGTAATAACGCTTCTCTGAGAGGAGTGGTAGCATAATGTCAGAAAGAATAGAAATATCCACACGTGATAGTAACATTTTGTAGCTATGTCTAATTTATTGGGAGGTAATGACTCAGTAAGATATTTTCAAATTTATTTTTGAAACACTAGTATTTAGGAATGTGTTGGTTCGAATGTTATGGATTGCGAAACATATGCTTCGATCGACTTACTATTTGCAGTCAAAAAAATAGCATGCTTCTTGACAAAAATTGTTTTTTTCTTGATTTTATGAAGGGTAATTTCAGAAACTTGTAATACAAGTTGTGAATTAAGTGGCGTTCAAATTAGTTTTGCTTGTGAGCACCATAAACCGTTACTCTATGGGTGTGGTTTTTTGCCAGTGTGGTTACTGGCAAAACATTACTCTTGGAATGAGGATTCATTGAATGAATTCCCATTTTGCTAATTGTTTGAAGTAACATTTTAAAGAGAGAATGTTTTTATTGTGACTAATGCATGAAGCTTCAAAAAGCTGTTAAATTTCATTTGGCTTAATGTTCCTGACAGCCAGGAGGGAAGAGGGCGGAGTAGGGGATTCTGGAGCCTGGGGAGTACTCCTTTAAGTGGTAGGGGTGATCAGTGGTTGGTTTTGAAAATGTCCCCTAAAAGGTATGCATAAGTTAAGGAGAGCTGTTGGAACCATGTTGATTTCAACCCCAGATCAGAATGACATTGCAGGCTTAAAACCATGTAAATATGTATCCAATCCTTAACATTACTTTCAAAGATGCAACCCTGGTGTCACTACTTGGAATGTCGATCTACTCAACATATGCTTTCTTACCAGCCTATACCTACAATGTCATGAAATATATGGGTTTAATGCAATAAGAGATGCCATTAAGCTAAGGATGTGAAGCTTCTGGAAGAACTGATCAGTCATTGGTTCATCTAAATGCAATGGAAAACAGTGAAGCTCCACACTCTTATTCCATTGCAAGTGGAATTGTTAAAAAGAACTGAAAGATACTCTTGACTGTATATAAATATGTTTGTATTGACTGAAAAATATGTAAAAATATTTTATAACTTCACTATGATAGACTTTAGTCACTACTGTACCATTGGCAGTAAAATAATATAACTAAAATGGTAATATATAAGGTTTGTTTAGGAATGTTTATTGTAACAATAAGAAACCTCTAGAGATGAGAAAATCAAATACATCTGGAGACACCATGCACCTTATCAAATCATATTGGTTTCATCTCATCTGATCAAATAAAGAGCAAAACAAATGCAACATGCACATTGCAATTGAATTCCGATTATTGTAGTTGAATTCAGATTATTGTAGATTGTCTACAATTTCCTCTTTTTCACATTCCTATTAAATTGTTTGGATTCAGGTAATGAATTATTATAGATTGAAATTTTTTGTCTAGCAAGGAAGTGTTTGGCCTAACCAGGCAGATGAAAAGAACGGTAGACTGAGGAAATAGAAGGATATTGTTGGAAGACTTGGGGCAAGGCTGAAGTAGTAGCACAGAACAGGTTGAAATGGAGGGATTTTTGTGACTGCCCAAAGTGTAATGTGGTGCAGGACTAATAAAATATTTCTAACAGGAGCCGTTACAAACATCCAGCCTGTAAATTTTCCAGTCCTAATTATTATAACAAGAGCAGATGAGGACAGGAAGGGGATATCTAGGAGACTACGTGAGGGGTGAAGACTGGAGGCTAGTCCTGAATTTGGATGGAGAACTCCATTATGTGACCATCCCCTGAGCTTAAAGTCTGCAGATCATGCAGTACATTCGTGTCCAAGAAACAATAGAATGACAGCACAATAGGTGACAACGCACTACATGTATTGCAATACACCAGACCCTAAGGATGCAAGTTCTGCTGGACTTGTTTGTGCTGACTAGTATTGTATTAAAATTGGCCACAAATGACACTCCATATTCTTTTATCCCATTAAATTTCACTTACAAGTCATGTTATTTATTTTCAATCTGCTAGAGTACAAACACTAAAAGCTTGCAATACTTTGCACTATTATTTTAGTACTAAATAGCACTACATCAACAATAGAAAACAACAGAATAAGCATAAAATCACTATTTAGTACAATTTATATTACATGCCTTTAGTGTTGGTATTCTAATCAGTTGAAGCCATTCTAACATTTTGACACTGTTGTAATCATGTTTACATACTAGAGAATGTAAAATTAACTTTAGGAAAACAAATTCACTAACTTTATAATATATATAACGTCTTTAACAATTCCTAATTAATATGGAATAGCTCATATTACATGTCATGAACTTTGAACAAAGTTTTTGAGGCCAGTGGGCCAAAAGTTCTGAAATGTACTTGAAACTTGGATCAAAGTCAGTGACCTGTAATGAACTTTATGTTAAGGTTACAGAACTGTCAACATTATTCAATTTTTTCCCTTTCTTTCTCTTTTTTTGTCTCTCTTTTTTTTGTTTGTTTTTTTGAAAACATTATTTTGTCATCCTTTTGGACCCATGGATAAATACTGCCATGGAATAACCTTCACTTCTTAAAACAATAGAGTGCAATTATATATCCATCCATATATCCATGAAACAAAACTCGACATTTATTGTCTAATTGCACAGTCTATTTTGTACAAACTAGTGGATATCACTGAAGCAGAACAGTGCAAACAACAATAGCAATGTATCTAGCTGTCTGTGTATTTCTTTGTGTTGTTCATACCTCAGTGAATTCTTAGTTTGTCCATCACTAAATAGTTGATAACTAAATACTATTATGCACTAAATAGCAGTAGTTGTTTCACAAATATATGGCATGTACTCTAGTGTGATCAGAAGCAATCATAAGGCAAAAACTGGGTCAAAATGTTGTCAACAGTACAGAATTTTTTTGGAAATTGCAGACCACTTGCTCAGGTGGCTTATTTTAGAATGTGCCCGAGTGTACCCTATTTTGCCACAATAGAAAAATATATAATTTGTATCATTGAAAATGTGCTTTATATTTCATTTTAAATTTATGTATCTAAGTATAGGCTAATTTTATGTGAATTCCCTGCCTATTTCAATGCCGTGATGCCTATAAAACATTCAATACTTCAGCTATAATGGTGCCATGTTCCAGTCATAAACATACACAAACTGCTCCATGCATACAAAGTATTTGGTCTTAAAGTCAAATAACGTGAGTTACACACAGGGAAAAAAATGTCAATTCCCAACTTGGGGTTTGCCTGGGTCTAACTTGGGAATCTGTTCTATTTTACTTGGGAAATCTGTAATACTCAAACTTGTAGAAATAGAACAGATTCCCAGGGACTCCCAGGTTAGACCCAGGGAAGCCCCATATTGACCCAAGTTGGGAATCGACATTTTTTCCTGTGACAGCAGCATCAACTAAGGTGATTGTGTAAGGTCAATAACTAAAGACTTCTTTTGAAGTGGTGAATAAGTCAGGTCTATGCATTCTACAGTATTATTTGAGGATTGCTTTTTGTTGGTTACCACACTTGAATCATTTTTCACAGACCAATCAAGGCTAGATGTGAACTCAACAATCTTAGCATTGTCTGGGGTTTGCTTTAATATTTCTTGGATGAAGCCATCAGTTACCAGTTTATCAAGAGTTGCAGAGGCTGAACACAGCTAAGAAAAAGAAAAGGCAATAACATATAACATAATCACAATTCAATGACTGAACAAAGGTTTCCATTTCAGGAGCTCCCTAAGGGCCAGGGACCAGGCAAATTGACGCTGGCTAATGCAAGAGGTGCAAGAGGTCCCGAGTTCAATCCTCAGTGACCTTACTGTAGCTTCAAGTAGCTTTAAATAACCATAAAATGAAACACTGATGGAGAGAGTGGGTAGAATGAACGCACCGTCGGCTTCCTGGGAGACCAGCTTCTAGCTGAAGGAACTGCCGATTTTAAATATAGTACTTTACTCTTTTTATCTTTTATGACTTTAACTTTTGATACTTACAGGACATTTCCATGATAATGGAGGTTTCTTTAACATCACAGACAGGAATGCTCTAGCATCAAAACATTCTACATGACGGCAATACATTGTCTTGATAGGGAGGTTAATCTTAGCATGTGATAAAGGACACTGCAGAGATAATTCCAAACGCTGGAGTTGACAAGTACTTGATTTAGACATGATATTTTTTATAGCTTGCTTGGTTATACTTGGATCTTGATATTTTTCTTTGCATCTCAGCAAAGCCATCCAGGTGTCTATCCACTTTTCCATACTATAACAAAAAAATGGAGACAAGACTGATTATATTGTACCCTACAATGTTTCCCTACAAAATATTTCTATAACAGCCTGACTATTTTGTCCTGCTCACTACATTTTTTTCTTGTTAATTTTCTTGTCTTCAACAGCTGTTTTAATATATGCATACCCTTTGGTGGTCATTTTCAAAACCTGCTGGCAATATATCACCCTCTATTTCTTACCCCCCCCCCCCCCCCATCCCCCCTCCACCAAGTGTTACCATGGCCGTTCTTTGTACCACCTCTCCACAATGGCCACCTCTCTAGAATAATCAGTTCTTTACAATAACTACTCTAATACAGGCTTGATAAACCCTTAGCTTATCCGTCACTTCTAGACAGAAGCCTCGTTTACCTGTTTGGGTCACGAAGATTTGGAAGAGCAGATGCAAGATCAAATTTAGGTTGCTCACTAACTAACGAACTTGTAGAACCTGACAATCCGTTGTCTCTGAGAATGTTTGACATATTTTGCCGATACTGAGAGCACAGCTTATCGAGGTCATGGTGAATCCTTTCTAGCATTTCTTGACAGTTCTGAATAACAGTTGCACTTTTTGCATTTGAACTTCCTGAACAATGTTTTGTTTTGGAAGTTTGGCGCCTCTGACTTCGACTTTCATCACGACTTCTTCCCTTTTCTTTCGGCATATTTGGCACAGTTATAATTCTAGAATTGCCTTGTCGTTTGCACGATGTATTTAAGCAAAAACCTCTTCTTTTTTGGTGCAAAAATCTAAAAATTTCTTGAAACTACTGCAATAAATCTACTGAGTTTACCTACCTTTTAGTTAGATCCATGATTCCTTGCGAACTGACATAAATGCGCGCGAAATCTAAACTTCACTGGGTTTCCTGTGGTCTTGGAAAAAATTTTGAATGAACAATGGGGCCGTAGCAAGCCTTGAAAAACTGGGGTGGGGGGCTGGTGGGGGACAAAGTCACTGTGCATTACGTGATGCATAATTGACATTTATTTTTTATTGATTTACATTTTTTTTCTTGCTCTGTTTATCTTTTCAATATTCTCAGACTGGGAAGTTTTATACACTATACAATTTATCTGAAAGCATAAAATTGACAAAAACCCTTAAATTTTGCAATTGTATGATAGGCGCATTTTGTTGGGTGTTGGCTACGAAAGCTTTAAAACAACAGAAAAATCCAATGTTTTACCCTCAAAACTGTCCGTATCCGCTTGTGAGCGAGAATATCCGCTTACGGGAACGTAGAAATAAAGTGTTTCAAGTGGGAGTGAAAACGGGATTTTGGAAAGGTGTCCTTACATAGTGAAGCTGTCTTCTTACGAATGTCCGCAAGGGTAACTTTGACTTGATATGTGTCAAAATCACTTGGTGTGGTATCTTTTACCACATATGTATTATCTTATGCGACAGTTGGAAATATTGTGCTTATATTGAACCAAGGGCAAAGGAGTTCGAGCCACTCCCATTTCGTAACTTTAATTACAAAGTTGCAAGTATCACGGCAAAAACTACTGTATGTGAATATATTTGGTTCAGTGTCGATTTGGAAATACGAAGGTATCATTAAATCTGCAAAGGAGATCGAAGAAAATTCTTCGAAACTCTGCTTATAAAAGTCAAAAAAAAAAAAAAAAAAAAAAAAAAAAAAAAAAAAACCCGAAAATCGATAAAACGCGCACTTCTGAAAATTATGCAAATTAGCTATGATGTGACGGGGAGGATATCGAACTGTTCAATTTGTACAAAAGCTTCTGTACAACCGCTGTACACACCTGTTTCAAAAATAGTTGTTGGTAAATCTGAATCTGAATTTTTGCTGTTGTATTTAATGAAATACGAGAAAAGGCAATTCTAACTCAAAACTCATAACTTGTAGAGTGCAAACAGGAGTATATCTGTGAAATATTTGTAATACTAAATTGAGAAATTTTATGCAAATTTGCACTCTATTCCAGTAATATAACAATAACAAATTACATGATTCGGCTTTGTATATATATCAAAATTTACATCTCCGACTATCAACGTTTTTTTTAAACATATGTATAGAACTTCGCAACTGGGACTTTATAATCAGAAGTTATACTGTAGCAGAAAAAATAACAAAACAACTTTACAAGAAAATAATTTATTTCATTTTATGTGAATCAGTTTTAACATTATCTCGTCCTTATTGTGATTTCAGATATTTCGGATTCATTTTTTGAAAATATATGCCTAATTGGCTGCATTGCTGATAACGTAGAAAGATTAAATAGTTTGTAGAGTATATACTTACTCCCATGTGAAATAGTTCTTCGAATTTTAGATTTTCCTAGTTTCATGATATGACCAGTAACCACAAACTCAGTTTGAAAGATACAAGACCCTCCAAATTTGATCCTGAAGTAACCGTCATTTAAAACGATTTGCAACAACGATTTTCTGCGCAACAATATTACGCGGAACATTGTTCTCGTGTATCATGGGACGAGGGACAGTTTTCTGTGCAATTTTGTCAAATGTGCAATATGTTACAAGTTTTTGAATCGCTTTCAAAAAACTTGCGACAAAATATGATGAATTTTGTTGGAGCTGGTTCGCGTATTTTCGCCTTCGATTTTCTGTGCAACAAAATAACAAAGGTAACTTTATTGACATCATTTTTTACAACATACAACATGTACTACAAACAAGCAAACAAACAAAAATGGCGGCTGATAGCAAAGTAAGATAACAACAAGCCAAGTACGTTTGGATGAAAGAGATAGGCGAAATAAAAGCTGTCACTTTCATCCAAAGAAAACCAATTCTTTGGAATTCAAATTTGAAAGTGTCCAAAATGCACAAAGAGAGCTGTGAGTCGCACGCGTCATCCATGTTGATGTTGCAAGGAAAATCGCTCTGTGTAACAACCCCTGTGACAACAAATCGTCGTTGCAAATCGTCTCGTGTAACAACAGGTGCATAGTGGAAGGAAAAGGTACTGTTACAAGTCACTGGTTCGTCACGCATCCAGAATTCAGTGTTTTTTCCCTCCTTGCACGAAGTTTTGATCATAAGTCAAAAAAAAATTATAAAAGTCAAATACAAACTGAAGAAAGATAACATGAGGATACACCTTCCTCAATTGCTTAAATTGAATAATACAACCTTGTTCCCAGGGCCTGCCTAGAAACGAAAGGAAGAGGTACTGGGAACGAGGAAGTTAATATATGATTATAATCAATGCTAACCGCAATTAAAATAAACAAATTTTGTTGAAAAAGCGAAAAAAGTTAGTGAAAATCTCTTGAGCGCGCGCTCAATGGCGCCTACGGTACGGTAGCGATTCACTTTCCCGGAGTTTCCCAGAATTCATTATGATTCAGCGCATGCAAGCGAGGTGAGGGTGAAAAATATAAAGCAAGCCATAGATATACTGAAAAAATTCACCAAAAAGCGAGTATAGTACCTACAAATTCCGATAAAAGTTCATAAGAAGGGTTTTGAGGAAATTCTCTAATGTTTCTACTGCTTCTAATGACATAATCAATGATGACATAATGACATAATCAACGTTTCTTTTGTAAAAGCAAGAGTTCCCAATAAATGCCATCATTCCTTAATATTTTTGTCCCCTGACCTCGCTTGCTCGCGAAAAATCGTAAAGAATTCTGGGAAACTCCGGGAATGTGAATTACGTGACAGCAGGCGCTCAAAATGTGTATTTTGATTGGCTCTGGTAACTGTCCGATTACAATTGTTTATTGCTAAAATAGGACAGTCTCTCGACCAATCAGATTCGAGGAAATTGTAATAGTTATGATCAAGGTTTTAACTCATCGCATGCGCATAAAAATATATCTCGCGCGGTATACATAGATATTCAGAAGAAACAATTGTTGCCGACCCTCTTGGATAATCGTTTATCTCCATAAAGCTGTGTCATGACGTCAAGTTTATTACGGTACTCGTCGATATTCACGTAGCAACCCTGAAAATATAATGCAACATACATGAGCCAAACAGACGGGTAAGTACTTGGTGTATGCAACACCAAATGTATCAAATATTTAGTAGATTGTATATCAATTGATGTATCATCTATTGCATACACTTGGAGTTGCATACGCCAAGTACTTACCGACAGACCTGATTTACTGAAAGCCCGATCAGCGCTAACCGAGGATTAATAGTTATTACACATGAGCCCGCAATGAGATAATAATCTTTTGTTTTAAGAATCATCAAGATATGGAGCTATGGGGTCAATACAATAAAGATAAAAGTAAAGGTACACTTCCAATGCATAATGGTTCATCAATAAGATAAAGTACATATCCTATTTACGATAAAAGCATGAGAAAAACAAAAACATTCAACATTAAATTGAGAGATAATTGCAGCTATTCCTAAAAACCATTTATTGTAATCCTGCATTAGTGCTGACCTTGCTTTCAGAAACCGGCCCTTAGCAGGAGACATCAATTATTCGTACTGACTAACAAAAGTTTAGCCATCAGTGTAAACAAATTGCATGTATTCGCTCATTGTAACTTCCCCTTCTCCTCCCCCCTCAATATTGTCCCAAATATAAGAGCTGCCCCAGGGGAGGTGCGGGTGGAATGAATCTAAAAGAATGAGCTCCATTAAGACCAACTCCCCAAAGGGCCGACTGTTTACAAGGTAAGCCCAAAAGGTCCTGTATTTTTGAGGGTTAATAAGGTAAGTATCAAAGGTATTTGCTACCCAAAAAGCGTCTTCACAAAAAATAATACCCCTAAAAAGTCAAATTTCAGACGTTATTGTTCACACTTTCCCATCATCACTCTCATACTTCCACTGGAAATTTTTGCTCATTTCCAATAATAGGAAATATCTAGGAAATTGCATTTCCCTATGATAGGAACTGGACAAAATGTTCCTACATATTTCCTAGATATTTCCAATCATTGGGAATTGCTTTTTCCTAGGTATTTCCTATCATAGGAAAATGAAAAGGTAGGAAATATGTGGGAAAATGCAATTTCCTATGATAGGAAATATCTAGGAAATATGTAGGAAAATGTATTTTGGAAATAAGCAAAAATAAATTGTTTTGAAACAATACTACGTTTTATACAATCGGCCCCTAGGCAATACCCAATGGAAAGAAAATCCTTGGTCTAGTCACTGATATACGTGCAACTAATTTCGATCAAGAATGTTAACTACTACAGCAACAAATAATTACCTTCAAGTGACGGGTTCCTCCATTGAGTTCAAACTCTTTTCGCCCATGAAGCACTCGAATGTTGTTGAAAGTAATGATTTCTCCTTCATTAACTTTAAAAGTTAACTACACAAATAAAAAATGGATTTTTAAGCAATTCAAATAACGCATGCTCCGATTGGACACATGAACCACGTGGTGCATGCTCTGTCAAATAACAATGCACGCGTGTGCACTAAAACAGTACTATACACGTAGTGGTTTAAAAGAATGGTCGGAAATTGTCGAAGAAATAAGAAACTTGCCAGCTGTGCTGCACATGACTTTTGCAGTACTTGGGGATTTATCAGAATACTTGAACAAAAATGAGAAGCACTCTGCTTCACCTCGTACTTCTCCTCTCAGCTTGCTTGAAAACTATACGTATAAGCTAGTTCAGAATTTAAGAATCGTTTTCAGTGCTCATGCGATTTCATCCCGAACTTCTCACCTTCTTTTGTTTAAACCTTGTTTTTAATCAAACAAAAGTGGGTGAGACATATAAAATCGCATGCGCATTAGAAACGATTTTTAAACTCTAAACTGGCTTATACAAGCTTTCTATTTCTAGTCCTCCCTTGTTTTGCCTGTATGAGCTCGTATCCAATGCTTTGCGGTTTTCAGAGAGTATTGTCCGAACTGTGTTGGTCCGTCCGTCCGTCGGTCTGTCCTTCCGTCCGTCGGTCCGTCGTCCGTCCGTCCGTCCGTCCGTCCGTCTGTCAGTCCGTCCGTCCGTCCGTCCGTCCGTCAGTCAGTCAGTCAGTCAGTCAGTTATTTATGTAATCTGTAGTGTAATGATTATCGGCGGTCTATACCTTAAGGTCTGATTGGTCTATGGCGTTACTAAATGCACGATACGCTTCATAATACGGTTCAACATCTTCCTGTGGAAGTGAAAAAATACATTTCAACCATAACAAGCTAAAAAAGAACATAGGAGTCTCAAAGTCTTCCTTTTGATTTAACTAAGAAAACTAGTATTGAATTTCTTTGAACTAGTATTGAATTTCTTTTTGCACCACAGCGGTGAAAGGCCAGCACTCTAACCGCTCGGCCAACCATGCCACCCAATACACTAAATGGTCCTGATACCAGAAACTTATGAGTTTCTGCCGATATTCTACTTTACATACCTCATCAACAAACAAAGGACCTTCAAAGGCTGGGGACCACGTGACCGAGACAATCTAGGAAAACAATGGAGTATAAATTGAAATCATAGTAAATTTGAATACTTGTAATAATATAGTCTATCAAGTTTATCGAGCGCACGTCCGCATAAAGGCAAACCTCAATATACGATCATCTTTTAGGGGGGATGTTCGAGTCCAAGTGTGATCCATATAGCTCCACTACAACAAAGCGAACAAATCCTGGGGGGAGATGAGTACTCAACCAAGTTTTACACGTGGAGGCTCCTCCCCAAGGACGAAACCGTTACCCTTGGTACATTGTAGAGGTACCCCTTTCAATGACACTTCACAATACACTCAGCACAATACAGTACTCAATACGGTACAGATTATCTTATTTTCACTCCTGTTCTACTAGTATCTTAAAACTAGCAAAATTGACGGTTTCTGATAGTGATATAATTGGACTTTGTACGCTTTTATACACCAGGTCCTGGTTGCACGAACGTTGGATGGTGCTGTGTGCTGGATAACTCCTTATCCAGTGGATAGGTTTATTGAAAAGCACCATTATTTTTATCTTCTGGACAAGGATCAGTTTATCCAAGCCATAGCCCTATCCACGCTTGCTGCAACCGCAGCAGCCATGCTGCAGTTTGTTGTGTTTAGCCAGTACCTCTTTTCGGTGATTCAGTGTTATGTGTGGTCTCTGATACTTCAAGTACACGGGATATTCTCTGGAACAATACAATAAAATATCAGTATAAGATATACAATATATATGCAATATAATATACGCATCATTTGGTGGACATGAAAATCAAGTCAAAAGCAATAATGTATCTGCGAAATTTACCATCCCTACGTAATAACACTAAGATAGAAAGGGGATGTTCGCTTGTTCGATCTCTCTCTCTTTCTCTCTCTCTTCCCCTCCCTCCCTCCCTTATTTCTTTTGTCAGTTTCAATTGTTGTTGTTGAAGTTGAAGGTGATGATTATGAAAGTTAAAGGTGTTCGACGTACCTCTCAAAGTGTATTTTCTGAAAAGTAGCAGGAACTCGAGTGAGAGTCTCAAATTCTTCAGGATTTGTCTCTCGAAACTGCTCCGCTACACCAAACACATCCAACATAATGCTCTCCCCACCAGTTACTTCCTTATCAAACCTAGGAACAGAAATTGAAACAAAAGATGAAAAGATTTTTGAGGCAGCACATACTGCCGGATCAGCGCGCACACACAGTGATTGCTGATTGAGTAAACTGAGCCAACAAAAAAGCTTTGCCTTGGTGTGTACTTTATTGCCCATATAGTCACTTGTCGAGAGTTGCTCGAGAAAAACTGATTTAGAAAACTGAATTGCACAATCTTTATCGTTGCTAAGGTAACGCCAATCAAGCGCCGGGAACTTGACAACATGCGAAGCTTTCACCTAAGCTAGTGTGATAACTAAAGGCATTTTGATCCGTATTCAACAAGCCTAATATTTCCTAAAATAAAAAGTGGAAGTGTCTTAACTAGGGAACTATTTCGAGCCACCTTAATGGTAATGCGATATTGAAAACCCTGGGTAAAAAAGAGGCTGTTGGGGGAGCTCCCAGATACCTCAAGCAAGTGAAAGAGGTGGAGAACGAGGCGGAGGAGGAGGAGGAAGAGGAGGAGGAGACACCCAAGTCAATATATGTGAGCAAAATTAGAAAACAAAAGCTTTGGGAAAAGAGCGCAGTTGGGCAAGGTTGTCGGTTATGTTCCATTTTTCCATGAGTCTATTGTGTCATGATAATTGTCAAATAAATACGTATAGCGAATCAATTGAATAACTTTCGCTTAATAAATCCAATTTTTCTTTATATTTCGTTTTTACCTCAGGCAGTGAAGAAACTGTATTCCTGGTGGGGACTGGTAATATGCTAAATCCATGTGCAAAGATAGATCAGCTGTAGAGTATGCAATATTAATTGGCTTGGGGGTGCTCCTTACATCAAATAGCTGGAACAAAGGCGAAACAGTTAGACTAGTAGTGGCCCATTTATCCCAGCAACAGTCACGGTTCAGTTTGTAACGTCACACTTTTAAGGCTCGTCACGCAACGAGGGAGCATTGTGTGACAAGCCTGGAAAGGGCTGCGCATCAAAGATCAGATAGACAAGTAATAGGTCACTTGGAAAGTTTGAGTTCATCAAGTGTAAAATGTCTAAAAGCCCAAAACAGGATTTAAACCCATGATATCTTGATGCTGACGAGGTGTTCTGACGACTATGAGTGTCATGTGATGGGCGAGGTCTCATGATGGCATTAGGCCGATTCAGCAAATGCGACGAGACGCGAGAACTGGTTGTAAGATGCAATTTCTGAGTTTTCACGTCCTCTTGACGTCGGTGGAGTCAACACTCATTTCGAACAAAATTCATCACGGTGCGCAGTATCCTCTTTCACGCCAATTCGTGTTTCCTAAATAACTCTACTGATAACTCATGCGGTACTCTAAGTTTATAGTCTCCTTCGCAGCCGTTATTAGGGTCGGGTTCCCTGTGGTCATTCCTCCCCACTAACGGTTAGTGGGGAGGAATGACCACAGGGAACCCGACCATAATAACGGCTGCGAAGGAGACTACTAAGTTTACTGGTGCACAAAAAAATCATAAGAAACATCCAGAAATTTTACCGAGTAAGGTCTTTTGAGAAACGGACGCTGAACATAAAATGAGGGTAGGTAAGAAGACTTTGTCTCTGCTGTAGTGTGAAACACAATGGGCTTCAGATTTTCTGATATGAATTGACAACAACAGATGGTACAGTTTTTGGTGACATTTTGAAAATGACATACCGTTCCATATATCATTCTTAGTACAGGGCCCATCCTCTCTGCAACCTAAACCATAAAAACATGGATTAATGGACATTAAAAAAATGAATGCAATATCAGGAGGTATAATATAACCTTGGAAATAGCATCTTCTTCAGGAGGGACTTCATTCACTAAAGCGATGCCATGTTCATTTACAAGCTGTAGCCACCTGAAACCAAGCAATTATGCGATCAATCAACTGAGGGGATGACAAGCAATGACTTGAATGTAGCTAATACGTTTCAGCATCAGAAACTTTCAGTGGTTCCGCTGGGGTAACAAATAACTGCTCATTGAGCCAAGCACAGCAAGCAGTTTGTGCATTTGATCATATGAATATGGAATTTGCGCAATAGAAGCAATAAAAATTATTACATATATATTATATGTCAATCATATAAGTAGCCTGCGAAGGTGGGGCAAGGGGAAAGGAAGGAGGGGAGTGGAAGGGAAAAGAAAGGGAAGTTTCCGTTAATTTTCCCTCTTTTCTCCGGCCTCTTCCCCGCTCCCAGAAGCACAGACACTTAAAATTAATCACGTGAGCTATCCAGGCGATCAAATATGAGCTCTTAGCAATCCAAAGCTTTGTTGGCCCAAAAGGTATTGGGGATAATTTATTCAGGTATTCATGCGATCATTGAATAGTTGAGCCCACAGCAAACCATAAAAGATGTCTCCCTGGAACATTACTCATCAGAAAATTCTAGTGTCACAGGGGAAACACCTCCTTCCTAGTCCCAAGGGATACACGATGCAACATTTTCTTAACATTGTACGGATCACAATTGGACCGTGTGCCCACCACTGAAATGCAATACGTAAAGTTACAGAAAAAGGTTGCAGAAGCAGAATCCTAAACTTACAAATGTTGCAACGGTCCAACTTTGTGTGACGCGCATTGTTGCCAAAACAATTTCAAGAAAATCAAGGAATCAACGAAACTAAAAATAATATTTACGTTTAGAGATGTAAACGAAGAGTAACGCAAGAGAAATCTCTTGCTTTCACCCATAGTATTGCATAATTGGTAACGTTTGAACAAGAATAATATAGAGTGATTTCATTTTTAACAATAGCAACAATTGTTTCAGCAAATTAGATTTTATTTCATTTGATAATCATTAATAACAACAACAAGATATTCCTTTAATTCCAAAACACTGAAACACTTTGAGCAAAATCTTAGAATAATCTTTTTCATTCTCTCTCTTCCTTCTTCCTACAGTGCTAAGATATTTCAAATATTCTACCCTATTCTATAAATAAAATATTTACAGATTTCTCTTCACATGCCTCCCTAAGTCCACTAGACATTTCTGTCCATTTTTGATCAGCTCATTCACTTTGTTAACATCCTCCTCTTTGTGGAACAAGTCTGTCTCATTCAGAATGGCTGTCAGGTTTTCCATGATGAACAGCAACCTTGAACAGAGTTCGTGAAGAATTCTATCTTGACTGCCGGAAACTAGACAAATTAGCATTCCTTCCAGTGCAATGTGCGCCTGAAGCTCAAAGCTGTAAGCCTCTTTCAAAACATGTGTGACATTGTTGGCAATCATGCTGTCCAAAACAGAGCCCATGAATGAAGTGGCAAACGTCTTGGAAACATTCTTCAGTGATAAATGTGCTTCTAGTCCTTGCTTCATTGACTTTAGTTGATCACACACTTTCACTGTAAATCCTGCCTTCACTTTGCAGAAGCTTACAACTGCAAGATCGACAACCCTCTGGGCATCACTTGTTGAGAATGGTATTTCCATTACTGTGGAAGGGATTTCCTGCTTTCCATTGCAGCATCCATACCAATAGTCTTCATCATTCAAGAGTTTTAGGCAATGCCAACAAAAAGCACTGTTGCACATTATACAATACATATTGTTGCATCCATAGTATTTCTCAATTGGGTAACTGCACTTTGGGCATCTCTTGATTGACACTGCTGTGATTTCTAATAGCTTCGCTCCCTTCTTGGCCTTGAAATATCCCTTGTTTGAAGCTCTAAACTTTTTGGCTTTATCACAAGGGGCAGGCCAATGAGCTTGCTCCTGACAATTGAAGCACCAGATTTTCTTACAGCCACACAGTACAGGAAGGCAAGGAGGAATAACTTCACCAACGCCATTACACGCTGATACTTTCAAGACCAAGTTACAGTAGTCATGTGGACAGTTCTTCCTAAGTGGACTGCTTGCCATGCCTCTCTTGACTTTCCATGTGAGGTACTTTCCAAACAAAGAAGGAACTACACTCATGATGGTAACAAGATCTACTACAGTCTTACAGGAATGCTCTGGACATAGCACATCTACTTGGCCACCATTAAGTTTTGTCTCAAGATATGTCTTCCAGCAGTCGTTGCAAAATGAATGACCACATGAACTCATTGATGTGAAGGAAGTGGCAGCTGTAGAGAGTATAAACTATAGTAAGTATCAATTAGAACAAATAATTTGGTTTAGAATGATGAAAAAAGGAATCATTCTGCTTAATCAAATAAAAGATCTAAGCAAAAGAATGATATTGTTGTTTAAATATATGCATTCCATTCACCTAAATGCAATATTGCAGAGGGGTGTGTCCCTCACCATACTCCCACCTCCATGCTCCCCCTCACCACATATCTCCAACTTTATTTTGTACATTGTTTTTGGATATTATGAATAGCAAACATAGTTACCACTATGATGTCAAAGTACATGTAGTTCTATTTAAAATAAATAGATATATTTCTCTAGCCTTGGCATACACAATGCTTGACTGGCAGAGTTGAAATTTTATCGAAGTCATATGTTGTTTTATTTGCATGTTCCAAAGGATGCCCAGGCTAGAGAAATAGAACTAGTTTGACATCAAAGTACTAACTATAACCACTTCCTATTCATAAATGAACTAAGGTAGAATACTTTGCATTGAGTTCAATAATTGTTTGTAGTACTTTTTTTGTTGAGAAATTTCCAAAAACTGAAAACTGGCAGTCAAATAGTATTTTGAGATTATTGGCCAGTTGCCAGCCAAATAGCTACATTCTATAAAAATATATAATAAAAGTATTTACCTTTGTCTGTTGAATCTTCAAAGCAAATTCCACATTCAGGGTTTTGGTCAAAACTTTGCAACATCAATAGACCTTCCATCCTGTTCTTCTCCAAAATGTCTTTCTTGATCTCATCAAAAGCCTCATTCTCTGTTTGGCATTGTCCCTTCCAACCCAAAACCCTTTCATACAATTTAAGTGAGAAGGTGCTATTCATCTTAAAGTCACTTAATTTTGAACTCTTTACTAGATGTTTCTTGATGCATGTAACTGCTGTGTCTACCACATCTTTCACTCCCATGACATCTGAGCTACTTCCAACCAAATCACAGAACTCTGCAACAATCCGTTTTGTAGTTTCTTTGCCTGTATCTACCTCTGTCATCTCACAATCCAACAAAAGCTTGATAGAAGCCATGTTGTAATTTGCTGCTTCTGCTTCAGAATTAGTCAGTTCAAACAAGATGTATGCAGAGGACAGATCAGTGGTGCTTAAGTTATCCATGTTGGACAAGTGGATGGCAAACTTTCTTGGATAACTTGCTCCTTCAAGGTACATATTCCCCCATGCAGTCTCTAGCTCTGATGCATCAAGATCTTTATACCACAGTTTGACATCACAGTGTGGATATTGCAAACAAGATGATTCTTTTTTTGTCAGCTTTGGGTTTCTATCTTCTTGATTTTCAGAGCTTTTATCTTCTTCATTGTTAACTTTTTGGAGTAACTTCCTGTAATACTTCTTTTTTCTTTTAGTACTCCTGTTATCCCCCCAGTAAGTCTCTTGTAAGATTTTGCTCCATAAAGGATTAGTTTTTCTTGCTAAAGCATACATCTTATTGTGTTGGGAAGTCAGTTCCTCATCATCGATAACAATGACTTTGTTGTTTTGAGTTGACACCTGTAACTCATTGTCTGTGTAGTTGGAGTTCTTCATTCCAGAATGACTCTCAACTTGGTCTTTTTTCTGTGGTGTACAAATGAAATCTCCCAAACTTATTGCATGACCAGTCATGCCATCATATTCGTCACTATAATCAACTTCAAAGTGATCTTCCTCAAAGAAATATTCGTCATGTTCTTGTTGCCATTCACTTTCATCAACTTTGACATGGCTTCTTTTTTTCCCATGGTATTTTTTCTTTGAAGACTTATGGGAATTTAGAGTGAAATGTCCTAAAAAAGAAAATGCCAAAATTCAATCATTAATATCAGAAAGAATAATTCAAAATCATCATAACTTTTGAATAATGAATGGATGGAATGGATCACTAAATGAATGAATGAATCAATCAATCAACCAATGAATCAGTCAATCAAATAAATTATTGGATCATTGAATGGACTAAAAGAATTGAATAAATGAATGAATGAATGAATTAATTAATTAATGAGAAAATAAACAAATGGGTGCACAAATGAATGAACAAATATTTAAGTCCAAGAATGAATGAGTGAAATGTTGAAATAATTTTAATCAAAATTTTAATTAAAATGCATATCAGTGAATGGACATCAATTAAAGTCAATAAATAAAGTCAAACACAAGCATTACCTTTCCTGTTTGGGTAAGTAACTTCATAAACAACATGAGTTTTGTTGGCTCTTTCCATAAGATTGTTCATCTGTCCGTACTTTCCTTTGGGTTGCCAGACTTGTCCAGAAGCGGTTTCGTACACATATATGCAATCCCCTCTTCGAGGTCTCTTATTTCTGTCGTTCAGTCCATTTACACGTTCGACAAACAGCATGTCTTCTTCATCTCCAGAATCAGTCCTCAAATTTGACGAATCTTTGACCATTTCGGGAATCAACCAACGATTATGCTTACCCAATGAATACACGACCTCACTAGTTTTGTTTTCCTCTGCATCCTGAGTTTCTTTCAGAACTAAAATTCCTTCGTTTCTCGTCGAAAAGGAAGATCGAACAGTTCGCCCGTTGTTTTCACCGTGTTTACCTGATCTCCAAGCCATTGTCGAAATGATTTCGCCTTTTTCTTCTTTATCGTATTTTCTCCTCGTTTCTTCGATAGTAAAGCAAATATAATTCTGGACTGCTGTGCTTCTCCTTTTATTCCTAACATTTTCTAAATTTACTGCAGTATGTCATTCGTGGTGCAATCGGCTTTGTTGTGGTGGTGCAACTTCTTCATCGCGCGAAATCAGCAATTTCAGCAATACAACACGCTTTTCAATTGGCTATTTTACGACCAATCAAACTTGACGTTGTAAATTATTATTTATCATCACGCAACTGATTGTCACGATTTAGAAGGCATGAAGTTGATGAAGGAACGGTCAGGAACAGAAACCAAGCTCAAAAGAAACTCAAAGAACAACGTCAAAAACAAGTAAGGCTTCATTTATTTTAATCAAAACTGAATTTTAATCTAAGAGAATAAAGTGAAGAATGGACTACATTAGCACAATTTGTTGTCAAGTGTTCCAGAAGCGTCACAGGGTCTCGGTTCAACTTGTCTCGCAACATTGCTGCGAGTTGAAGAGCGATGCTGCGCGTTTTTCCACCCAAAAACAAACTTGTCTCGCAACAAAATAGTTTGCTTCAAGTTGAGAAAGTTTGTTGCAGCAAGTAGACAGTCGCTCTACTTTTTGCAACAAAATTTCATGTTGCGTGCCACCGCGAAGTCAACTTGTCTCGCAGCAAACGGCCAAATGGCTTCCTTCGTTTGATTGATCTCAGAAGTCAGGATTCACTCAACTTGCAGAAAACTATTTTGTTGCAAGACAAGTTTGTACTCGGGTGGAAAAACGCGCAGCATCGCTCTTCAACTCGTTTCGCAGCAATGTTGCGAGACAAGTTGAGTGATTTTGTTGTACCTTTATTTTGACGTGAAACGTGATTTAAGGTCTAAAATATTTTTGCATCCACGTGAAAGCAACTTTTCGTTTTTTTGTGAACGTAAAAGAGATTTATAACTATCCATGACGCGTGAAAAGACCAAATATTTTTGCGTGATTTCATTTTGCAAAGGGGTATAAGGGATCCTGGTGTCAGCGTACCAGGCTCCAGGCGAACTGGTGTCACTCGTGATTTAGCAAACACGCCGCGACCTGAAAGAGCGCGCTCGCGAATTTTGTTCGAAATACTGACGTCGCCGGCGTCGAGAAGAGGTACTAGGTCGTGAAAACAAGCGAAATGACGTCCTGAATGTGGCGTCGTGACGTTGTCACGGTAGTCACGCAACGAAAGGGTTCTAGCGTACGCACATACATACATACACGAACTTTATTTCAACTCGAATTTTGTACATGATAGCTGAAAATAGCTAATTTGTTCGTCGTGTCACGTTTGCTAAATCACTGAGTCTCACTGCATAACAAAACCTGAAATTGAGAATTGAAGCCTTCCATTTAGTCTCCCTCGCAGCCATGTTTAGCCTCGTCACGCAACGCTTCCTTGTTTTTCCGAGGGAGCGTTGCGTGACGAGGCTAAACATGGCTGCGAGGGAGACTACCTTCCATTCTCAGGAAACTGGAAATTTTATCAGGTGAGGTGGTTGGAATTTCTAGAAGGGGGTGTGGGAGGGGAAGATGTAAATTGTCATGATGTCATAATTATATCTTGGCTTACAATTATCTAATAAAACATAGGCCAGCAAATGCTAGGCATCAGGTTGCTGTGACACAACGAGGCGACACATGGCTTCGTATGCACTGTGCCGCGGCAAAACCACTTTCACTCATTTTGTCACTGCAATCATAAGCATGAATTCAAACCAGTTTGAATTCGTGCGATGTGTTGCAGTGAAAAATTCTGTTGTGGCAACAAGATTTTCACAAAAATTCCACAGTACACACAAGGAGAACTGTCACTGCAACGTGTCCTCACACTGTGTCCTCGCACCGTGTCACAGCAAACTGACTCCTTGTGTGTGCCATCCTTGAGCCATGACAGATAGAGCAAACATGTGACTTTTTAACTCTAATAAATACTTACTTTAGAAGACCATGATTACTTTCAAGGACATCTTTATAGGAAACAGTTTCTGGTACTGCCTAGAAATATAGAAACAAAGCAACTTTAATAATATCAGTGTGAGAGTGATCATAATTTTTTTCCCACAAGTCACCTTTGCATTGGTATTGTTGCCCAGTGAGCGTCACTGGTGGCCCAAAGATGGGTTAAAGATCAAACAGACCAACCTTGAGGCATCTCCTTACTTCGTTTTACAAGTGGTGAAAATTTTGCTTTAGTCAGGGAGTGGCAGCCATGGGAGGGGGACTTTTCACAAGAAATGACATTTTTCGTAAGAATACAGTAAGAAATAGCTCCACCTAACTCAATTTTACATTATCAAGGACTTAGTATCCACACTTTCAAAATGCTCTGCTGCCCTGTCCTGTTTAACTTATAAATATTGTTTCAACACACGATTTCACAATAATATATGTAGGAAAATTCATTTTCATGATAAATTCTACATACATACCCCTCTAAAAGGAGAAAACTTTCTCTGAGTGCTTTGATTTTCTATATCTTCCTTTGAATATGAATGCTGTTTTAACCAGTCTAATTTGAACAAACTTTTATGGTTTTTCTCATTATCCCATGATACAGTCACTTCATCAGAATTACCTGTATCAGATTATGGGTTATGAGTCAATGATAACCGTCACGAAATTAGGCATCTGGGGTTTGTGCATCATTGAACGCACAGACGCGCTAGCATTGAGAATTTTTGCGGCACTGAGGCCCTGTCGCATTGAGGCACTGAGGCACTGAGGCACTGAGACACTGAAACAACGGGGCACTGAGGCACCGAGACACTGAAACAACGAGGCACTGAGGCAATGAGGCACTGAAGCACAGAGGCACCAAAGCATTTAGGCACTGATGCACTGAGGCAATGTGGCATTGAGGCACCGAGACACTGAGGCAATGAGGCATTGAGGCACCGAGGCACTGAGGTACCGAGGCACCGAGGCACTGAGGTACCGAGGCACTGAAACAACGAGGCGCTGAGGTACCGAGGCACTGAGGTACCGAGGTACTGAGGTACCGAGGCACTGAGGTATGGAGGCACTGTGGCACCGAGGCACAGAGGCACCAAAGTATTGAGGCACCGAGATATTGAGGCACTGAGGCACTGAGGTACTGAGGCACTGAAGTACTGAGGTACTGAGGTACTGAGGCACAGAGGCACAGAGGCACTGAGGCACTGAGGCATTGAGGCACTGAGGTACCGAGGCACCGAAGCACTGAAACAACGGGGCACTGAGGTACCGAGGCACCGAGGCACTGAGGTACCGAGGCACTGAGGTACCGAGGTACCGAGGCACTGAGGTACGGAGGCACTGTGGCACCAAGGCACAGAGGCACCAAAGTATTGAGGCACCGAGATATTGAGGTACTGAGGTACTGAGGTACTGAGGTACTGAGGTACTGAGGCACAGAGGCACAGAGGCACTGAGGTACTGAGGCACCGAGGCACGGAGGCACCAAAGTATTGAGGCACCGAGACACTGAGGCACTGAGGCACTGAGGCACTGAGGTACTGAGGTACTGAGGTACTGAGGCACTGTGGCACCGAGGCACAGAGGCACCAAAGTATTGAGGCACCGAGACACCGAGGCACCAAAGTATTGAGGCACCGAGACACCGAGGCACCGAGACACTGAGGCATTCAGGCACCAAGGCACCAAAGTATTGAGACATTGAGACACTGAGGTATTGAGGCACCGAGGCACTGAGGCACAGAGGCACCAAAGTATTGAAGCACTGAGGCACCGAAGCACCGAGGCATTGAAGCACCGAGGCACTGAAACAACGAGGCACTGAGGTACCGAGGTACCGAGGCACTGAGGTACTGAGGTACTGAGGTACTGAGGCACTGTGGCACCGAGGCACTGAGGTACTGAGGCACTGAGGCACTGAAGCACAGAGGCACCAAAGTATTTAGGCACTGAGGCAATGTGGCACTGAGGCATTGAGGCACCGAGGCACTGAAACAACAAGGCACTGAGGTACCGAGGCACCGAGGCACTGAAACAACGAGGCACTGAGGTACCGAGGCACTGAGGTACCGAGGCACTGAGGTACCAAGGCACTGAGGTACCGAGGCACTGAGGTACCGAGGCACTGAGGTACCGAGGCACTGAGGTACTGAGGTACTGAGGCACCGAGGCACCGAAGCACGGAAGCACGGAGGCACCAAAGCATTGAGGCACGGAGGCATTGAGGCACCAAGGCCCGGAGGCACCGAAGCATTAAAACACTAAGGTACTGAGGCACCGAGGCACCAAAGTATTGAGGCACTGAGACACGGAGGCACGGAGGCACGGAGGCCTCTGTGCCTCAGTGCCTCAGTGCCTCAGTACCTCAGTACCTCAATGTCTCGGTGCCTCAATACTTTGGTGCCTCTGTGCCTCAATACTTTGGTGCCTCGGTACCTCAATACCTCAGTGTCTCAATGTCTCAATACTTTGGTGCCTCTGTCCCTCGGTGCCTGAATGCCTCAGTGCCTCAGTGCCTCAGTGTCTCGGTGCGTCGGTGCGTCGGTGTCTCGGTGCCTCAATACTGTGGTGCCTCTGTGCCTCGGTGCCACAGTGCCTCAGTACCTCAGTACCTCTGTACCTCAGTACCTCAGTACCTCAGTACCTCAGTACTTCAGTGCCTCAGTACCTCAGTGCCTCAGTACCTCAATGTCTCAGTGCCTCGGTACCTCGGTATCTCGCTACCTCAGTGCCTCGTTGTTTCAGTGCCTCGGTGCCTCGGTACCTCAGTGCCTCGTTGTTTCAGTGCATCGGTGCCTCAATGCCTCGGTGCCTCAGTGTCTCGGTGCCTCAATGCCACATTGCCTCAGTGCCTAAATACTTTGGTGCATCAGTGCCTCAGTGCCTCGTTGTGCCTCGTTGTGCCTCGGTGCCTCGGTGCCTGAATGCCTCAGTGCCTCAATGCCTGCCTGAATGCCCCAGTGCCTCAGTGCCTCGGTGCGTCAGTGTCTCGGTGCCTCAGTGCCCCGTTGTTTCAGTGTCTCGGTGCCTCAGTGCCTGAGTGCCCAATGCGACAGGGCCTCAGTGCCGCAGGAATTCCTCAATGACTTCAATGATGCACATACCCCAGATGCCTAATTTCATGACGGTTATCATTGACTCATAACCTGTCACAGTACCTCGGTAACTCAGTACCTCAGTGCCTCGGTACCTCGGTACCTCAGTGCCTCGTTGTTTCAGTGCTTCAGTATGTCGGTGCCTCAGTGCCTCGTTGTTTCAGTGCCTCGGTGCCTCAATGCCTCAGTGCCTCAGTGTCTCGGTGCCTCAATGCCACATTGCCTCAGTGCCTCGGTGCCTAAATACTTTGGTGCCTCAGTGCCTAAATACTTTGGTGCCTCTGTGCCTCTGTGCCTCAGTGCCTCAGTACCTCAGTGCCTCGTTGTGCCTCGTTGTGCCTCGGTGCCTGAATGCCTGAATGCCTCAGTGCCTGAATGCCTGAATGCCTGAATGCCTGAATGCCCCAGTGCCTCAGTGCCTCAGTGCCTCGGTGCCTCAGTGCCTCAGTGTCTCGGTGCCTCAATGCCACATTGCCTCAGTGCCTCAGTGCCTCGGTGCCTAAATACTTTGGTGCCTCTGTGCCTCAGTGCCTAAATACTTTGGTGCCTCTGTGCCTCTGTGCCCCAGTGCCTCAGTGCCTCGTTGTGCCTCGGTGCCTGAATGCCTCAGTGCCTCAATGCCTGAATGCCCCAGTGCCTCAGTGCCTCGGTGCGTCAGTGTCTCGGTGCCTCAGTGCCTCGTTGTTTCAGTGTCTCGGTGCCTCAATGCCTCAGTGCCTCATTGCCTCAGTGCCTCGTTGTTTCAGTGTTTCGGTGCCTCAGTGCCCCGTTGTTTCAGTGTCTCGGTGCCTCAGTGCGACAGGGCCTCAGTGCCGCAGGAATTCCTCAATGACTTCAATGATGCACATACCCCAGATGCCTAATTTCGTGACGGTTATCATTGACTCATAACCAGATTATGTGTACTATAAATTATTATAATTTAATATAATATTTAATTTAGTTTTGGGATCTGTTATGATTTGCTTTAGTAAAAAATTGGGGCACCCTTCTGTTCCTCACTCCCTCCAAATGGCCGCCCTAGCCCCTTCTCTACATCATCTTATTAAAAATATCTAATTATGATGAAATATTTTGAAAAAAAATATCTTGAACCCTTAAAATATCTTTGAAAAAAACACTAAAAATTTATAGTATGTTGGGGAGGGAAAGGACACAGTAACATATTTATACCTGTTAAATTGAGATCTGCTATTGTTAAGAGGTTTGGAAATGTAGAAATATTAATTTGTCTTTGTCCACTGTGGTCTTGGAAGCATTGACTACAGTGACAATTCATTCGTAACCAACTGCTATGGAATCTGTGGGTTTATTCAAAACAAAGACAGATTACAAACAATATTATTGTTCCAATTTATTTTTGTCAAACTGATGTCAGAAATTAAATGTTACAGTTAAAGCTCTCCTTGCGACCACTCTTGTAAGTGATGACAGCTCTCATTATAATCAGCTCTATAAATTTAATCCCATTTGAATTGTCAAAAAACTCTGTAAAATGAAAAGATCTTGTAAACAACCACTCTAATAAGTGACCAAGACTGCAATTCGAATTTACTAACAAGTCATCTTTTACTTTTCAAGCTCTTGTAAGTGACAATTAACCCAGATGTATATATATAGTATGTAGTACTGGTCATTCTGATCACATGCTTAATGAACTCTTTCTCTAGAATGGTGTATTTGTAGACCTCTTCAGTATCAGGCTAAATAAATGCAACATTTTACCTAAGCTCATGCTAAAAGCTCAGCTAAATGACCAGCCTGACTAATGCATGGTTGTTTACAAGAGTGACCAGCCTTATAGTTGCAACCACTAACTTATTGGAATTCCCAAGGTGGTCTCTTAATACTTTGACTCTAGTTTAAGAATAAAATGGTAGGGATCTCATGAGTTCTGACTTGTAAAAGGCTAGGGAAAAGTGTCATTTTTTGAAAGTGTATCTGAAATTTAATCTTGATATCATACTGATTCATCTAATAATTTATTGTATTTGAAGGTAAACCTTCACTCCTTGCCCCCTCCCCCGACTCCAGTTGCATAAGAATCCTTCTAAGAAAGAAAAAGAAAAAGAAAGAAAGAATCATGGATGTCATGTGAGTGTAATCTGTTGACATTTTTTTCTTGTGGATAAATAAAGTTTCATTCATTCATTCAGAAAGGAAGGAAGGAAGGAGAAATGAAGGAAGGTAACCAATAAAAAAATGTACACAGGGGCGTATCCAGGGGGGTCCTAGGGTGCCCGTGACCCCCCTTTGAAAACAAAAAGATGATAGAAATAAAAGAATCTGACTGGAGAAAGATTGAGAAATTGGAAGTGTGACCCCCCTTTGGTGGAAAATGGAAAGTGTGACCCCCCCCCCCCCTTTGGAGTATTCTGGATACGCCCCTGTTACAGCAAAACTATTAAGCATTGATTACCTTGATTTCTGCCCATCAGCCCACTGTATTTCAAAACCTTTCCCCTGCTCCAATCTTTTGATACTTGAACAGCCATCCTGTTAAATCCATCCAATCAGAAGAAAAGTTTATGTATTTTCAATCCCAAAGATGGTCACAGTTGCTTACGAGAGCAGTTGCTTATGATAGAGATTTATTTGGGAGTTTATATGGGAAACAAAATGGTAAATTAAAAGGGTGGTTGCTTACAGGAGATGATTGCTTATGAGAGTGTTGTTCAAAGAGAGTCAAATGTAATTGAACTCCCTGCTATAAGTTTATAACAGCTATTATTATATACCCTTGTCAATACGCACACTCTGATTGGCTAAAAGCTGTGCTTTATCAGAGAACCGAGCACAGCTCTGATGTCAGCAGCGTGAGCTCAACCTTTTGAATTTTTGTATGGAGAAAATCAAACTTTTTCCCTTGAATATTTACTTCAAAATATATAATAAAACAAATAGAACAGCTTTTTCCATGCTCCATTCAGTAATACAGCACTTCTAAAGGAAGTGCCGAAAGCACTCAAACACAAACACTTCTTTTGTGCTTTCATCACTACCTGCGTGCTGTATTACTGAACGGAGCATGGAAAAAGCTGTTCTATTTGTTAAACAGAAATTGAATTACTGAACCAATTTTAGGCCGCCATCTTGGATTTAGTCGAGGTAATAAAAATAATTTTTTTCGGTAATGACTTTTTCGATTTTTTTTAAATGAAAATTATTTAAAAAAATAAAAAAAGTTAAAAAAAGGAATTTTACTGAGGAAAAAAAATCGTTCAGGTTGAAAAACTGCAGAAAAAAGGATGGAAAAGATAATATTGGACCCAGTCTCCTCTCGGTATTCAAGATGGCGGCCAAATTTGCAAACTTTGCGACTCTTACGGCTCAATATCTCGGAAACGAATACGGTGACCCCCACTTTTTATTTCAATGTTTGACAAAGAATTATATAGGCTGTTAATATTCTTAATTTGAGAAAAATATTATGGTAAAATCATAATAAAAACACGGATTTCCGTGACAAGTTTGAGCGAAGTCGCGGCAAAAGCGTCGCTCATGACTGTCAATTCGAATTAAAAACAACAGCTATTTTTTAAGTATTCACAAATATTTTCACACAATATTATTCCATGGATTATTGAGTGGTCGTGTAAATAAACATTGAGCAATCCATTTAGTTTTTCTACAAAAAAATGACTTCTATGCTCGACTCATATAGATTGGCGCGCAAGCGATCTTCTACGAGAAAGTGGGTGCACTTTGATGTCGCCTCACTCCTCAACGAGCACGGTGACCCCCATTTTTTATTTGCTCTTTGAACTTCTATGATGACATTATCTCACCATGCGAAGTATGAAGGAATAAACATGGTAAACTTTTTTTCCCGCGAACGTCCTTAAGTCATTTGATGGTTTTTTTATGGATCTTTATGAGTATTTTTTTGGTTGTTTGTTTGAAGTGGACGGAAGCTAAAAACCAAATTTCAACGGAGTGTTTGAAGGTCAGAGTTCGCATAATTATGAAAATTGCAGTAACTTTTTACCTGGGTCACTTGGAACGTCACTTGAAAGCGCATTGCATACGCAGCCATTCCACAAAATAATGGCTTTGCTATCTGGGTGGATTGAAGCCTCCTCATACAGTTCATCTTCGATGATTTTCTTACGCCGCTTTCAGAATGTGAAAGAACAGCACCTGATTTATGTCAGCTAGTGAAGGAATTTCCAGTAGTGAAGGATAGTGAAGGTCTTTTGCAATCTCGTATGATCTCGTATGGAAATCCGGTACTTTCGCTACCAGTACTTTCGCTACCATCCTGGTGATCCGGAGGATTTTGATTAGCCAATCAGAATTGGCGAATCGCTTTTCAGGAAAAGAATCAATCCCAAGCGTCCTTTGCGAGCGCAAATCCTTGATTTATAATGGTAATTAAACTGAGTGGAGTGCAATTTGGGCCGAAATCATACGAGTGATTACAAAACTGCACGACCGCGTAGCGGGAGTGCAGTTTGATAATCACGAGTATGATTTCTGGCCCAAAATTGCACGACACGAAGTTAATTACCACTTAATTATATCCATTAATAAAAATAATAAAATGACACTGTTTTGTGATTGGTTGGAAAAAAAGATGCGATTAATGAAGCAAAAGGATGCAATTTAGGAATTAATCGCACACTTTTTAACCAATCAGATTGCAGAAATCACCAGTGATTTCAAAATGGATATAATTAGTATATGTAATTATATAGCTGCCTCTAAATCACATATTGCCAACAGATAGATTTTTCTTTAATTTTGGTTAACTGTCCAATTTTTCTTAAATTGGACACTTGAAATTGGACAGTTTACCAAAAATAGAGAGATAAGTGCTCATAATATTGGATTTAGAGGCGGGTGTCTATAAAACGAAGACCAAAGACCTGAAAGACCCAAAAACGAAGACCCCCCAAAAATCAACTGCAAAACACTTGAAAATCGCCCCAAACAGCTATATCGACCAAAGAACATTAAGGACTTGAATATCATTTAATTTGGCAAGGGTCTTCGTTTTAGAGAAAACCCTACCTATACTATAAAACGAAGACCCCCTCAAAATCAGCTCCAAATCGCCTAAAAATAGCTCAATATAGTTTGCTTGACCGAACAACGACAACAAGCGATAGGATTTGAACTTATCGATTGATTTGGCAAGGGTCTTCGTTTTAGAGAAAACCCTACCTAAACTATAAAACGAAGACCCCCTCAAAATCAGCTCAAAATCGCCTAAAAATGGATCAAAACATGCAGTTTTATTGACTAACTCCCATCAACAAGAAACAACAGGGTTTGAAATCGACGAAAAATGTGCTTGTATTTTAAAGTATCTACACGATCCGCAGACACTTCTATTTTCACTCACTCTTTTTCCTTTGTCTGTCTTTCTTTCTTTTTGTGTGTGGGTGGGAAGGGGCGGGGGGTAGGGAAGGGGATGGGGATATCAGCGGCCAACCCCTTTGAGCAGCCACTGTAAGTTTACGGCAGCCCCTACGTTTTAAAGAGATATGTGAAAGTTTTGCGCCAAAGACTTGAATTATTTCGCTACCGTTGATTCGGCCTGCTCAGATTTAGGGAAGGACCACAAAAAGTGGAATTCATACTTTTTTAGTAGACTCGAAGGAATTTTTCTTATGTGATAATGGCAAGACAGGAATATTTTCTCCATAACTGGAAAACAAAATTTGGAATAATTGCTTTTTTGACCCAATCCCCTTCTCTCCACCATCAATTTTCTATTGGTCAATAGGTACTGTTTATAATAAGACGTGTTGTCTCTGGTAGCCGGGATTTTTTTCTTTCGGTTTTTGTGTTCGCCAGGGAAAAATTGCATTGTAGGCGATTTTGAGCCGATTTTGAGGGGGTCTTCGTTTTATAGTTTAGGTAGGGTTTTCTCTAAAACGAAGACCCTTGCCAAATCAATCGATAAGTTCAAATCCTATCGCTTGTTGTCGTTGTTCGGTCAAGCAAACTATATTGAGCTATTTTTAGGCGATTTGGAGCTGATTTTGAGGGGGTCTTCGTTTTATAGTATAGGTAGGGTTTTCTCTAAAACGAAGACCCTTGCCAAATTAAATGATATTCAAGTCCTTAATGTTCTTTGGTCGATATAGCTGTTTGGGGCGATTTTCAAGTGTTTTGCAGTTGATTTTTGGGGGGTCTTCGTTTTTGGGTCTTTGGTCTTCGTTTTATAGACACCCATTTAGAGGCAGCTATATAATTAATAAGTAACAGGACTCCATGCTTGTCCAATTTGAAAAAATTGAACTCAAAAAATCCTCTGACTGCCAAATTGGACTCGGCCTGCGGCCTCGTCCAATTTTGGGAGTCCTCGGAATTTTCTTCGTCCAATTATTTTCAAATTGGACAGCATGGAGTCCTATTACATATACTAATAGGACTCCATCAAAATTCCGAGGACTCCCAAAATTGGACGAGACCGCAGGCCGAGTCCAATTTGGCAGTCAGAGGAATTTTTTTAGTTCAATTTTTTCAAATTGGACAAGCATGGAGTCCTGTTACTTATTAATTATATAGCTGCCTCTAAATCCAATATTATGAGCACTTATCTCTATTTTTGTGTAAACTGTCCAATTTCAAGTGTCCAATTTAAGAAAAATTGGACAGTTAACCAAAATTAAAGAAAAATCTATCTGTTGGCAATATGTGATTTAGAGGCAGCTATATAATTAGATGAAAAAGCAAAACAAAATGGCGGACGCCACGAAGTGAAGAAATCGTTCTATTCCTGGGTATTTAGCACATAAAAAGATTCCTTGTTTAAAGACTATGCTTGAAAAATAATAATTAACATTTATTTATCCTTGCTGCATCAATGCTCGTGGCTTTTGGATAAAAAACGAACACTAAAAGGAGACGCAGAAGCCGAGTTCTTCAACTCTTCTCAAGATTTAACAACGAAATCTATATCAGCTCTGAAGTCCTCTGCAGTCTTCAGACTCTTCAATTTAATTTTGCCAGCTAAGCAGTTATTTACTCTAGCACTCCTTCTTGTGGATCAAGGCTCTTTCCAACTAGACGCACACGTGCGTTCACTCGTGCCCCGGGAGCCCCTTTTAGGAGAGGCTCCAATGACCGGCCCGGTTCGTACTCTTCCCCGAGCCGTTTCACGCATTCTTGTCCATTCCGGGAAATAGTTAACCGTAACATAAAGACCTTTTTTGAATCGGCTAACTTAAACTAAAGAAATTCTGATTAGTCAATTTGTCTGTTAGCAGCTATTAGTGTTTGCCTTTGTCCTTCTATTATCATGCATGGGTATTATATATCTCCGACATGCAAAAAATATTACCTGCGAATATACCAGTTTCTTCAACTTTTTATTTCACTATATATCTCAATTGTTTGCTGTTAAGACTTCTACAACGGCGTTTTTGACACAATAACAAATCGTGTATTTTTCGTTCGTGTTTCGGATGTTTTATATATGAATCCAAATGAGCCCAAAATCGGCTTAAAAACGACATTTAGATTAGGTGCCGCTAGAGTAAGAGTGATTAACATGTTGTCGTAAATAAACTTTTTAACAAGACGCACCTCGAACCATACACTGGTTGCCTGTAGTTCAACAAGCCGCAGTAGTAAAGACCTTTAATTTGTCTGTCAACAGCTATTAGTGTTTGCCTTTGTCCTTCTATTATCATGGGTATTACATATCTCACATGCAAAAATATTACCTGCGAATATTTATTCAACTTTTTATTTCACTATATATCTCAATTGTTTGCTGTAAAGACTTCTAGAACGGCGTTTTTGACACAATAACAAATCGTATATTTTTTCGTTCGTTTCAGATGTTTTATTCATTACGTGACCAAACCATAGTTAGTATGACCAAACGCATCAGGTCAAATACAACCTTAGTTCGAATGCATGAAAATATATAAATATATTGTCTGGTCCAAAATTTCGGTGTTAAAATTCAGTACAAAAACCCCTCAACATCTCTTGAATGCTTGAATGAGAAATATAATTGACTCGCTTCTATGTATGTTCGTTTAGCAATATGTAGGATGAGAAATTCGTAGTTTTCCAGCTCATACGAAATAGTCTTTATCGCGAGGGCCTCCTTTCGAGTACTCCATTTAGAGTTCGATATTTGTCAAAGTATTGGAGATCAAGCTCAAAATAGCAGCCCATTCTGAAGCTCTTATAAGTGTCTAGGTATATCTCGAGTTAAAAGCTCCATTTTCTATTGTCTCACTGCTGGAAAAGCCTGTCTCTGAAAGCTATTTTTTGGGCTGTCCGCCTTTATTAAAATAATGTATATATTTTTTGAAGATCGGGTTATTACATTACATAAGTGGCATATATTAAGCTTGGATTTTTCACAGTCTATGAATCAAGAACTGCACCCAAAGCCCTTGGAAAATCTTTTTGTTTTGCTTACAATATTCAGAGGAAAGTGTATGCATGCCTCTGTTAACACAATACCATATTTGACAGTTAGAAACATATTTAGGCAGTTAGATGCAAAAAGGGAATTACTCAAATCAAATTATTTATACTGGGAAATGTAATAAAAACTTATTTTTAAAAACACCTTTCACTAACAAGCACCTTGTCACAATAGTCACTCCCTAGACTTAGTTTCCAGATCTCCTGATTTTACATATGCAACAGATGGGTGTGGGTAGCATTATTCAATTTTTCTGATCAATTTTGATTATATGCTATTCCCCAGTCGCTTGGTAAATTATTATTATTGTTCATGAGATGACACATCCCGAGCTGTTCTTAGCAGGTTTTACAGGACCTTTGTCTTCAGACTCAGGTATAGGTTTGATGTCCTCACCAGTTCCTGCAGCCTTCTAGATGATTCAAACATAAGATATTATAATCAAGAATTACAATGCTGGATTTAGTATCCCTTGGTTAAGGTGGGGGACGTAAGGGTTTGTGGTGATGCAATTTTGCATTTAATTTTGATGTGGTTATTTGTTATTTTAACCTGCAGTTTGCGGTTTTTGACTGTCTTCTGATTTTGTACGTGGATTGTGGTTTTGGGACTTTAAACAATTTTTGTTGCGTTTTTTTTCCTGTCCCCTTCTTTTTCTCAATTTTGTTTGCAGTTTTGCAGACCGCCTGTTAAGATATAAAAGTTCTGGACATGATGTAACATTTCCTTCCACATCACACAACACAGTTGTAGTATGTTGCAAAAAATGTTGCAGAAGTAATACTAGAACTTGATCCTAAACCTGCAACTGTTGTGTGCAACAATATGTGCAACATTGCAGTGGTGGACACATTGGGATCATTGTGTTGCATGTGATGCAGGTGCAGAAGATGGTGCAGGAAATGCTACATCATATTTTACCATATTTCCTCTTGTTGCCTTATAATAGCATTAAGCCCCTTTCTTGATGAATTCATAACAAGGTTGGAGTAAGCGAAGAAGTGCGCTAAGTAAGTAAAGTTGGAAGAACTTCTACTTCAGGACCAGATATGGGATTATCATTCTGGAGGGGGTGCATCATTACAGAAATGAGAAACTGTCCAAAGGGTGGAGAGGATATTTGTTGTTGTTGTTGTTGTATTTTGGACAAGTATTCAGACGAAATAGAGTCATCTCAGGAGGGGGGGGAGGGTGCACCCCTGCACCCCACCCTAAATCCACCCTTGTGCTTTCTCTATTGCTTGTGGTAAACTTTACCCTAACATGTTATTGAAATTACTAATGAACATCCACTGATCAAACCTTTCATATGTTACACAAGATTTCACTAACATAAGGGTTACCTTTGGAGGTTGAGCTTTAGAAGCATCAAATCCAGTGTAAGCATCTGTCCACACAGGAACAGGTGCAGGGAGATTAAACTCCTGAGGACTAGCCAGACCATATGTCGCCTTTAGCTCAAGATCTGGTGGCTCTGCTGGTACTTTGTGGAAATAGCTAAATGGATAAAAAAATTTACAGAAATCAATTACCACAGTAACAAAGTGTGAGTGTAAATGTTTAGACTTTGAGGACTGAATTTGTATACTCCAGCTTTAGGCAGAATTAGCCTGATGCTTTAATCATTGATCATGAGTCGCTGGGATTCACTCAACTAGACTGAGCTTAAGGCCTTCTGTGGGCTATGTTACATCCTACATGACAACGTAATGTCAGAAAGCACAAGTGTACAGCAGTTTTTACATGACTGCAGAAAAGTCTTTGCCACCCACTATCCCAGTGTTTGATTGGATAAAGCTGGCGATACATGCTGCAATTTTTTCTCGTGCTGGAAATGTAATTTTAGATTTGTTACTTACAGTCTTACTAAAACTGCTCTAATCAAAGATGTAATAATGTTGTTTTACTTTTAGGAAAACTAGGCTGATAAGATTTAGTATTGAGAAAGGATAATATTATAGAAGGTAGTTGCAACAAATGGTGCATCATGTAATTTCGCATAATGACACATACATGAACCCATTCTCCCTGGTAGCCTTGTCCAGCCTCGTTTTCATGAGAGGTCCAATCCTTTTAAAAAAGGGGTGTTCTTGTGGGCGAGCTGTAGTCCCAGGCCCTTTACTTGCAGCATAGTCTTTGCATAGTGCTTCAGCTTTTTTGTACACTATACAACAAAAAGGTAGTGATTAATCAAGCTTACTGTTCAGAGAACAAGTCCAGCAATGTTCATACAAGTTTTTTTAATCCTGTGTACCACCACCTTGCCCCTCTCCTCCTACTTTCCCTTTCATCTTCTTTGACCCTTCCTCTCACCTCTTTTTTCACCATCACCTTCCATTCTCCTCCTCCTCATTCTTCACTTACCACCCCTCCTTGTCCTTACATCCTTCCCCTCTTCTCCTTTTTTACCTACTCCCTTCACCTCTCTTTCTCCCTACCCATCATCTCCTCCATCACCCAGCCTCTTCCCTCCTCCCTTGACCCACCCCCTTCCCCTTTCATCCTCCTCCTTTGTTCTTAGCCCTCACCTTCCTCCTTTAACATCCCTTTACCCTCCCCACCTTTACCACCCCATTTCCATCTCCTTGACTCACCCCTTTCCTCTTTTGTTCTTCCTCCTCACCTCTTCTCTAGCCCTCCCCTCCTTCTGCTGTCTCCCACTTTCAACTCTGACCCACCCCCTTCCCTCCTTCTTTGTTCTTCCTCCTCTTCTCCTCCTCCACCCTCCCCATCCTAACTGAGTCACCTCTGCCTTCACCTACCCCCTTCCCTTTCCTCCTCCTTTGTTTTTTCCCTTCCCCAATATGAAACAACAGAAATTATTGTGAGCAAAATGCTGCACAGAATTCATTACTTGTATCACTCTCCTGGAGAGATCTTATTGCTTTTCCACATTCTTCCTCATCTAGAAGAAGTTCTCCTTGAAAACATCGGGCCTGAAGAAGGAAGGAATTACAATAGCTAGTGTACTTCAAGCTATTTAATGTGAAACATACCCCAACTAACAAATGCACCACATTAGTGTTCTTATTAAAATTATTAAAATTATTATTATTATTAAAAAGTCGAAGGTCATTAACAGAAAAATTATAATTGAAAAGCTTCTCGTGAAAATCGCCTAAGTGACTTTGCTGATAAAGTTTACTCAATATTGGTCAAAATTATTGACATCAATAAAAGTTTTTCTAAGCCAAATATCACTCAGGTCATCATCACTGGCACCCCTTCAGTTGTATTTCTTACATAGGAAAGGTAGAATGCTGCCTTCAACTCCAAATATTTTCTCCATTTACCAGCTTTTACATCATCGATGGATTTCAGTGAGTCCCCTAGAAAAAGAAAAGAAAAGAATTGTCTTTTTTTGACAAATTATTGTTATCAGACAGCTGGAAGCATTGTCACATACGTACCAGCAGCAGTGAAAAGTCCTGAGGTTTCATTGGCCAGTGAAGCAATCAATGATGCCTTGTGCTTGAGTTCTACTGCACGGGCAACTGTCACTAGAATATTGAAGAACAATACCATTGGTTATTATAAAATAACTATGATATAACGCACGCTCTGATTGGCCATAGGACGCGTGTCGCGCATTCTCTATGAGAACACACAGCACACGTGCGCACATTTTCCAAACTTTCAATTGTATTTTATAAAAGAAATAGCTACACCTCGTGCTTCTCCTAACACTTCTCTCGTCTTCTTACAATTCCCGCGTGCTTCTATAACTCAACATAGCACGCTGCCTCGTTTTCTATTTCTACATCTTAATACACATGATTTGCACAGTCTACAATTTGGTATAATTATCAACAAAATGAGATAACATTTCAAAGCCTTCATGACTTCATCTAAATCTTCAAAATGTAGTCTCATCAGAAGTCTTGGTCTCCAAGATATTTTAAAAAGAAACAGAATAGGTCTAGTTGTTAAAATGAGATGCATTGGAGACATGAAAAATGTTATAATATGGATCTCTTCTTTCACTCCCTTCTCCCTTTTTCTTTCCCTTTCACTTCTATTCCTCATTGTATATCTATATTGTCACAGCTGGAAGACTAGAATAGATCAAATCTTTCTAGAATATTTTCTTTCACTCCCTTCTCCCTTTTTCTTTTCCTTTCACTTCTACTCCTTTTTGTCCAAGTCTATATCTGTTGTCACAGCTGGAATACTAGTTAAGAATAGAATCTAAATTCATTGTGAAGAACACCAATGTATGAAAAAGGCCTTGTCCGTTTTTTTATTTCAACTACCTTCTTGTGCCTCTGCTACACACTGCATTTTATAAGCTTCTAGAACACGTCCATCAGTATCTGCTCCTTTCTCTGCAGAAACATTTTCTAACTTTGGCAACAGGCTATCCTAGAAAATATGCAAAACCAAATATATGTAGCACTCTAAGCACACTTTGGAAGTAGAGAGAGGGGATGGAAATGAAGAGTGAAAAAAGGAAAGCAAGGGAAAATCTTTCTCATTCATTTTGTATACCTATTTTTGATTATGCACAAATTTACTGGGAAATTTTTAATCCCTAGATAAGTGTAAATACCATGAGCTCCCTCAAAGGTAGATAACCTATATGGTTTACTTGACTGATGATCAGTTTTAAATAATTGAGTATTACCTTAGCATATTGAAAGATTCCACCAGCAGATCTAAGACATGTATGAACTTCCTTGGCTTCTTCCATTGTGATACTGTTATTAGAACATATTTTCAATTACAAATTTTTATGTGCAAGCTTTACATAAAACAAACAAGTAGAGAAACCCAATTTATGTTAATAAAGTAATATAGTAATAGTCATTAATATAGCAAACATATGGCATTATGTGAGTTGATGGAGTGCTTACACTATGTCCATGAAATAGAGTGATTTTCATCGGACTGTGAAACAATTACTAATAGTCAGTGTTTAGTAGTGTCTAATAGTTGTATTGCAACAAAAGAAAACAATGGGTGCAGAGTCTATTAGTGTCTATTAGCTTAGTAACTATTTCACAGTCCGGTGAAAATCACTCTAAAACCTAAATAGTTACTAACAAATAGTTTTTATTTAGTGACTATTAGTCACTATCATTCAACTGGAACAACAATAGAAAGATCTTTATTAACATTGTCCTTCATTTTCAATTATTGTTAACTAAAGACATAAAAACATGGTTTCCCTTGTGTATTTGCTATTGTTACTAAAGCTGTTCCAGTTGAATGATAGTGACTAATAGTCACTAAATAAATACTATTTGTTAGCTAACTATTTAGATTTTATTTCATGGACATAGTGTAAGCACTCTATCGCAAAATGACTACTGTGTGATAACATAGTTTATGGAAAGCAAGCTAATATGGTGGGATTTCAACTGTTCTCATCATAATGGACCAGACACATGATGCAACTTTTCCTGCACATTTTTCTGTAAAATTGTGCAAAACACAGAGCTGCAGTTGCAGTGCAAAACAGTTGCACGTTTCTGCAATATTGTGCACAACATTGCAGGTGTGGACATGGTGCAACTGTGTTACGCAGATTGTTTCAGAAAAAGTTGCAGTTTCTTAATATATATTAAATATTGCTAATATATAAATAATGTGCTTACTCTTCTTTTGCAGCAACCTTGGCAGCATGTTTGGTCATCCATAATGCAATATTTATACACATTGACATCATTTCAAATATGGTATCAGGCTCACAACTGAGGGTTTGAATAAAAGAAACTGTAACACTTACTGGTAATAATCATATAGATAATGCAGACCACATAACATGATCACGGTTGCTACAACAAACCAATCACGAAAATTCCCTTGACTTTTTCCTGACAAAAGTTTAATTTCCCCTAGCTGACCCAATATTCAAGTACATGCTCTACATCTGCACACAGCACACTGGCTCAAGTTTTCTATTTCTCTTATAAAATACAACGTTTTGGAGCTTATTTAGTATTCATTTACACTTATCAAAAAATCAAAAAGTGTGTGCACTTAATTGCTGTGTGCATATTATAGAGCTCACAGTATATGCGCCCTTTGGACAAAGAGAGTGCTATAATCTGCATTGATCACAAAAGATAACTAATTAAAAACCAAACTTAGAGACAGAACATTTTAAAAAGTGCTTGCTGTATGACTTACGTTGGAGTGTTTCCACATATTGTGTTGGTCCATTTAAACATAATTAGTTTCCGCAGTTTGCTATCACCTTGACCCCCTGGATCATTAACCAGGCCAACAAGAAGTGAGAAATACAATTCATAAGCTTGTTTGATTGTATCAACATCATTGGCTGGATCAGTCAGAAGACTTAGCAGATGAGAACGGCTCTGTTTTAAGTCCCTTACAAAAAATAATTAATTAACCAATTAACTACTCACAGAAAATTTCCTTTCATGAAAATAAATTAAGTGCCTACTTCCAGCCATTTTAAAGACTGATAATTAGAATATATCTAAAAAACCACAGTCAAAATAAATTGATAAACTTAATAATATACTATACATCTTATCAAAAGCTTGTTTTTTGATATTAAAGAAATTAATATAAAGCAAATTTGCAAAGTCGAGTGACTGAAAAGGAAGTTTTCAATCGCATTCTCTTGGAATTTCATCATCACTAGCTAGCTAGATTTACTCAGAATCGCTTACGACAGGATCTTGGTTGCTGAAGGATTAGTAGCGATGTGTCTGATAGATTCAAACGAGACTGGTGCAGAAGCTTTGATGGGATTTCGATGAAACCAATGCGCCATCTTGTTGTCGTTTATTTATGATACTACTTCATGTTCTATTTTTAGAATTTATTTTGTATGTCCGCTGAAAGCAGGCTCAGATGTTTTAGACAACCAATAGAAAAGCGTTTTAGATAAACAAAGCTGTGTAAACACAGGTATCCCAGCATGTTGGAATTTTGTATTGTTTTAAACTAGACCTAAAATAAAAATAGTCAGGCTTCAAACTTCTATTTCCTCTGCTTATCTATGTTAAGAATTTTTGGATAAGTAATTCTTATTTTAACCTAATATTAGCTACCTAGTTTTCACATTTATTTATCTTTGGCTAATAGTAATGTAACAGCGGATCTGATTGGATCGTTTGAAATCGGATGAAAACTGAGCTCTTGGACAAAAGCGCGGGTTCTTCGTGGGAACTTCTCCGATTCTTTATCTGGTAAAATGGCTTCTCAGGAAGATAAAAATGCGATTCTAACTTCCCTGAGGCCAATATTTCCTCAATTTAGTGACAACGTTATCGCAGAAAGTATTGAAATTGTTCGTGGGACGGTAGGAGAAGTCAGAGAACTTCTCATTCCTGCATGCATCGACTATCTTTTATCAAGACCTTCAAACACTGCCCCACAACAGAGAAATGGAGGAGATGCTACTAGAGCTATCGTTGTAGAAGATGAACCATCGACTTTTCAAGCTAATAATTCAAGAAGAAAACGTATTAGTGACTTAGAAGTAAGTTACGACGAAGACATTGACGATACTGAGCTACTGTACATCGCAACGAAGATCCAAAATGGCGATAAGCAAGTCTATCTGATTGATGATTCACCGCCACTAGCAGTTCAAAGTAATGATGTTATTATTACCAAGCCTAGCTGTATGTATGACCGTAAAAACGATTCTGCAACGAGTTCTCAACTAATCAATATTTATGAGAATCCTCAGAGCAATGCTACTAGCAATTTCATAACGACCACAACTGTTCCTCCAATACAGGAAACTTCACCGGTTCTTGATCCTTTGACCTATACTTGCAAGAGAGTTGAGATTCTTTTCCCCGATGTAGAAAAACAATACCTCAAAGAACTCATAAAAAAGTGGGAAACGACCACAGTTGACACAATTGTCAACAATGTTTGTAATCACCTTTTAGAAAATGGAAGCTACCCTAAAAAGGAGAAAAAAGAAATACAGATCACGGAAAACAAGTCTACAGAAGATAAAATTGACTACTTGAAAAATTACCAATCATTGCCATCAAGCAGATACATTGATCAGTGCCTTCGATTACTGGAAAATGAATTCCCTAAGGTATCCGTACTTGATATTAGAAATATTGCTCGCCGCCATACATTCCATTATGCACCAACAAGGAAGTGTTTAGAAGATAAGGTTATTGAAGCATACACTGCTTTAAATGCAAGCAAGAATAACTCATCACAGACTTCGGTGTTAGGGAAGGATGGTAAAAGTCCAGGAACCCCATTTCGATTACTTAAAGGAAGAAGGCACCCTAGAAATCTAGAGTGCTTAAAACCACTAGATGTAGAGCTCCAGAAAGAGATAGATTTCATCAAGCAGTATAAAGTTAATGAGGCTGAGGAGAAAGACAGACAACTGGCATTTACACTGAATGAGAAAGAATATGAAGATGAGGGACAGATGATTGAATGTGGGTGTTGCTATATGGAGGTGACATTTGAGGACATGGTACAGTGTTTAGATGGACATCTTTTCTGTGTTGGCTGTCTAAGGAATTATGCTAAGGAATCTGTTTTTGGTCAAGGAAAAGCAATTCTCTCATGCATGACAAGTGATTGTAATAGCACATTTCCTATGACACAACTGAAACGTTCATTAGAATCAAATATTCTTGCAAAATATGAGGACCGACTTGCAGAAGAGTCACTTTGTCTTGCAGAAATGGATGATCTTGTCCGCTGTCCTCATTGTGACTTTGCAGCAATTATGGAGCCAGAGGACAAGGTCTTTAAATGTCAAAATTCATCATGCTTAAAGGAGACCTGTCGTTATTGCAAAGAAGAATGGAAAGAACATTTTGGTCTTAAATGTTCTGAGGTGGAGAAGAAAGATGCTAAGGATGTGAGGTTGTCCTATGAAGAGAAGATGACAATGGCAAAGATCCGTAAATGCCATAAATGTGGTTGTGAATTCACTAAGTCTGATGGCTGTAATAAAATGACCTGTCGCTGTGGTACTACCATGTGCTATATTTGCCGCAAGCCAAACATCAGTTATTCACATTTCTGTCAGCATCCAAGAGATCCAGGACAAAAATGTCGCAAGTGTTCAAGTTGTTCATTATGGAGTGATCCATCAGAAGATGATAACATGGCAGTAAAACAGATTGAACAAGAAGCTAAAGCAGCCAAACGACAGCTTGAGGAGAACAGTCATGATAATACAACACCATCTAAGAAACCAAAAACTTCTAATGATGGCATCAATTTTCATGCACAAGGTCTGATACAGGTTATCAACCATTCATTCCTTAATTGAAAGTTGAAGGGATGCTCATGAAAATAGCCTAAGTGACTTTCTGAGGATATCAATTAACTTTCCTGTGCCCAAATATCAATGTCTGGACATCCATTAAAAAGTCACTTAGGTCATTTTCACAGGTAGCCCTTCAGTTGCTTGTGGATAAATTTAGCAAACATATTGTGATATGAAAGGGTGTCCTTCAATGTCATTGTCATTCTAAAGATAAAAGGATAGTCAGTGAAATGACATCCATGACAGGGAGTTGTGACTATGTCATTGCACTCATGGATTGGCCAAATGCTAATGATATTTATCTCATATCATGTTCTCACATCACTACCCTGCGAGCAGAGCCTCCCTTTACCTCCTCCTCAACCTCGTTCCTCGGAGAGAGAGAAGGAAGGGAGACATCACATGTTTGTTAAATCTTTCATCTAGTTGTAGTACGGTAGTTTTCAATGATCATTTTGTTTATGAACCAGAGGCTTGTTTCTTGAAAGACCTAAATGTAAGTTTTTAATCAGTGATTTATTGCTGATGCACTAGCATCAGATGTTTGCTCATGTGCTAGATTTTGTGGTTGTTTGCATGCTTTCATCATGACCATAGGGAACCTATGAAAACAAGCTATTTCCTGTTTATACTATCAAGGAATTTTTTATTTCAATTCATACCAAGTTCTGTATACAGAAAATGATATATGAAAAAGTAATGTAAAATCTTTCCATTGAGTTGACCATTCTTTGGCTTCAAATAAATTTTACTGGGCTTCCTGTGGTCTACCATAGCTGCAATCATTTTAGCCTGGAAGGGGTGTCCACTTTGAGACAGCATACTGCATTATATACATGTATTTTTCAACATTCATACAGTGCACATTATCACTGACTATTAAATCTGTTTTTGTTACTATTGATGGTTCATGCTTGTTTAAATACTTCAAACACACTATGATGAGACCCAGACATGTAATATCATGCAGTTAGAAACTTTTAAAGCAACTCGTTTTACTAAGACCCTGTCCACATGTATGCATTTACATTTATAAATATATTTTTATGCCTTTAGGCCTTCTGTCGGCACAAAAATGCCTAAAATGCTTAAACCTATAATAGCAAAACACTCTCCAAAATGGGCATTTCTGAAAACGTGGACTACACTTGTAAAAACATATTTTTGAAAACACTGATTTTGTCAGAATGTTAATCACTGCTTGCTCAATGAAGGGTTCACCATTGTTTAAACACATTACAGCGAAAATCGTTGTATCGCGACCTCCAACGTCGGTAAGATTTTGGTCTTTTCTGATCCATCCATCATTCTTGGGGGCGGAGCTTTCACAAACTCGTTCAGTGATTGGTTGATTTGAAAGAAGCACCGCCCCATGGCCAAATTAAAATTGATTGACGGCTCAGAAAAACCCAAAATCAAAACAAAATTTGTAATTTGCTGGTCGTGATGCAACGATTTTGGCTGTAAAATGTAGTTTTACAGAGCTCTACTTAACTAGCCTGGCTAAATACAGCTGTAGATGTCCCTGTATAAATATGTTTAAAAAACAAACTTTATGTTTACAAATATAACCATATTCATGTGCATGGCTCTGAAATGAGCTATAAACAGTCACTGGATTTATGTGGACAGAAGTCTTTTGATGAAGGGTTCCCTGTAAAAACGACCTAAGTGACTTTTTGATGGATGTCCAGACATTGATTTTTTAGCATAGGAAAGTTAATTGATATCATTTTATACCATAAGAAAAAAATCAAAAAAGTCACTTAGGCTGTTTTCACATTGAACCCTTCAAATGTAAACATAAGCAATGTGGATAGGACCTAAATTTTAAAAAAATTAGATGATGTGGGGACAATTTCCTGGAAGCACTTAACCAGGATTAAAATGAATGTTTTATGGGTACAGGTGTATTGTCCTAGATTAGCTCTAGGCTTTCAGGTGCCTGATTGCAACAAGTGTACATCTTACAGTACACGCCATATATCGGTGAAACAACTACTAACTATTTAGCACATAATAGTATTTAGTTATCAACTATTGAGTTAGGTACAAACTAAGAATTCACTGAGACATGAACTACACAAAGAAACACAAAGACGGCTAGATACGTTGCTATTGTTGTTTGCACTGTTCTGTTCCAGTGATACCCCCTAGTTTGTACCAAATAAAGCAATTGGACAATATATCTTAAGATTTGTTTCACAAATATATGGCGTGCACTCTATATTTTCACATGAACATTTAAATACAACAGTTTTCATACAAATGTAGCACAAACCATGTCATGCAGTAAAAAGTGTCATTTTCATTTATGAATCAAATTGAAGGGTTCCCTATGAAAATGACCTAAGTGACTTTTTAATGGATGTCCTGAGATTAATTTTTACAGCATAGGAAAGTCAATTATACCATTTTATACCATTGAAAAATATCATCAAAAAGTCACTTAGGCTGTTTTCACTTTGAACCCTTCAATTTTTCAAAGCTCTGTGCTGCCGTGACCATGCCATGTGATTTTGAAGTCATATGAATCTGCTCCAATGCTAGAGTAGTTTTATATGATTCATATGACTCAAAATGACATCTTGATGATGAAAATTTCAAATGATTTCATAGACATGACTGTACTGGCTTGGTCACAGTGCAGTCTCTTAATATGTGTAAAGTTAGTGCAGTGATCAGTTATAATTTCCACTGAAAATTTACCACAATACAAAATTAAAAAATATTTTTATGTTAATGTTTGATATAACAAATTTGATACAGACATGAATAAAGAAATCTAAAATTTGTTATCTTTCAGGAGATTAACTGAATATAATGCTAAATGAGACAAAAAAATGAAGGAGTGCCAATGAAAATGGCCAAAGTGACTGATAATATTGTTTAATAAAGACATTCCATTGATATCAAATGAACAAAGTCACCAATGCCCTTTTCATGGTGAATTTCATGATGAGAATTTGGTTGATGCAATTTTGCTTTTTCCTTGGTCTACTAGTGACCAACAGTTGATCACTACTACACAGGTAGCCCAAAGAGTGAACAGATTAGTCTGGCTGCAGCTACCTAACTTTAAGTGGCAGTGGAAAGAGAACTCGGCAAAAAATCGACGAAATGGCCTAAAATCGCTACCAGAGAATACCAATAACACAAGAAGCACTGTATAAACGTTAGAGTTTATTTGCTTTATTATTTACGGAGTAATAAAGCGGAACCTAAACTCCCATACAAAGCTTTGTAATATTCGTCTCTCATAGAGAGCTTGGGCCTCCTGTGATAAGAGTAAGGTAAAAGGGGAGGGGGACAGGCCCCCTCCCCTCCCTCCCCTCCCTCCCCTCCCCTCCCCTCAACCTCCCCAAATGGCCTGACAGGTTAGATTGATATTGACCGAGTAGCCTAAGTTTCAGGCAAGATTCAAAACAGTAATGTGAAAAAATATCGGAAACAGGTCATGTTCGTTGTGATCAGTTGTATAGGACTGGTCTTGTCGATCTGTCGTTGAAAGGCTGTCCAACTGATCGACCAACGAAATTTTAAATCGAACATATGATACGCGCGCGAACATTATGTAATTTCCCCTAACATTGAATACTAGAGGTGGTACAGATAGGCAGTACGGGGTGGATTATACAGAAAATTATTTAAATTAATCGTAATTGTTTTGATTCAATAAAATAATTATTTTAGTTCTCCTTTGAATTCAAAAAGTTACAAGTTCATTGAAGGTGTGGATGCAAGCTAGTGGTTATAAAACAGCGTCAAATCCACCTGTCAAAAAGTCCACTGATGATTGTTGACCCATAACGAACGATCAGTTTTAAACAATTCCTAAACAGGTGCCAGAAACACAAGTTCGATTAATATTTTACCGGCTAAAGACGTTGTAGTAATATTAGTTAGTGAGATTGAGATAATGGATTCGATAGAAACTGATCTAGACATAGAATCGCTCACTTAGTTGCATAACTTGCTCGATATGCCGACTCAAAGACCCGAAGAAATACGTTCTGACAATTTCTGTTGCTGGTTCAAAAGCTGGAGACAAGTGAAAACAATTTGAAAAATCTCAGTTAACTTGTATAAAGACGAACTGGATGACTATTAGACAATATTGCTTGTCCAGTTTGGTTAGGAATTTAGGAATTTTCTGATTATTTAATTAACTCCAATAACACAACACAAAAACATGGGAGACGCGAAGTTTGAACGAAAGCTTTCGCCAGTGCTTCGCAAGTTTGCAAGGCACATCCATACGTGGACTGTCAGTTTTATCATCTTCCAACTCATCTCCGTGGCTTGGGGGATGGAGACACCAACGACTTTAGAAGGAAGGAGAGAAGACGAAATGGAACACTCTCACAATACCGACAGTTTAAGCATGATGATCTTAATTACTCTGCTGATAGTCGATGTTCTCATTATTTGGCTTTTTAAGATTCGTCGATTGCAGTTTATTCACGAAACTGGAGTGGCCATGATCATTGGGGTGGTTGTTGGTGCTCTCATTAAATATTCCGAAAATCGGAATCACAAAAAACCTCTAGCAGTCAAAATCAAGAACTGTAATAATCTCACCAACGCGCCTAGAAGTGTCTGGGTGAATATTAATGGCACAGAGTATTCGTACAACCTTATTGGAATCCGTTTTCCAACTCAGACGCAACCGGATGAAACCAATGAGATCGAAACGCGCGCTACTTTTAATCCTGAAATCTTCTTCTATGTTCTCCTACCACCGATCATCTTTTACGCGGGATACAGCATGCAGAAAAGGTACTTCTTCAGGAATCTAGGCGCAATTTTAACTTATGCATTTCTTGGTACGACAATTTCTTGTTTAGTGATTGGTTCAATGGTTTACGGGTTCAACAAATGGACGGGCGTTACTTCAGATTTTGACTACCCCGAGTGCTTATTATTTGGCGCGCTGATTTCAGCCACCGACCCTGTGACAATACTGGCAATTTTTCACGACATTCACGTCGATGTCGACATGTATGCACTAGTGTTTGGAGAGAGCGTTCTGAACGACGCCGTTGCTTTGGTATTATACCGCGCTATTGAAAGCTATCTGGCGTACAACCCAAGAGAAATGCGCCAGTTTGATTTGCTGTCAGGCCTCCAAGCTTTTGGAGACTTTATTGCGATTTTTACAGGCTCGTTTGTGATTGGTTGCGGCATGTCGTGTATCAATGCCTTAGTGACTAAGCTGACAAAACTCGGTAGTTTTCCAATCCTTGAGACAGCATTACTTTTCTTGATGTCCTACTGCACCTTCCTCGCTGCTGAGGTAGCCAACTGGTCTGGAATAGTAGCCGTTTTATTCTGCGGTATTACACAGCAACATTACACATACAAAAATCTTACCGAAGAATCTCGAGTAAGGACGCTGCAAACATTCGAACTGATGAACTTTCTCGCAGAGAATTTCATCTTCACCTACATCGGTCTGTCAGTGTTTGCCTTCACAGGCCATCAGTGGAATCCCGGGTTTATTGCCTGGTCCTTTTTAGCTATTATGGTTGGCCGCTTGTTAAATATCTATCCTTTATCGTTTTTTCTCAATCTTGGACGAACACGTACCATACCTTGTAACTTCCAACACATGATGTTCTTTTCGGGTCTTCGTGGTGCCATTGCATTTGCTTTAGCCGTTAGAAATACGGTTTCCATTCCTCGACAGATGATGTTGACAGCAACACTTGTCATCGTCATAATCTCAGTCATCATTTTTGGAGGATTAACGATGCCTGTTCTTACAGTACTAGGAATTAGAAGTGGTGTGGACGAGTATGAAGAAGAGAAAAAAGCAAGGAGATTAAGTCTTCTCGATATTAATGATCCCGCATCTAGTACGCCAAGGGATAGGATTGAAAAAAAGATTTACGAGAAGGCGTGGCTGGTGCGTGCATGGTCTAAGATAGATAATAAGTATTTTAAGCCGCTTTTTGTTGAAGAGAGCGCGTTGACAGAATAGAGCAAATTTCGTATGAGCGTGAAACGAACCACGCCGTGCCATGACCGTATCAGTGATAGCGACGTTTGTCTACAAAAAAAGTGGGAATTTTTTGTCGTAACCGTACCGTGACCGTGCGGTGCAGTTTTTACACGTACAAGTCATTTGAATTCTGTTCTAGGGAAGCACCGGCGCATTATATTAAAGATCTTTGTGAAATTTTCAACCCAAAACACGTCCTTGTGCACTAGAGATTATACCCGAAAAAGTCAGATTTTGAAAATCTCCAATAGAGGGCTTCGCACTTTCCGTGCCTCCCGGGCTCAAGATAGATACTTTTTTCTGTGATATATGATATACTCAAATCTCAAGGGTATGGGGTTTTAGGGAGCTGTCAGTATTTATTGGTGGTAATGGGGTGGTTATGTTACGGGACAGAAGTTTTTGATTTTTTGAATCTACTTTAATTACGGAATAATTATTAGCAAATGTACACGCATGTGTAATGTACGAATTACTAGCCCACGTTGGTCAGAAAACTAAGTCTTTACCAGTGAGTCATATGATTATCATGCACGTACCAGTCACGTACCCGGCCAAGCCCGATCTTGACCAACTTAGCTTGCTTTGGTTTGGCCTGTATGTATATGACTCCTTGCCTGGCCCTGTAGTTTATTGAGTTAATCGGACACTTAAACTGTGCCGTAAAACCTTTTAAACCAATATACCAGTAGACCTTTCAATGACCAAACGCTTTCTTGTATATTGTACTTTAATCTTCCACTAACTGATTTTTAAATCATTCACTTTGATCAATATCCAAATATTCCAATTTTTATATTTCAATTATAAGGCAACGCCCCTAGAAATGAGATCACTCGTTGCGCTCGTGATTCCACTTGAATTTTGAAAATTAATTTTATGACGTCGAGTGTGTCAAATAAGAGGACAGACACTCAAAACAATCTTCAATTTATAGACATCAATTAATGCCGACTATAACAAGGCCACAACACAGCACAGTCCGTTTTCACAGTCATACTCTATGATCAACAAGAGAAAAATCGGCAGACTTACATGCAGGTACTTGATCATGATGCGGGTTGATGCGTGTCTATATGCAGGGTCCAGCACTATGACATTTGCATAACTGCAGCCTAGTCCCCAGGCGTCCTCCGTTTTGAAACGAGAGACGGGATAGCCTGGGGACTAGGCTGGTATTTACTGCATTTTTGTAGTACTAGCTCAGCTTACAAAGAGTCCGTAATTACGCACTGTCAAGATGGCACTGTTCGTAAAAGTGGTTGAATTTGTATAAATTTTGTCATCTTGTGCCGAGCCGATTAGGTGTAATAGAGAGATCCGTAATAGAGAGAGTCCGTAATATATTGTAGACAGGTGATTTTTAACAAAGAATACAGTGAAGAATATATGGAGATTTTGCCGGGACCTTAAGACCTGTCCGTAAAATGGAGGTGTCTAATTGCTACCTAACTACATTACCCTGCTAGCTGGGGAAGCTTAAGAAAATTCCTCTGCCAGCACTAAGTACACTAAGTATTGAAGTGTAGGATCGGAGTATGCTCTCCCGTTAAATTTGTTCATTTTAATTTTAATTTGTATATATGATATTTTATTTAGAATTAATAAGATATTAGAAATAAAAAAACTATCAACCTCATTTGATGGACCAAGAAAAGTATTTGGGGAGGTAGGGTGTGCCGGGGTAGGGGTAATATTCAGCGGCGGATCCAGGGGGGGCCTAGGGGGGCAGACCTCCCTTTTCAGTTGGGCCCTATTTTCTCTCTCTCTCTCTCTCTCTCTCTCTCTCTCTCTCTCTCTCTCTCTCTCTCTCTCTCTCTCTCTCTCTCTCTCTGTGTCTGTCTGTCTGTCTGTCTACGCGTGTAGGACAATATACTTTCTCAAAGCTTTACTTTCTAAATGTTTACTCTTGTTGGTTTTATCGTAATATAGTTTGTTCTATCCCCAGATAATTTTATGGCTTCCTGCAGCCCTGCGAGGTTAGTTTAGTAGGGGTTGTGAGGAAGTTACGACTCCACATATGTGTTTTGTAAAATGATGCCCCCTCTCAAAATGTCTATAGATCCGCCGCTGATATTGAACAATCTATCTATCTACCTACCTACCTACCTACCTATCTATCTATCTATCTACCTACCTACCTACCTACCTATCTATCTATCTATCTATCTATCTATCTATCTATCTATCTATCTATCTATCTATCTATCTATCTATCTATCTATCTATCTATCTGTCTGTCTGTCTGTCTGTCTGTCTGTCTGTCTGTCTGTCTGTCTTTGCTCATTATGTAATAATGACACGGCCATTGAAAATGACCTTCACTTGATTTTCGATTGCCCATCGTATTCCAAAATTCGCTTTGATTTTCACTCCAAAATAAAAGACAGAATAACCTTCTCTCCAAACCATGTTACTTCCTTAATGAAATCAGAAGATGAAACTGTTATCGTTCACCTCTCGATATTCATATGGAAATGTTTTCAATCAAGGAAAGAAAAACTTCCTGATATGTAATCCATTAGATATTCCATCATTCCATAATTTGATTTTAGGTGAAATTTAAATTAAGTAATTTCTCATACTCAATTGAAAATAAACATAATATTGTATTTAGACCCCTTGATTTTAATTTTTGTTTATTTTTATGCAATAGATCGAATTTAAATTAATCCCAATTTTATGAACTTTTATTTGATTCTACGTACACATTATGTACATGATTTGTATGATCAATAACATTATACGATTATAAGATTAATAATTTTATCTATATAATATATGGATTTTTTATCACATAGTTACTGTTCTTATATATAGCAAAGAAAAACTTTAATTAGCTTTGACAATACCTGTAAAATCATAGGTCATGTTAATAAAGCATATTGAACTATCTATCTATCTATCTATCTATCTATCTATCTATCTATCTATCTATCTATCTATCTATCTATCTATCTATTTCTCCTTCATGATCTAAGAATTGATAATTAGCTGTTTCTTTTCTGTGTGAATATATATGTGTAGAATGCGCGCAGATATATGTTTTGAATTACCATATTTATGTAAAGATATATTTCAAGTTAAGCCCGCCAGAAAGCCCGCCTCGATTAAAAGTTTTAAAAGGACAAAGATACGGAACTGAGTCTGTCTTTTGACTCCCCTGCTTTTGACCTTTCATCTCTTTGTCTTTGTGTCAGTGCTTCTCATTGCACAGGTCCGTGTAATGTCTGACGAAGAAGACGACGATACAGAAAGGCTTGCAGAACGCAGAGAAGCCGTAGAATTAATCTTTAATAATAAAGTCTCTTTAATTGTCGAGTATACTAACGTAGCTAACGTCAGTTCCTGAAATTTCAACAATAACAAGCCGGGCCTCCTGTGTATAAATCTGAACCAGGCCGCTTACGTCCTCCACTGATCTGAGCATAATATTCCCGCCTTCCAAACATTCATAATAATAATAATAATAATATAATAATATGTATTTATATAGCGCATATTCAACCTACCTTTTCACGTGCGCTAAATAGTAATCTAATCCTATAAGATATAAAACTATTGACCTACTCATTGATTCAATTATTACAATCACGTGTTCACGTATCCGTGCATAAATTATGACGTGTTTGGGGTGCTGAGGATCATATCAAGAATTATAGAAATCCTGCCTGATTAGAAATGAGACATTCTATTTTACGTTTTTGCCGCGAAAATTTATGTCATACTGACAATATGCTGTAATTATAATGTTTATTTATGAGATATATTATATATCAACTAAATGAGCATATTTTATAGTGTTAGGATTAGTGTTAGGATTACTACCATTTTCGTTCAAAACATGAAATAAGGGAAAAAGATGTAGTTTCCCACGTCCAAACCTAATTATAGACCTGTCAAAACCTTTTATTCTGCACGTGAAAACTCTGAAATGCACGACCAAAAACGTTGGTGTGGCACAAACGCGAAATTTGTTAAATTTTTTTTTTTAAATTTCATGTTTTGATTCATTTTGTTTCATTAAAAACGACAAAAATATGAAATGATGAGGAAAAATGTAGTTTCCAACCTTCACAGCTAATAACAGACCTGAAAAAAGCTTTAATTCTGCCAAAGAAAAACTCTAACAAACACGATCATAAACGTGGGTCCCGGGGGGGCTACTCCTTCCAGTTTTGGGTAGGGACGTGCCGCTGAGCCCCTCGAACCCTGACCCTGTTCCAGAGCAAAATTTTCAAAATTGATACCCTGTTCCAGAGTAAATGTCTGCCTAATTTCATTGTTTCCGGCGAAGTTGACGTGTCGTTAACCCCTTTCAGCCCGGCCTTTTAGAAGAACTTTCTGTGCCAGAGAGTAATTACGTACGATTTTTATATACCCTGTTCCAGAGTAAAATCGCTGAAAACCCTACCCTGTTTGGCGGCACTTACCCGTATAGCGAATATGGGGGAGTACTCTCCCCCCCCCTCCCCCCCCACCGAGACGTGGGTGCAGCACCAGACAACGTCTCGTTCAAAACGTAAATAAATGGTAGTAATCCTAACACTAATCCCAACACTATAAAGTACGCTCATTTAGTTGATATATAATCTCATAAATAAACATTATAATTACAGCATATTGTCAGTATGACATAAATTTTCGCGGCAAAAACGTAAAATAGAATGTCTCATTTCTAATCAGGCAGGATTTCTATTCTTGATATGATCTGATGATCCTCAGCACCCCAAACACGTCATAATTTATGCACGGATACGTGAACACGTGATTGTTCCACCAGAATACTCTAGTGACTGGTTGACTACAAAGTGTTTATTTATTAGCTCAAAATTATATCAAACGGAACCGTATAAAGGCCTCTAATACGGAATGTCTTGAATTTCATTCGTGGTGCTCCTGTTTTGATGGATGATTTTAATATTTGGTTGTAGCTTGTGAATCACACTCCTCAAGGGAAGCACGCGTTTCCTTCCTAGGTTACTGGACCTCAATAATACTAAAGTTTGAACTTGTCACAATGCCTTCTATAACAAGTGAAGACATCGTCTTTTTCGTGAATGGAAGAAAGGTAATTAAGATTAAAGTATTCAGAGCCATAAGATTATAAACTTAAAATCGACCATGCATGATTCAGACGCTTGATCGACCCAAACTGCAAATAAATAGATTCGTATCATGCAATATAACTTACTGTGCGCCGTATTTGGCCGAGCCGCTAGAAATATCTTGAAACAATGAATCTTTCGAATCTCTGCAAACAATAATTTCACTAATTAAGTAATTTTATTTGTAGGTTGTTGATACAAATGTGCAACCAGAAACAACACTTCTTCAATATCTTCGTAATACACGTATCCTTGCTGGTTCTGCCTTGAATTAAATAGTCTTTGCTTGAGTTGCCATTAAATGCATGTGTATTAATATTCCTACTCAAAACTCAGATTATGAGTTATTGTGCAATATGTTGTGTAACTTAATAAATTACACAATTAGGGAGGGGGAGGAGGAGGGGGAGGGGGTGGGGGTGGGGTGGAGGACTTCTATTTTGATGATTGTCAGTAATTTTCATTTCCACCATTTGTATCCCTAATACTATTTGTACCAATAGCACATACAAAATCTCAGTCTGGTACTATTTCTCATAACCTACCAGCATCTGACCATGGGCTCACCCTCTGGCCCCACTCTGTTAGCACCCTAAAATGTTTTGACCTGTAAAAGTTATGTCAACCATCCCTTTCCAAAGGGCTGTCAGTAAAATGTGGGCTGCTGCAGGATGCGGACTGTTTGTGGACTATGTGTGGATTCCTACTTTAAGTAAATATATTTATTTTGTCAATCATCAATCAACATCTATTGCTAGGGTGCATGTGACGTCATGGCAGCCATCTTGGTTGACCTTCAGCAAAAGATTTCTCATTAGCGTTTATTGTTTGGTCAACCAACATGGCTACCGCTTCATTGTCTTTGGATTCCCAAAGGTATGGATGCACTCCAGCAATAGGTTAATAAGTTAAGGTGAAAATGTTAACTAGACAGCTCAAGAGTCAAGGAGTCAAGAGTTTAGAAATCTTATGTAACAAGAGCGTATTATACGAACGTATTATAGTAAGGAAAGATTAGGAAAAAAAATGACGTTACATGCTACACTTGGGGACAGAGATTTCTGAGAACAAGTGTACTGCCTTCGTAACTATTCAAATTACGACTTGCAACTTGCTGGCAACAATTTACTTACAGGAAAATGTATGTCACTTATTTTGACTTTTATTTTTTGGTGTAGCTTTTAATTACCTTTAAATACCCCTAAAATTGAGCACTAATGGAGAGAAAGATCAAGATAAAGCTAGTATATGCACTATCAGCCTCAAGTTTATCAGTTTCTCTTGAAAGTGACTGTCATGAGTTACCAACAAAAAATTAATAGGTTAATTACCTTTACCTTCACTATCAATTGAAGGGTTCCATATAAAAATGACCTAAGTGACTTTTCGATGATATTTTTTTTCAATGATATAAAATGGTATAATTAACTTTCCTATGCTGGAAAAAATTAATCTCAGGACATCCATTAAAAAGTCACTTAGGTCACTTTCACAGCAAACCCTTCAATTATAAAATCATAACAGTCATTGAGTTAACCTTAACAAAATATGCAAACAGTCAGACTTCCAGGTACAAAGCTTGGATGTAGTGAAGGTGGCTGTGGAGCTTGTACTGTTATGTTGTCTAAGTATGATCCCAAGGACAATAAAATAAGGTATATGATAACAATACTTATTATGATAATGGTTTAGATAATAATGATAATAGGACCCTACCAAAAATCGCTTTGCGAGTAGGTCCCCTGGATAAATTTATCATCATTATATTATTATAATAATAATGATGATGATGATGATGATGATGATGATAACAATGACTTTATTACAGTATATCCACAAAGTAGCTCTTCATCTGCGTAACGTAAATGTTAGACTTTCTCAAAGTCGTCAGCCCCGCTTTTTAATAAAAAAATAAACCCTTGAAGAATATAAATGATCGAAATAAAGATTAAATAAGAAAGGACGGCTTGTGGCAAGTCCACGTAAATGTAGAAAATTAAATTAATAATTAAATAAATGTAAATTTCACATCAACAGACATTTTTCAGCCAATGCATGTCTTACACCAGTTTGTTCAGTGGATGGCTTGGCTGTTACTACAGTGGAAGGCATTGGATCCACCAAAACAAGACTTCATCCAGTACAGGTATGTATATGCTGTTTTAAAAATGTTGCCACTTTATTTATCATTGTATTTATTGTCCAATACAGCATCCCCTCAAAACAGAAGATTTATTAGCTGATCAGGTCAAAAGCTGTTATAGCAGCTAGACCAAACCACAAACAGCCGCAACTTCAATTTGGCCTATGTACATTTGTACTCTCCCCAAATAGTGGTATGGGTTCTATAACATCCCTCTAGAGCAAGTCATGAAGTGTGGGAGAATTGTGGCCCACGGTTGAGCATCCTTCAATATCCAATTAAGATGTGAATAAGGTCTACCGGTAACCGTATTTGCAGATGTAAATATTATTTTAAGACCCTGAAATGTTGCTCCAGCCATGGAATTGAAAACCAACCTTTTACATTGAAAACTGCATGGTGCTCATGCAACCTACTTGAGCCAACCAGAAGGTGGTTGATCAAGATAGTATTGAAATTATATATTAAACAACTGCTATGAATGCACCCAATATCTACTCTGAAATTCCATTTGACATATAATTATGTAATTTCACATTGTCTAATCAATAACCTGTTGTGTTGAGAGTGTTTCATCTTTATAATAAAATCATCTTCAGCAATAAGCTTACAAACACAAAGTAATGCCAACCATTATCACTTGAACTCAGAATTTAGCCCTAACTGGGAGCAGTGGTGGGTCAAATCTCAGATAATTCTTAAGGATTGGAAGTTCCGATCTTTATAAAAAATCAATTCATTGGTTCATTGTATAGGAGAGACTTGCCAAGGCTCATGGTTCTCAGTGTGGTTTCTGCACTCCTGGTATTGTCATGTCCATGTACACATTGTTGAGGAATAACCCTTTACCAACTATGAAAGAAATGGAGAGTGCTTTTGAAGGTATGACAATTTTGTCTGTATATAAGCAGGTTTAGCTAGCACACCTAATACATTTAAACACATAGACAGTGATGAGATTGTGCTTTTATGTGATATTATATGTGGCAACAAGGTGGTAAGGGACCGGTCATTATTTACAGGGAGGGGGGCTGGTGCAAGTAGAGGGTGGGGGCACAGATTTTTCAGCTCACTCTGTAAGAATGTTATGTGTGTATGTATATAAAAAGGGAGGGGCCATCAAAAATTAAGCAGTTACATTTTTCATTTGCACCAGCCCCCCTCCCTGTAAATAATGACCAGTCACTAAGCATGGAAACCATTTACAGTCCACCACCTAGCATGTCACAGTGATCAGTGGAATACTGACCTACCATACTTACCAGAGGAGAGAGAGGAGAAGAGGGGAGGGTGAGGCTAAAAGCAATAGTCCAGTTCCAAGATATGCTTTACCTGCAACATACAAAGGATTTAGAATGAGGCTGCATGCTAAAACGTTTGCCTTAATTGATACAAATGACTGGGCTTTATGCATGTAGTCTTGATTCTTTTGTATGTGGCAAGTGAAGTGTATCTTGCAAGTCAGCTACATGTATTGAGCTGCTATTGCCAAGCAAGCTATGTATATATCTACAATAGTCTGCAAGAATGACCACATCTGAGGCATACAGGCCTTAAATTTCTCTTAGCCACATCATAACCAAGGGTAAATGGTGTTAAAATTCATGCATCTTGTGTTTGGCGGTGCAGAAAAAACATTTTGTTATTATTGTTATTGACGTTAAATCAGGGCTCGATGTTACATTCTGGAGTCATATCTCATGTATTGCTCCAGATTACATGGAGTAGTTTTGGTTTTGGGCTGTCTATTATCTGTGTTTATAAACCAGGTTTGAATTATATATGTCCTCTATGAACTCAAGAAGATGCTGCATGTTCATCAGAAAGGAATAATTGAAACTGTAGTAAATGACTGTTTGTTATACACAGGAAATCTCTGTCGCTGTACAGGATACAGAGCAATTCTTGATGGATATAAAACTTTCACTAAGGTATGAGTGGAACCCTTCTATAGGCAAAACTCTTACTGCAGTCACACTTGTTTGGCAAAACTGTAAAAGATGTATTAAAAAAGAAATCTTGTTTTGTATTCATCCATCCATTCTCCCACTCATCTAATTAACTTTCAATGTCCAACAGGCATCTCCTCTCAATTCACCATCACTATATTCAGGAGCAGGAGGTGGAATTTCTAGCTTAGTTCATTAATGCACAGTCTCAGATCAATTCTCACATTCTTGTTTCCACTTCTGTCTAATCTATGTAGCAGAGCTCGATTAAGGCTTTAATTGCCTATACCTAGGACTAAGCACTGCATGATGGAGGGAGGGGGAAGAAGGAACACCATCTGCTACCTGGAAGATCACTTGCAAGTGATGGGCACAGATGTTACAATCTTTTACCCCTTTACATGTCTTCTATCCATCCATTTATGTACAAGTATATTTTTCTGTTTTAACATTATTCCTACCCATTGATCCCTCTTTTTATGTCTTCAAATTGTGCTTATATTTTGTTATATAGGAGTTTTGTTGTGGGGGAAGTGGAGCTCAAAATGGATGCTGCATGCAACAAATGAATGGTTGTTCAAATGGAGTTGCATCACCAGAGAATGTATGTTGCTATTAAATGCATATAATTTTGACAATAAAATAATGGCTTTAATTTTATAGAGTACAACAAGTTTTTTTGCAGATGGCATGGTTGGCCAAGCAGTGAGAGCACTAATGTATGTGTCATTTTGCCACCTCTGTGGCCCAGGTTCAATTTCCAGCTGGGGCAATTAATGGATCACATATTAACTGAATTTGTTTGGGTTTTTTGGTTTTTTTTCCCTTAGAAAAAATATGAGTTGAGCACTGATGTAGAGGTAGACTAAGTGAGTGTGATTGCCAGCAGAAGAAAACCACTATGTGGATCTGCTGAAAAGATATATTTCTTTATTTCATTTGAAAAGGTTTCCTAATTTTATTTATTCCCTAATATTATCTTTGCCAAAGGCATAACACCACGTGTTGTTTTTCAGTTCTCCACTCAGTTGTTTGATGTCAATGAATTTCTTCCACTGGATCCAACACAAGAGGCAATATTTCCTCCAGAACTCATGGTATGCTTGGTAGTGTGTAGGCAGTACAATGTCATCTAAATGTTAAAATCAGTATTATATTTTTGACTCAAGTCCCACACTCACAAAAGACCATTTCACGGTTGTCGTGGCTCAACCTCAGCTTCGATATCGTGTAATATATTCTTTAGAATTGGACTACAGCCCGTGAAATTTTAAAGTGTTTCGATTGTTTGTTGATGTGTGCATTCCTTACCTTACCATGGGCTACAGTCAATTTCTAAAGAATATATTACACGCTGTCAAGGCTGAGGTTGAGCCACGACAACCATGAAATGGTCTATTGAAGGGATGCCAATAAAAATGATATTTTCAAAAATGACCAGACCTTGATACTCTGTTTAGAAAGAAAGGCTGTTGATACCAATTTGAAACATTTGAGTAAACTACATCAGAAAAGTCACTTAGGTCATTTTCATCAGAGACCCTTCATATTTACAGATAATGGCACTATTTTTTTTCTGTAATGCATGCATGCAATAGTAAAACATGGTAATCGTGAACAATCTGCACTGTACGGTAAGTGGTCGGTAACTCGGTTTGTCGACCACTTACTGTTACCTTACCGTCACCTTACCTTTACCTTGCCGTTACCTTACCGACCACATCAGCTTCCATATATTTTATTTCAAATTTGGCAGTATATTCAACAACAAAATTTGGAATTTGAAACACTGTGCACAACTGTTGCAATGGAATGCAATTTTCCCTTGCAGCTATTGCCCACAATATTGCAAGCAACTGTTGAAGGCGTGGACACACAGTGTCTCTCTGATGTTGTCTGCATTGTTGCAGAAAAAGTTTTGTCATTTTATTAATTTCTTTATGACAGGATTATCTGTACCGTCAAAATAATTGCAATATTTAGACAAAATGTTTGTTTTTCATTTTCTCTGAGTGAGGAGGGTAATCCCAAGCACATGCATTCATTACATTTGTGTGTCTATTGTGTGTCCTGTGTGTCTACTGTGTGTCTGTGTATCTGTGACAAGAATGATCTTGTACTGGCTCTCTAGGAGGAGATCATTGCATTGAGTTACACCATATTTCTTTACATGCATTCATTACATTGTGTCTACTGTGTGTCCTGTGTGTCTACTGTGTGTCTGTGTCTGTGACAAGAATGATCTTGTACTGGCTCTCTAGGAGGAGGTCATTGCATTGAGTTACACCATATTTCTTTACATGCATTCATTACATTGTGTGTCTACTGTGTGTCCTGTGTCTATTGTGTGTCTGTGTGTCTATTGTGTGTCTGTGTGTCTGCGACAAGAATGATCTTGTACTGGCTCTCTAGGAGGAGATCATTGCATTGAGTCACACCATATTTCTTTACACACATTCATTGCATTGTGTGTCTACAAGGAAGCAAGGGTGGCCGAGCGGTGAGAGTGCCGGTCTGTCACCGCTGTGGTCCCTCGTTCAATCCCCGAACGAGGCATCACATGTGGCTTGAGTTTCTTGTTCGTTCTCTCCCTTGCTTTGAGGGCTTTTTCTCCGGGTTCTCCGGTTTTTCCTCCCTCAGTAAAAACGAACTAGTTTCGATCTAAGCTGTGCTCTGTGATCAGACATGAGTTGTATGGTGGCTGCTACGTGTATGTGTATGTAAATTTGTATGTAAATGTGTGATTGTTCAATTGTTCGTAATGAAAGCGCCCTTGTAAACCTTCGACTTGATCACGTTGAGCTGCGCCCTTCGTAATTCAGCACTTGGCTGCGAGGAAGGGTGATGAGCTACCCCAAATTTATTTATTTAATTTACTTATTTATACTGTGTGTCCTGTGTGTCCTGTGTGTCGTGTGTCTGTGTGTCTGTGACAAGAATGATCATGCGGCTCTCTAGGAGCAGATAATTGAATTGACTTACACCATATTTCTTTACTTTGGTAGCTACCACAGCAAACTGCACCACGAACTTTACACATCAAAGGTGATAATGTCACTTGGATTAGGCCCTCATCATTAGAGGAGCTTCTGGAGCTTAAGAATAAGTACCCTCAGGCCAAGTTAGTGGTGGGAAACACAGAGTTAGGTAAGTAATTTACACAGCAATAAGTCACAGGGTGCCCGTGATCCCCTGCCAATATGGTCATGCAGTTGCTTTCATTAAAAAAGCGTGGAATTTCCAATTGATTTTCTTTGAATCACATAGCAGCAGGTATTTTTCAACAAACTTTCCTGAAATCCAAGGACATGATTTTACGACATGGTGCGAGCTTGGTGTTCCAAAAAAAAAGACACATCATTCCCTAGTCAATCAGCTTTAGGGTTCTGTCTAAACCCCCCCTCCCCCCACATCCCCTCCCCTCCCCTCGGACCCTCCCACTCGAACTCTTAGGTCTGCCCCTGTAAACTGTTTATATTTGTGTTAAAGGAATCGAGACAAAGTTCAAGAATCAAAATTATCCTATTCAAATTGCACCAACTCACATCCCTGAGTTGATCATTGTACAAGAGACAGAAACAGGTGTGACGTTTGGGTCTTCTGTTACCTTGACAACCATCGAGGAGACACTTAGAGATGTCGTGGCACGTTTACCAGGTAGGTGTAAAGGTTATAGAATGATGACAGCCTGATATTGAAATGAAAAAAGTTTTCAAGTTAAATCAATTTTGCAAACTTTGATAAGACTAGTTGTTTAAACGACCGATTTTTTCGTACGACTTGAACAGCAATTTTTCTTTCTTTCTTTCTTTCTTTCTTTCTTTCTTTCTTTCTTTCTTTCTTTCTTTCTTTCTTTCTTTCTTTCTTTCTTTCTTTCTTTCTTTCTTTCTTTCTTTCTTTCTTTCTTTCTTTCTTTCTTTCTTTCTTTCTTTCTTTCTTTCTTTCTTTCTTTCTCTTCTTTCTTTCTTTCTTCTTCTTTCTTTCTTTCTTTCTTTCTTTCTTTCTTTCTTTCTTCTTTCTTTCTTTCTTTCTTTCTTTCTTTCTTTCTTTCTTTCTTTCTTTCTTTCTTTCTTTCTTTCTTTCTTTCTTTCTTTCTTTCTTTCTTTCTTTCTTTCTTTCTTTCTTTCTTTCTTTCTTTCTTTCTTTCTTTCTTTCTTTCTTTCTTTCTTTTCTTTCTTTTCTTTTCTTCTCTTTTGGCCTGTACGTTGCAAGTTGGAAAATTGCGTCGATTGGGTAATATTTATCATCACTAAAATTTGCGCAACAAAATTTCCCGTGTAAAAAATGCCTCATCTAGGTGTATCTCTTTGGCGGGAAAATAGTTCGAGTGCTCCAAAGAATATAATGGATTGGTTTGATCAGAACCCTGCTAATTTTGATCATCTATAACTGTTTTTTTTTATTAGAATACAAGACAAGAATTTATTCTGCGATCCTTGAAATACTGCGCTGGTTTGCAGGTCAACAAATTCGAAATGTTGGGGTGAGTATATATCTTGGTGATGGAGTCTTAAGGCCCGGACACACGGTGCAACTTTTCCCGAAACATTTGCTGAAACACCGCGCGGAACACGGTTGTACCGTGTGTCCACCACTGAAACATCTCGTGCAATGTTGCGCGCAACAGTTCTGAACAGTTGCAGAGGTAGAACTCGATCCTACTTCTGCGGCTGTTGCGCGCAACGTTTCGCGAAACATTGGAATGGGTGGACACACGCTGCAACTTTGTGTTGCGCGCGATGTTTCAGCAAATGTTTCATGAAATGTTGCACCGTTTGTCCGGGCCTTTAATGATGGGCCTTAACGAAAGCCTTGCAGGGTGATTATTCTTCTATTGATTTGCCATTGCTGATGTTGTAGTGTGTTGGAGGAAACATCATCACAGCAAGCCCCATATCAGATCTTAATCCAATCTTTATGGCGGCAGGATGTACTCTTACCGTCGCTTCACTTGGAGGTACGTCAATCATCTTTGCATAATTTCTTTTTAAATCCTATGTGAACAAAAGTGATTAATTTGTAGTGGCCTCCAACGATTGTTTGAACTTCCCTCTTGTCTTTTGCTATACGGCCTTCACTAATCCGCCGTTTGAATTTGATCTGGTTTTTTTTTTCATCCGTGTCTTTGCTATTCAAACCGAAACGGCGTTTTCTTAGACAAAGGAAAAATCGCTTTGTAAAGGGCCGTTTACACGGTAATTTTTTCGCGCGACAAGAGTAGCGAGGGAAAGTTACATCGTTTGACGACCGGTTCATAATCTTTCTTGGCATTAAACCCGTAACCTACAATTGCATTTTCATGGAAAAACTGAGGGCATTTTTTTTTGAAAAAATATAGTTTCGCTCTATGTCAAAAATCCTCTCTTACTAATGTAGAAGTTACTATATCCCGCTCCAGCACTGTAAACTAATCTCGATGTGTGTTCCGTCTAGTAGGAAAGACCAGAGAAATCAAGTTCGACGAGCATTTCTTTCGTGGTTACAGAAAAACCGCGCTAGAACCCAACGAAGTTTTATTGTCCATTCGTGTGCCTTTCACAAGTCAGGTAATTGAAACCTCTTTACATAAAATACTAATTATATAATAATTGGCATATTACGCGCGCTCTGATTGGTCAAGGTTCGTGTGTGATTACAGTACACACGCACAGATGACGTCATAGAATCTTACCCGCGTTCTGATTGGTTAATGAAATGTTTCGAGGTCCAAATTTTCAGCTTTCACAGCATTTTGACATCATCTGTGCATCTGTTAGAGTACAGGCGTACGGAAAAATGGAATCTATTTGTAAAATTCATAGAGCAAAGACTATCCGTATTTTTATTTTATAGGTTGATGTTGCACTGGGTCACCGTTTCACACAGCGTTCGTAACTTTCGAGTACCCGTAAAATGGTAATTCATTCCTCATTTGTCAAGTTAATTTGAGGAAATTCCTTTTAGTTTGCAATGTTTGTTGCATGGGACATTATGACTACTCGTTAGTTGCACACGCTTTGTGAAACGGGCTGGACAGCGATTTGTAGCGCAGTGGTGTTGCTTTCAAATTTGATACGGCGGACGCACAGTCACAATTTTACTTGTTGCCCAAACATGTTGCATTCTGAATCAGCGTTTTGGACGATCTTCAAAAAGTCGCAACATTGTTTTCATCAATTTTTGCAAAAATGTTGCACTAAATATCGGTATATCTTCTCATCATGAGAAGAGCGGCGCGTTTTTGTGGAAAATAAAGCCGGCGATACACGCTGCAATTTTTCCTCGCGCTGGCAATACAATTTTAGATCTTGTTGCAGAGAAAAAATTGCTGTTATCACTCTGCAACATTTATTACGAGTATGCAATGCTTTTGAACTTTCTGCAACAAATGTTTTGTTGCGGGACATCGTTGCCGCCTATGTTGCCAGACATGATACACTCGGCAATTTCGCTCTCGCAACAAAATCCCTCAAATTGCACTGATTGCAAGCGCGAGAAAAAATTGCAGCGTGTATCGCCGGCTTAATTAATCGCTATTTGTTCACTGCGGTTGTTCTTTTACAGAATGAGTTCTTTTTCGCCTATAAACAAGCTCGCCGTCGTGATGACGACATCGCTATAGTCAATGCTGGCATGAGAGTGAGACTGGAAGAGGGTGACGTCAGTAAGTTGGTGGTAAAGGAGTGCAGTCTTTGTTATGGTGGAATGGCTCCGACTACGGTAATGGCATTAAAGACATCCAAGTCCCTTGTGGGAAGGTAAATGTTATAGAGTCAATTTACTCTTAGTGTTGAACAGTGCCAACTAAATTAGCTAAGTTATTTACTATTTTAGTTGACGTCACCTAAATTTGTGGCGGGCTTTCACTACTATTTTAGGTGACATCACCTAAATTGTTTATATATTAAATTCACTAAATTTATCTAACTGTGAGACTCTATTTGATTTTATTTAATTTTGATTAAGTGTATCAATTAACCATTGAAGGTTGTTTGTGATTGGTTCGTGAGATGGGAAGCCCTTTAAGTGTTTCCCGCCTTCCGACGCGCCTTCGCATTCACATGAACACTTTTCGGTTTGTCATTGTTTGTTTGTTTTTTGTTTGGATGGGATGGGGGAGGGTTTCAGTATTTTTTTAAAGAAGAGAGAGAGAAAACAGTACACTGAAAATGTTTTAAAAACTATTTGGTTTGTTTTTAGGGTATGGGATGAAAGTCTTGTTGAGTTCGCTTGTCCTTTGCTTGAAGAAGATCTTCCATTAGCAGCCAATGCACCAGGAGGCCAAGTCAGCTATCGACGATCTCTGACAACCAGTTTCTTTTTCAAGTTTTATCTCATGGTGACTGATAGACTCAGCCAAATACAGGTACGAACGCAAAACTAAGGACACAAGGCTTAATGCGCGTAGGAGGTATAGCTCATGAGTATATATAGAGGACATTACACGGTGGCGCGAAGATATGAATTTTATTTTCGAGAAGATCCAAAGATCATATTCAGTTTTCTTTACAGTATTTTCGTCTTCATTTTCTTTTGAAAACTTCACCAAATCGTCGTCTCACAGAGTCTGAAACCTCTACGAGAACCCGAGGAGTCGCCATTTTTTTTGCAGGAACAAGCGACAATGACAACGGACATCCGGGACGTTTGGTATATAACATTTTCATATCTTCACTAGTGAAAATATAGAAAATACGAGCGTTTTAGTTTCCGATAAAACACTATTATCCATATAATAAATATGAATATACTACAGGCACCCCTCAATCATTTAGAGCAGCGCATAACATCAGCGTATAAAGCAATATAAAGCAAATAGAAGGGTCCGGGTTCGAATCCTCTTGGAATAAAAAAAATTTTCCGCCATATTATAGGTAGAAAATATTGTCTTTTCATGTCATGCTTTTTTCTGATTTTGAAGCATTTTAAGCCGGTTTTTTTATTTTTTCTCCCCTTTTACATAGTTCTTCTATTTAAAGGGGGGAGAACTTTCTATTTGCTTTATACACTGTTACGCGCTGCTCAGTAAATTATTGCCTGCGGGCGGTGCCTGTGGAATATACGGACTATATACTATACTCTAGAGTAGAGGAAGGAATACAACTATTAGCTTTACAGTTACTAAGAATAATCGTGGAACCACATGTCGTTGTGTTTGATATCCCTTGCGTCAGCAAGTGATGTTCTTGCTTTCCTTTTCTCTTTCTAAAAATCTGAAACCACAAGTTTCATGTTGTCGCTGGCTTTTGTTGCGGTTTCAGGGTTCGTACCGGTCATAGAATTGTATGATTTGGTTTTCCAGGCCTGGAAATCATGGAAAGTAGATAATGCAAAGGCGGATGTAGCGGAGGGGTGCAGGGGTGCGCATCTCCTCCTGAGACGACTTTAAATCCTTATTTCTCAACTGTTTTTCCAAAATATCCTCTCGGCAGTTTCTAATTTATATGATGGTGCATCCCCTCCTGAAGTCGGTGCACCCCCTCCTAAAGATAATCCTGGATCCGCTCCTGTAATGGTCATGGGAAATCATGAAAAGTGGCACGAGAAAAAAAATGGTAGTTTCATTTTAGGAAAAGATATTTTTCCAACAGAAAACATTCCACTGAAACTGAGTTTCATGGAGACAACAGGAAACCCGTAGATGAAAATTTTCCAGTTTTAAAAAGTATCAGCTAAAATTTGATCATTAAAAATAGAAGTGGTCGTGTAAACCATTTAGTTTTTCTACAAAAAAATGACTTCTATGCTCGACTGGTATAGATTGGCGCGCAAGCGATTTTCGACGAGAAAGTGGATGCACTTCGATGTCATCTCACTCCTCAGCAAGAACGGTGACCCCCATTTTTTATTTGCTCTTTTAACTTCTATGATGACATTGTCTCACCATGCGAAGTATGAAGGAAAAAACATGGTAAACGTTTTTTCCGCGAACGCCCTTAAATAGAAATGAAATTTATTATGATCTTTCGGTATTTTTTTCCAGCTGACGCGCCGGTTAAATATTATTGTTATTATCTACTTCAATCTCCCACCAAGCTGAATATCTTCTACTATGTCTACAGTATTTGATATGTATAAACATGAGTCCATGGTATACATAAGTAAATGAAGAGCCGTTGGGTCTCCCTCTGAAATCTAAGAAATATCAGAGGGCTGGGAATATCCCCCATTTCCGTGAATTTGGGAAAGTTACCTTTTTATGACCTTACTTAACACGTGTCATGCACGCTTTATCTGAGCTTTGGGAATACGACTAGTCATTCTATTAAAAGCATATGATACGACGATTGTGTCAATTGTCAATGATGTTTCAGACATCACAAAATGACTTACATTCAGCCATCTTTGAGGAAATTTTGTTGCGTTTCATTTAGCGATTCACAATGAATTTTATGTGGCATTGCTATGTGCATTTAATTGCTTCGCTCTAGAGAAGACTATTTGTACTAAGAATGAAGACTTTTCAGTCCTTTGTCATGCGCTGTATCCTAGAAACCAAAAGCTTTGACTTACTGTGGGGATTCTCTCTCTAATACTTTTGGAACTCTTAGGCTCAAAAAATAAAAATATTAAAAAAGCCGAGATAATCCGCACAGAGTGTGTCAAAGTCTCTGGCCTCCGGGGTATAACTGCTGTGGAGGAAAAGCGTTCAAGGAGTACAACTTCCTTTATGTTAATTATATAGATTTATTTGTACACTTTCCGTTTAATGATACTTATATGACTTTGAAATGAAAGTGGCTACAGTTTTTCCATCTGGTACAAGAGTTATAGTAAGAAAACAAAAGCAAAAAACAAAAACTTGATGTCAAAACTGATGTATTCCGTCAAGACAAGTACTCTCGTTTAAGCCTTATCCTGTTTCAGTATTGTTTCTCTCTAATAGAACTGCGGAACCTTACAAACATTAACCAACCACCTCTTCAAAAATCGAATAAAAGAACATCTTGATATACATTTCAGTTCTCAACAAAGAGTTTTTAATTTCATGAATTCTTTTAGTTTGTTTATTTTTGGAATCACTGATCCAGATGTTTCACAGCTTTGATGATGTGATTTCATGCTTGACCCTTATCATAGCATAAATCTGGCTAAAAATCACGAGATAAAGAGATAAATAGTAAAACGCTTTTGTTCCGTTACTCATAAATTTTTTTTTTTAATGTCGCCTGAGGTAAAGTGCTCAATCAATATTCAGTTCAGTCTTAATCATACCCTTTGTAAACAAGTATAGGCTGACAGAAATTCTATCTATGTTAAAGTATGTCTTAAGTTTCTATAAGAGAAAATTGAATTGATAAAGAGTACTGATGACAGTTCTAGTTGACAAAGAATCACTTATTCTCTTTACTTGGGTCTCCATCCTTGTACCAACATCTTGAGCTTTTTCTGATGTAGTTTGTTTGTCACTCCAAGGGACTCTCGCATCATTTCCTCGCTCAATTCCACCAACATTGCTCCATCAATGAGTTCTTCTTGAAACTTTTCCACATATGTATCCATATGCAAATACCTGAGACATTCAGCTACCTCGTCAACTGTCAACTTTTCAAGGTTGTCTGGGATTTTAAAATCAGTCACTGTCTCTAGTTCCTGCTTCGTATCTGCTGGCGCTCTTTCTGTTGAGGCACTGCAATTTCTCTGCGGTTTCGGAGGAATAACTCGCTCGTTTGTAGTTTTTGCAGCAACGGTCTGCACTTCAAGGTTGTCAGTGATTTTCGAATCGTTGAAATTGTCATTTCCTTGCGTCGTTTTTGTGGGTGACTGTATCTGACCATGGTTATCAGAATTCGTCGACGCGGTTCTCGGTTTCGGGGGAAGGACTGGTTTGTTCGTAGTTTTCTCTGGACTTGGCGGAGTATTACTACGTTTACTGAGTTCCAAATAACGCAAATCAATATAATCGTAAATATTATCCACTGATTTCTGGTCATTTCCCATTTTGACATAGTCCAAATACAGCCCATCCATTTGCTGAAATTGTGTATTATTGTGAATCTCTCTACATAAAGTCTGGTACTTGCTGTCTTTCTGTTTTGCTCCCTTTGCTGCAACGACTGTGATTTCTAAGTCAACAGGGACTTGGTTGACCGAGACTTTATCCCTATCGCGAACACTGGTGATCAGTGTTACATGTTCATATACACCTAGGACCTTGATTTTGCCCAAAGTGCTTAGGTCTAGCGATTCCGAGCGTTCGTCAATGTTTGCTTTAATTGGCGAGCGACCATGCATCTTAACAGTGCAGGGAAACATGCAATGTTTTTCGATATCTGTGATTTCAACACGCTCTGGTTCTTCATAAGACTGAAAGCACGCTTCGTAGGAGAGTGGTAGCTCGACGTCATCTCCTTCTCTGTTGACCAACGAGCAGCGAAGGTACTCTTTACCGTTTCTTTTCTTCAAGCCCTTTATCTTCAACACATCTTTTTCGTGTATCCCAAGCCATGCGTGGTTGTGGAGGGACAGAACCATTTTCCCCGAGTCATTCTTGAGCGCTTTAACACTCTTGTACATTTTGGGAAGCTTGTCAGACAAAAGTTGGAACGTTCCTTTAGTGGTAATTGGAATTGAGAGCTGTTCGTCTGGTTTGAGCTCACTGAGACCATTAAGCATTTGAGATGTTTTCACATAATGTATTGTCATAACTTGGTCCGTCGATAAAGTTGTGATTTCTTCGAGGTCAAAGTAGCCATCGCGAACGCAGACGATTTGTGGAAGCTCAAAAGCTTGTAAAAATTCTCTTAGAGTATAAACTGGTTTGTCCCATTCAATCGAATCGAGATCCATGTTCTCAGATGGTTCAAGGACACTTTAACTTCCGTGTGTTTTAATGTGTTGTATGTAAATACCATGTAGACATGCGTAGTTCGTCGTTATTCCTTATTCGGTATTTCGGACGTCCTCTCTTGATAAGATTTGTTAAACAGTTCGAAACCACAACTGAGGAACTTTGACATAACCAAAGCATATTGTAAATACTTATTTAACTTGCAGTCACGCTTTAGTATAAACATGATAAAGTTTCAAACGCTAGGGCGAGGGTTAATTTGCTGTCTTGAATTTCAATGCAAACCCGAGCCCGTGCGTTTGAACCGATTTAAAAACCTATATTAAATGTTTTTGGAAAAAAAATCAAAATTTATTAATTTTTGTCAGAGAAAATCCAGGTTAAATTTTATGTAAATTAGGATGTTTTTAGTTGAAATTCAAGACCCCCGTCATGGTTATGATTTTCATTGTGTTCACTTCATGAATTATTAACTAACCGTTTCTAACAGAAAGTGAAGTGCTGCGAGCGATCTAAAAATGTTTACAAACGGGCTGACTAGAGCTTGATACAACAACACAAGTTTTAGAAATATACAAGTACATTTTATTCAAATATATTACTTTTTCAAACAATCACAAACAGTGTTAGCAATGATTGAGTATGCGCGAACCGCTGGACGGAAGTGGCCTCAATTACGGTTTTAACCTGGCTTAGGGCTGCCTCTCTCATAAATAGAGTCGTATATAGCCTCACCATATATAGTTTTTCGGGGCATTACAGTTGAGTGCAGAAGTAAGAACAGCTAGAAATTATCCTTTCAAAATTATCCATTTGTCCAAGACAATGGAAATTGGAGACATGCGCAGATGTGATCACTTGCTGCTGCATATGCCAAAATTTCCAGATTGCAAGCCCACAAATGGCCTAGGCTACCTCGGTCGTATGTGACACAGGAAATCTATCGTCAAAATAGTGTCACTGTCAATGTCGAACTCACACACTGGTAGCTTTATGTAACAGCCACAGGGTTTCAGTAAATAGACCAAATAAATATCTAAAAATATCTACAAATATGTCGTTCGAAAGTGATATACACGTAGTATCATTCAGTTCATGTTTTAATCATTCAGTGCATATTGTCCTTATAAAGCTACAAACTTGATTGCGTGTCAGAGGTGATCACAGGCGGACCATCCTCTCAGTTTGTGGTTTGGGTTTCCTGTGTCAGGGTCGAATGGCCGTTGGTTTCAAATAAGCTCAAATGTAGTGCTTTTCACTGGCGATTTTACTTGATTGCTCTAGATCTTGAAATTCAGAATATTGTGTCAAAATAAACTTCAATCCTTATATTTATCAGATATGAGTCTTGTTTTGTCTCTTAAAACTCATCGGACGACAAAACAAGACTCATATCTGATAAATATAAGGATTGAAGTTTATTTTGACACAATATTCTGAATTTCAAGATCTAGAGCAATCAAGTAAAATCGCCAGTGAAAAGCACTACATTTGAGCTTGTTTGAAACCAACGGCCATTCGACCCTGACACAGGAAATCCAAACCACAAACTGAGAGGATGGTCCGCCTGTGATTAGATCATGTTCGAAAGTGGTATACTGTTTTAATCATTCAATCGGCATATCGCCCTTATAGATTTACAAACTTGATCGCGATTTTATTTTATTGTATTCAATAGCTTCAACAGGGCAGTGAAAGACTCTGGATCCATACGAGCAATGCCCCATACAGTTACAGACACAAATACATGTTAATTAATACAAACAATAAAATATATAATTGAGGTATCGAAAATGAAATTAGTGCTCCATCGGCAGCAAACGAACTCTGGCTTAGTATAGATCTATATTTGGAAGAAATAGTTTTGAACGTTTTTATTCTGTCCGGGTCAAAGGCTGAAAAAGGAGCAACTTATAATGTAGAACCACAAAGTATTAAAGTCCCCGAGGATGAATTAAATAATGTAGACGAATTTATTTTTTAAAAGAGGACAGTTTAGTGCATTTGTAAATTTCTGGATGCAATGAGTTCCAGAGGACCACTACACAGTTGAAATAGGAATATCTAAAAGTTGAAGTTTTAGCTAAATTTCCCTTAAATTTGGCTTATAATCAGTACCAACTTAGTAGTGCGTTTCTTGTTCATCCTCGTTCCCGGGGCCTTCTCAGCTTTCCAACAACAAAAATCGATTTTTCGACTTTTGTTGGAAAGCTGAGAAGGCCCTGGGATCGAGGATGGTTTCCGTTGTTAATCTGGAGGACTTGGCGTATGATATTACGTATTCGGAAATATCTTTTCTTTAGACAGTTGTGGGTATATAGATGTTGGGACGCGGTGTTAGAATGACTGAACGAATGTAATGAAAGACTTGTAGCACTGAGATAGAATGAAATGGAAGTATGAATAAAAGTTGCAGTGAATGCAGTTCATAATACACTCAGTCAGTTGATCCAAAAAAGTTGATCCTAACCCCTATAAAACAGCCTTCCCTGGGGAATTGACAGTTGGTGCCTAAATAGAGATTAGCCAAAAAATGAGGATATAAAGAGGATGCGTAACAATTCTTTGCTTAAGTTGTATTTTCCTCTGGCTGAGGAACGAAAGAAGTGGAAAATGTTTTTCACACATCACTGGGGCCTGGGCCCTAGGGGCCTTAGTCACGTGTTCAATTGGCAAATTCAGTTGCTTTTTTGCTGTCCGCCATTACTGACTTGTAAGTTCGAGCCCTTAAGTACCCACCCAACCCTCAGTCGACATTGCTTGAGTATACTAGTATCAATTTAATTAGGCTCTGGTTGACAGTCTTATCTAGTTTGTTATGTGTTTACCATGCTTGATGTAAGTTGAGTTTTAGTTTTGTTGATATGAAATAAAGAAGTCAGTTGGCGGTGGTCAGCTTGACAATAGCTCCCAGTGGTGTGTGAGAATTGAGATTCGATTGAGCAGAGCAAAGTGAAGATTCTGGCTACTGCGTACTGTTTAGAAAGGAAAACACCAATTAGCATTTCTAAACGTGAATCAATAAACCATTGGTCTCCATCCATCAATGAACTTCTTTAACTTCTTCTGTTCAAAAGCATTAACTACACCAAGTGAAGTAAACTCATCTGCTGTCAGTTCAACCAGTAAACTACCATCAATCTGTTCTTCATGGAATTTTTCCATGTGTTTTTCCATGTGTAACATTTTCAGACAGTTACAGACTTCATCGCAGGACAAACACTCCAAGTTTTGGGGTATCTCTGAAATGGATGTCGTTCCTAAATGCAACCTGTCTCCAACATAGCGATTAGCCATCGTTCCAACGTTTTCACTGCAACTTGAAACTGCATATGTCTGCCTTTGTTTCTTTTTTCTGGTTCTAAACATTTTGCAACAACACAGACAACACATTACTCCACCTTTTTTCTTTTTCTTACTAATATCAATATCTTGTAGGTTTGAGATAACGTATTGACTTGGTAGGCTATTCTGTTCTTCTGCTTCACCATCCTCTTCGATATCGTTTCTTCGTTCAGAAGGAGGAGCCGATCTACTGTCTTCAGTTTGATTGTCTTCTTCATCGATTTCCCTTGGTTTAAGATAAAGAGGCGGTCTGTTGTCTCGGGAAGGAATTTCAGGGCGTTTCTCAGGTACTTCAACGTATTCGTAAATCATTTCTACTGTTGCTTCAGAGTCACCAATTTTTATCGAATCTAAAATACTATCGTCCAGTTGTTCAAGATGAGCTCGTTTATCAAATGCAGTGCATGCATTGACGTACAAGTCATTGCCTTGTACTATCCCCTCCCCTGTACGAATTGTTATGTTCATCTGTAATGGTATCGTTATTACTGTTATGACATCTTCATTCTGTACACTTGCAATGAAAACATCTTTTTCTTGCACCTTTAACAATGTTAATTCACCCAGATCAACAATTCTCGATAGCTCGGTTGCATCTTTTTCTCTCACTGGTTTTAATTGTAAGTTATTGTCGACAAATTTGATTGTCATCGGGAAATTATATTGTTGTAATTCTGCAAGCCACATTGTTCCTTTGGGCACTGCCGACCTAAATTTCGCTCGGTAATTGATTGGTACTAAAATGTCACTTTGAATTTTGGATACAAACGACATCTGCAGATATTCTGCATCATTTGTGTTAACAATGTCATGTACTTGTAAGACGTCACCTTCTTGGACGTTCAGCCATGGAGTATTGTGTACCCATTCTACTTGCTTTACTCCATACCTGACAAGCTCCTCGACACTATTGTAAATCCTGACTTTGTCTGTGGATATCACGTCTACTTCAGCTTCTGTTGAAACCGGGATATACAGCTCATCACCTTTCCTGGTAACAGCTTTGTAAGATCGAATTTTCTTTACAAGATGAAGCGTCAAGACGTCTCCGTTAGAAAGGGTCATCTCATCGTCCTTACCGTAGTAACCATCTTCAACTTGGACTACCTGTGGTAAAGGAAGCTCTTTTGACGTAAATCCCCTTAAGGTATAGACCTGTTCACTCCATATTATAGAACTGGACTCCGCCATATTTTAGAACTGGATCTTATATTTCCGGGAGCTACGTTGTGTAATAAAGCCAGTCATGCACATAGAATCGTTCAGGGATGATGAGTTTGGATGGTACCATGGGGGTTGTTTCTATGGACGCGAGCTGATTTCCCAACAGTACATGTCCTAACTCATGTTTTAAAATCATGTCTATCTTGTCTGCTGAAATTTCATGTTGAGAAGGAAAAAAATGTTCCATACAATAAAGCCAGCTCACTTACCGAGCCCGAAATTTTGTAGTGCGGAATCGACACTTGCCGACATGTTAGTCATGCAGATCATAAAAACAGCGTGACCAAATTAGACGCTTCTTTGTATAAACATAGTCAGTGACATCTTAGCTTAACTACATGACATTCATGTTGACATTGCTGATTTATTTATGTTGTCAAAGGAGTTAGCAGAAGTCAAGAGGATCCATATTTTGATAATTTTGTTCTTCCTTTTCCTTTCATCCTGTCTGCCTGCTTTCTATTTTTATGACTTTTTTTCAGTGTCCTCTAGGTACTTCAGTGTTCTCTAGCTAATAATAAACTTCTGTAACGTCTACTCATCTAACGTTATTCTTAAAATTATTGGGTTCTACTCATGTATGAAGAACTTATACCAAAGTACCAATAATAAAGTTATTCTTATTCTTATTATTCCTATTATTCTTATTATTCTTATTATTCTTGTTCTTCTTGTTCTTATTATTATTATTCCGTTTCCTCCCTCCCTCCCTCCCTCCCTCCCTCCCTCCCTCTCTCCTTCTTTCCTTCCCCTCCCTCCTTCTTTCCCTCCCTCCCTTCTTTCCTTCCTTCCTTCCTTTCCTACCTTGCATCCACGATATTCAGAGAGCAAGCGAAATTTTATCTTGTATTATTCCATTACTTTTCATCTACTTTTCGTTTTCTTCTTATCAAAGTATCATGTTAGGATGAGATTATAAAATATATTTTTGTCTAGACTCGTAGAGTAGAGTGATTGCACTTAACCCGTGAAAAAGTACAAAATTTACTTTGTACTAAAAAGTATAAAATCCTTTGTTTTCCATTGTTTAATAATGCTATTTTGCATTATTTAGCTAGTACAATTTCACGTATTAAGTGCGATCACTCTACAAGCACTAAAAGCGTGCAAAACTTTGCACTATTTAGTGCATTATTTAGTACTAAATAGTGCTAATTAAACAATAGAAAACAATAGAACACGCATGAAATAGCACTATTTAGTCTATTTTGTACTGTTTGTGTAGCATGCTAGAGTTTATAGGGTTTATACTCTAGCATAACGTTTAGTGCTAAGTAGTTCAATTAATTATCAACTAATAATTAACATAGGAAAAAAAAGACTAAAAAAAGACTATACCTGTTTCTACCATGACGTTTAGAGGTGTTGAGATGATCGCCGACATAGCAATATGTACTTTACTTTTATCTTCTTGGCATTGTCGTTTAGTATTATGTAGGAAATGATGTGCCTAAATGCTTAAAATTCCGAGGATTTCGTATTAGCTAAATATAAGCTATTGTTTTGGTAGTTACAAAAATATACTGTCCTACAGTTACTGGCAATTATTCATCATTTCAGCTTTCAATTGGAAATTCCAATTTCTAGTAAATCTATACCAAATCTCTAACGAATTTCTAACTTTTCGAAATCAAACTTTCAAGATTCTTTCAATTTCCAGTTGTTGGAAATTCCATTTTGTACTCAAATTCCCAACACCCTTGTTGCAAATTTCTAACGGTTTGAAATACGTTGGAAAATTCAATGTGCACCTATTGCAAATTTGCTGGAAATATGTTCGACATTTGTTGGAAATATGTTGGACATTTGCTGGAAATTGAAACTTCTTACGTATTTCTAATCGTTGGCAATGGACAGAAATTACATTTCTAACAGTTGAAAGTTAAAAAGCCACTTTCTAAGTTCCACAGGATGGCCATTAGATTACATAGAAGTTTCACTCTTTCTCTTTTCTCATTGGCAATCAATGGGTCAGCGGTCTCCATCCACCAATGAACTTCTCTAACTTCTTCTGTTCAAAAGCATCAACTACACCAAGTGAAGTAAACTCATCTGCTGTCAGTTCAACCAGTAAACTACCATCAATCTGTTGTTCATGAAATGTTTCGATGTGTTTTTCCATGCGTAACATCTTCAGACAGTTACAGACTTCATCGCACGACAAACACTCCAAGTTTTGGGGTATCTCTGAAATGGATGTCGTTTCTAGATGACGGCTTTCTGTAATAGGAGATGTACTCCCTCCCAACCTGTCTCCTACATAGCGATTAGGTACCGTGCAAGAGGTTTTCTCGCGGTTTGATTTCATCTGTGCTTCTTTGTCGTGTTCACTGATGGGAACTGCATAAGTGTGCGTTCGTTTGCTCTTTGACATTCTAAATTTTTTGAAAATACTTCCAAATTGTTTCTTTTTGTTTTCACCCTCATTGTCTTTTGGGCTTTTGGGGAGCGGTTTATTTGGATCATACCTTTTCTCTCTGTCATTCTCGTCTTCGCTGCTCGGTTGTGGTAGAGGACGAAGAGGTGGTCTCCCCACTCGTGAAGGAATCCCTGGGCTTGCCTCCTCGTAATCATGACAATCTTCATAATCTGAATCATCATCGGAGTTGGTTGTTGGGAATTCATAAATTCGTTCCACTGTGGCTTCACTTTCGCCGATCCTTATTGAGTCTAATGTCGTATCATTTAGTTGTCCCAGACGAGCTCGTCTGTTAAATTCGGTGCATACATCAGCATATGTGTAATCGTCTTTTTCGATTCCTATTCCTGCGTGTACTGTTATGTCCATATGTAATGGTATTTTCAACACCCTGATGAGTTCCTCGTCTTGTATACTTGCGATGAAAACTTCGTTTTCTAGGACACCAAGCAGTGTTACTTCACCCAAGTCGGCAATAGTCGATGGCTGGTTAGACATTTCCGTGTGCAGTTGCAAAGATTCGTCGATAAATGTGATGGTAATTGGGAAACTAAACTGTTGTGCTATTTCTGTAAGCCACAGTTGTCGTTTAACGTGTGATTTGAAAGTACTGCGGTAATTCATTGGTACTAAAATGTCACTTTGAGTTTTGGATACCAAAGACATCCTCAGATATTCTTCATCATTGTTGTTGACAATATCATGTACTTGTAAGACGTCACCTTCTTGGACGTTCAGCCATGGAGTATTGTGTACCCATTCTACTTGCTTTACTCCATACCTGACAAGCTCCTCGACACTATTGTAAAACCTTGGTTCGTCTGTTGGTGTTACTTCAGCTTTAGCTTCTATTGAAACGGGAATGTAAAGCTCATCACCTTTCCTGGTAACAGCTTTGTAAGATCGAATTTTCCTTACAAGATGAAGCGTCAAGACATCTCCGTTAGAAAGCGTCGTTTGATCGTTGCCGTAGTGACCATCTTCAACTTTGACTACCTGTGGCAAAGGAAACGTTGTGGACTTGAAAGCTTTCAGAGTATAGACGTGTTTACTCCATATTATAGAACTGGTATCCATGCTCGAAAATGTGGTTTCCGGGAGCTTAATTATGCGGGCACTGAAGCAGATGAACTATTTTAATAGTTTGACCTCTATTTGATTTGTTATCGGATGACAACACTCATCTCTGCATATTTTACATATTCTAGGGAAATAGACGAAAGCAAACTCTTTTTTTGTAAAATTTTAGCAGAATTTCATGTCGCCTGGCTTTCAGTAATAAGTTTTGTCAATCTGGCAGGTACTTTGCCGATTGCTTTGATGTCCTTTAGTTCATATTTATGTACAATTATATGTATGTACGATTCAGCAGAAAGTGAAACGCTACGGAAAGGGAGGATGTTTCATTATTTGGTACAGCTTAAACGCTGCATTTTAATGGCAGCTCTGAATTTGCACAGTGTTTTTAATCCAGATATAAATATTCAAAGATGAAATGCGTCTGACAGTAAGACTTCAAATTAAAATCTTGAATCCGACTTAGAACTGTAACCAGTCAATAGACGAATTTAGATTAGAGACGTAAGTTCGTTTATGGGCGAAATTTCATTTAAGAGGAATTTCCTATCCTCCATTACAAACGTATCAATTGATCTCTTGTGTAAACGGGCTACTCCTTTGGAAGAGGTTTGCGTTTAAAGACAAATTTCTCGTCCAAGACGGTTTTTCGTCTCTAATATGAATTGAGAGAGAGAGAAAATTAACAATTACAATTTACAATATTTTGATAATTCTTAGCTTTCGAGTCGGTCACTACAACAAGCAGAAATGTAAATAAATAAAATAATATCAAGTACTTATTACTTATACATATTCAACAAAATAATACATTCATTAAAGTATTGTAATAACTCACTGAAGGCCGATCTTCTCCTCTTACAATTTACAATCTGACACACATACATATAATCTAATACATACACACACACATACATCTACATATACGGCATACATCTAATCTTTGAACAAATCGAGCATTCTTGAAAAGAACGAACATAATTGTCGTAGACGGATATTTTTGGAATCGCTTCATTCAACCATGGACAAGAACGCGACTAACGAAAGAGCGGACTTCTCAAGGGCATACATGTAATTGTTAAGACCCTTTGGACACGTCAAGTAATTTTGCAGTTTGGAATATTATTCATTTCCTGACGAAGGCCTACAGGAGAGGTCGAAAATTTGGAACCTTTTACAAAATTTTTTATGTCAATTTTACCCATTTTAATTCTTTATATATAATCTATACTAGTATACATACTTACATATATAATATATCTATCATTATATATATAGGTGCATGTTACCACAAAGAGAGGCTTCTCAAAGCTCGTTACTAAGCAGATTTTGAAAAATAATGAGCATCAAAAGGGTCTTAAAGTTAAGAAGACTCCTTTTAAGATAACAAGACTCATGTATATGATTTTTTATTGGCATCTCAAGAACGTTGACGATTTTGAAATATACATTTATATAATGCTAACTAGAAGTATGCGGATATTGGTGTTTCTCCGCACATTATAATGAAGGCCCTTACATCCTTAAGTTGTTGGGGCTAGCGTGCCTTAATAAAGTTGAACCACCACTACCACCCTCTAGGGGACATGTGGTCACTGGTAGTCACCACATATTTTGATTGGAAGTCTATCTATAAAAGCGTTGGCCTCATCGGTATGAATTAATTACTTTATTAATTTCATACTATTAATTCAACAACTTTCTGTCCATGGATGATTTAATTATTTGTTTCAACGTGTCCTGCTGAAGACCCCCAGGACATTAGGCACTCCTACAATGCTTAAACAATAATCATTTATAATAAAGCTATTTCTGGGTTGCATGTGACGTCACGGCTGCCATCTTGGATGAACTTCAACAAAAGATTTCTCATTAGCGTCTCTTGTTTGTTCATTTTATGGAATCATTGAATTCTGTTTAGTCCTGCCTTGATGCATTAGATTTATATAAAATTTATTAAATGTAATGTATTAGAAACTTGATTAAATAAATCCAACATGGCTACCGGTTCTTTGTCTTTTGATTCCCGAAGGTATGGACGAAACCCAACAAGCAAGGGTGGCCGAGCGGTGAGAGCGCCGGTCTGTCACCGCTGTGGTTCCTAGTTCGATCCCCGGACGGGGCATCACATGTGGCTTGAGTTTCTTGTTCGTTCTCTCCCTTGCTTCGAGGGTTTTTTCTCCGGGTTCTCCGGTTTTTCCTCCCTCAGTAAAAACGAACTAGTTTCGATCTAAGCTGTGCTCCGTGATCAGACATGGGTCGTATGGTGGCTGCTACGTGTATGTGTATGTAAATTTGTATGTAAATGTGTGATGGTTCAATTGTCTTGTAATGAAAGCGCCATTATAAACCTTCGACTCGATCACGTTGAGCTGCGCCCTTCGTAATTCAGCACTTGGCTGCGAGGAAGGGTGATGAGCTACTCCTAATTTATTTATTTATTTAATTGCTTCGTGTGAGTTTCTCTACTGAACAGAACAGACAAAATCATCATAAAACGAATAAAACGTTTAAACATTTCCTGCTGAAGACCCCTAGAACATGAGGCACACCTGTAGGTCTCCAAACTTGGCCAGGCACCACACATTCCTTTGTAAAAATTCAAGGCCGTAGCAAGCCTTGAAAAACTGGGGGGGAACAAAGTCACTATGCATCATGTGATGTATAATTAACATTTATTTTTTATTAATTTAACTTTTTTTACTTGGTCTGTTTATTTTTTTAATATTTTCAGTAAAACTGGGGAGGTTTGTGCCCCCAGCCCCTGTGGGGGTTACGGCCCTGAAAATCACGCAAATTCAACTGAAAATTCGTAACTTTTTCGTTTTATAAACAATGGCGTTGAAACTTTGCAGTTTGATATTTATTGACATGACAAATTTCATGATGGACTCGTTTTTCCATTAAAATGATTATTTCACAATGTCACCCCATCGTTACTTCTACTGAAGAGACGAGATCTTCTTATCTTGCCATTTAAGGATTTTTTTCTTTCTTTCAGGATTCCTGTGTTGCCCCAGTTGAAGAGAAATGTCGCAGTGCAACCAAATTTCACTCAAAAATGTCTTCAAAAAGTATTCAAACATTTCAGGTTTGTTTGCCAATATATTGCTTCCTTTTGACCCTCTTTGGGGTTCCCCCATGCGGCTTGGAAGGTATAGAATTATGGTCATTTCAACCAAATTTCCAGTTGGTTTATATCTTTTATGATTTTGAATTCATGTTCAAGTCAATTATCATTACCATTATCAAATATATTCACATTGCCTATAAAGCCTTTGGAAGTACCTATTGTAATAAAATGGCGTCGATGACGAAGCAGCTCCAAAAATCTTATGAAGACGTCGGTAATTAAAAAAGAAAAAAAAAACAGAGCCCAAAAGAGGTCTACAAACCATTGATTTTGAAAAGTCTATTTGTAAAAAAGCGGGTAGCCAAGTGTTGACTACCCTCCCCCCCTCACCTCCCACCCCCACCCCCTAAGGCGCAAGGCATTACTGATACAGGAAATTACTGATATTTCAAATCTATTCATTCGAGCAAGTTTCTGTACAATAATTTTATATTTGGCCTCACAAACTATTGTTGAAAATCATTGGAGTGCTATTGTAACATCACAATGAGCTATCACTGATTAATGTACTCACCACTAAACCCAAAATGTGAAATGCACTTTCTAATTAAAAGCCTGCTAAATCATACCCTCAACCAACTCCTTTAACGAACCTTAGTCATACTGACCCCGTTCAAGCGAAAATCAGGTTCAAAACTTTATTCGAGCTGCTGTAACTACCTGAAGGTTGTTAGAATGTACATCACTTGTTAAGACACCTGGGAGTGAAAAAGTCTTTGGTATACAGTGTCGTCTTAACGTTTTGTAGCCTGCAAAGCGATTTTTGTGGACATTGTGAAGGGGGAGGGGAAAGGAAGGTAGCGCCTACCCCTTCTCACCTTTCCCTCTCCCCCGTCTTCCAGGTTTTGCTCAGCTCCAATTCTCGCGCGTTCGTAATCCTCCCAAAGGAATCCCAAATCTCTAAACTCCAAAACCAACGCCTGTTCGTCCTCGGAGACCCAGGGCGTCAGGGAGGGGGGAGGGGAGCGGAGGGGAAAGGAAAGAGGGGGAAAGGACGCCCTGGGCTTTTGACTACCCCTAACTTGTCTTGAGGCCAAACGTCAACAAAGGCTCTGATTGGCCTCATTATAATTTAATTATAATGAGGCCAATCAGAAGCGTTTGTACCATTAGATTAAAATCATCTAAAATTACCAGTAAGCAAGTTGACCCCACGCATCGCCAAGACTTTAAACAATACAAGCTGTCACGTTTAGTTTGAAAAGAACCATGTTTCCAGCTCACCGCGACTTTTAAACAATACATACGTAATCTCTTTCATGTATTTTGCAATAGCAATGAGTTTAGAGTGAAAAATATAGATAAATTGCAAAAACCTTGGTGAAACAAGATTTATTTGAGGAACTTCTCACAGGATATGGCTTAACAACTGTCACCATATGAAAGCGATAATTGAAATGAGCCAGATATTTTTGTCATTTGAACTTTGTTTACGTTAGACCATCTAATTGGATTGATTTTGGCCTCAAGACAAGTTAGGGGTAGTCAAAAGCCCAGGGCGTCCTTTTCCCCTCTTTCCTTTCCCCTCCGCTCCCCTCCCCGCTCCCTGACGCCCTGGGTCTCCGAGGACGACGCCTGTTTTGCAGGCTAAACGTTTTGAAATGAAATGAAAACGTTGAGGGACTGTATGCATGATACAAAACTGCTCTATAACTGGAAAGAAATCACGCCCAATCATGTGCCTTGATGTTTGCACGACACCCTGACGTGTAGCAAAACATTCTATTAGAGTAGATTTCGCATGACTGTAAAAACGGCACCGCTCGGTCACGGTTACGGCAGGAATTTTGAATGTTTTATAGACGTCCGTACGGCATGTCCTCGAGGCAAATATTTTCTCGTCTGGCCCTCCCACTCAGTCAATAAGTACATAATAGAATTTTTTAATCATGCGAAAACCACTCTACTGGTAAAGCTACTTGTGGCAAAATATAATCGCTACGACCGCCGAGATAGAACAAAATCTTTGCGATCGTAATGACTATAATCACTGCGACATCGCTGGACTTTCGTTTTCATAATATAATCGCTGCTATACGTGAATTGAGTTTGATTGATATGTTGTTCTCTACCGTGCCACGAGGGTTTTTTTCTCCGGGTTCTCCGGTTTTTCCTCCCTCAGCAAAAATCAACATGCGAGTGGAGCGTTGTACATACAATACAATACAATACAATACAATAACTTTATTATTGGTACTTTGGTATTTTCATACATGAGTATAGTCCAATAATTAAATAAAAAAACAAAGAATAACATATTTCTGTATATCAAATGTAGTGGTAGTGAGTGTAGAGTGATTGTCACTGAAAAGCCCCTTCAAGGGAGTGTCAATTATAAAATATTATTTTATTTAAGTGGAAGGAACATACGTAGACTCATTGTTACCTTTCTCACCCAAGTGTGAAATAATACAGTGCATCACTGAGTCTGCGTATGTTGTTTCAGCTTCTGATTCCTTCGCTCGTGGAGGGGAAAAACCGGGGGGGGGGGGCAGTATCGCGTAACGACGACATAGGATTTCTAGTGTCTCATTTGTAGATATATGAGAATAACATCGTTAAAATTCCAAAACATCATCATCTTTGACATTGTTTTTTTCAGGAGGTCCCACCTGATCAGTCCCCCGATGACGTGGTAGGTCGACCAGTGACTCACTTGTCTGCCTTAAAGCAAGTTACTGGGGAAGCTGTTTATATTGATGACATGCCAAAATATGCTGGTGAGGCATTCTGATTGGCTGTAGCATTCATGTGTTATTGAAAAATAGTCCATAAAATTATTTGTAAGGGCTTATCAAGTTTACCTGTACTTTTCTTTCGAACCCTCGTCGATTTACAATTCCTGCTAAAATTGTTTTGTTGACACCATTAAGCGTACAATTGTCTCGCTAAAACAAGTTCCCCAACCTCTTTACAAGAGTGTGGTTGAAAGTCTGATAGCCTGTTGGTATCTTGTTGGCATGCCACAGCAAAGGTCCACCAAATTATTGTACACCATGCATTCACCTGTGAAAGGAGTTTTAAATGAATAAGTGCCAGTACATCAGCAGCGAATCTCCGACACATTTGAGAGCCTAAAATAGTGCTCTAATCTGACAGCAATTAAAATCTTATATTCTTCTACGCAGCCGCGCCTAGTCTTTTCACGCAACGCTCCCTCGACAGTCTATTTAGTCTTGTCACGCAATACTCCCTCAACTGTCAATTTAAGTCTTGTCACGCAATGCTACCCTCCCTCGACGGTCTATTTAGTCTTGTCACGCAACGCTCCCTCGATGTTTGCTTTCGGTAGGATTTATTGCAATTGATTTCTTAATTTGCAGATGAGCTCTATTTAGCTCTTGTGCTAAGTCAACGATCGCACGCCAAGATCTTGTAAGTAGTATAAAATGAATACATAAATCTTTACTGACTCTAAGGCACCAGGGAAGCATTGTAAAGTAAACTGGATATTTCGAATGATTGGGTATATGTGAATGGAAGATACTAAGAATGAATGGAAGATACTAAGAATGAATGGAAGATACTAAGAATGAATGGAAGATACTAAGAATGAATGGAAGATACTAAGAATGAATGGAAGATACTAAGAATGAATGGAAGATACTAAGAATGAATGGAAGATACTAAGAATGAATGGGATGCAAACTATGGCTTCAGGCAATCACGTGATAGCGGTCATGTTGAATGGCAGGAACAATAGAATCACATCAGAGGCCCGTTTTTCGCAAGACCCGATGACTTTGCGAGCCCGTCAACTCACCCGATGAAATTTACGGGTGTTTCTCGAAGCGCACGTTATTTTGAATATCTATGATTTACAAGTAAGTTTTTCTTTCACTCCCGGAATTTTCCCCGCAAATTAACGGTCCGTAAAGTTATCAGGTCTGACGAGAAACGGGTGTAAACGCCCTTGAAAAGCTCCTTTTTATTTGCGCTCCTTTCCGAGGCTCAGAAAGCCCAAAGCCTCTCAGAAAAAAGACGTTTTTATTTGCGCTCCTTTCCGTGACACAGGAAGCCCAAATAAATGAAGAGGAGCTGCGAACTAGGAGTGCTCATTCAGCATCTGAACTATGGGTCTCATAGAAAGCGGTTACAAATTCGTGAAACTGAATTTAGGACTTTATTGAACAACACCTTCACCTTACACCGTAGGTCCGTTGATGCCAGTATGGCGACCACAATGCCTGGTGTCCGGGCTTACGTTAGTGCTAATGACATCCCAGGAGCGAATGCCTCTGGTCCGGTTATTCAAGACGAGTTGGTATTCTACGCTGAGGAGGTAACGCCCTTGAAAAATCCTAACAAAGCATGTTTATGACTTCCTGGCCGTACCAAACGTTCGAACTAAGGGGGTGTTTACATGACACTAGGATCATCCTAGCAGGCGAATCATCCTACCTGCTATATATTTACTGCATTCTGTTTAGTAGAATGATCCTAGTACCCGAAGTGAAGACACAAATTTCCATGTCAACAGAATGCAGTAAATGTATAGCAGGTAGGATGATTCGCCTGCTAGGATGATCCTAGTGATAGGGTGATCCTAGTGCCATGTCAACACCCCCTAAATCTATAACGCAAGTCTGTGGAATTTGAACTATCTTGCAGTACATTTTTGTTAAAGTCCCTATGACACATTTTTTTTTCTTTTCAAACTCAGTTCTTTTCTGGGAATATAGTTGAGGTCTTTTTGTATTACTTTTGAACACTCCATATTTTTCGAGTTATAAAGGTTTCAAATTTCAAAATGCAAATTTGGTGACGTCAGGGGAGTCATCATTTATTATACAAAACCAAAATGACTTGAAATACTCTTATTTTCTCATTTGGAATTATTTCCGTTGGTAAAGCCTGTGTTTGAGTAAAAAATCTGGTTGTGGAATTGAAGACCTCTTTTAGTAAAATCCATGAAAAGCTGGTGATGATGACTCCCCTGACGTCATCACATTTGCATTTTGAAATTTGAAACTTCTATATCTCCGAAAATATGGAGTATTCCAAAATGGGATAAAAAGATCTTAACTATATTCCCAGAAAAGAAATGAGTTTGAAAATAAAAAAAATATGTGTCATAGGGACTTTAAGAGAAGTTTGAACAGCTTTCAGTGAAATTCTGTATATGACATACTGGAAAAGGGAGTTGCACTGGATTATTTAGAGCGTTGAAAGTGGTTTTAAAGCGTCATAAGTTAACTTCCAAAGGCAGACGCTAAAAGTCAAAACGGGACTAGCCTGCGTAGCGGCCCTAAAAGGGAGGGGGAAGGGAGGGGGAGGGGCTTCCTCCCCATCCCCTTAGGGCCGCTACGCATGCTAAAACGGGACTTTTGCACACACTTTATCATGTGATAACGCAATAATAGTCGTTTCCCAAGATACAGTTAATAGCAGTTGAGTGAATCCTGTACTAGCCAAAGCCTCGTTCTCGTTACACTAGCTGTTCAGTTATACTTTTTGTTATCATGTGAATCATACATTGTTTAATTAGCGACTAAAGCTGCTTTCTTGTCAAATCGTCATTGTCTGTACTCAATTGGATGCACTGAAACTGAGGCTTTGACTAGTCCAGGACAGGACTCAACTATGTAAACCCATGATTCTTTGCGTTTTTGTGAACCCAGGATGCATTGCGAGAGTGTGTGTGTGGAGTGTGTTTTATGTGAGGAAAGTTAGTTGTTGTGGGTTTGTCAAGAAAATAGAGGCCTTTAAACTGCGAGAAAATATCGTTATTACAACTGTATCTTGGAAAATGACAACAGGGTTGCGTGACAGTTCTAAAATAGCTCGCGTAATAGATGCATGACTCAGACAAATATCATGAAACTGTAATTGTACTGACAAGAACATGGTGAGAACACATACATTTTATCATAAAAATATTGCCTGTTTTCAAAAAATGGTCAGAAAAAAAAACCTACCGAAATCGGACTCAAGGAGATGAAAAACGTGGTTTGTTTGTCTGACGTCACTGTCACGCTGCCCTATTTTGTGTTCCGTCCATGCGGAAGATATTGAAGATATCGTTCTCGACGAAAATGCACATTTTCGAAAGTTGAAATTGCAACATGTGTCTGTTTTTTTGCACTGTAAACTTGTTGTCATGTTATCAATAGGTGACGTCAACAGGTCAGGTGATTGGCGCCATCGTGGCAGACACTCAAGCCCAGGCTCAACGTGCTGCTAAGGCCGTGAAAGTCGAGTACGAAGATCTTCCAAGTATCATTACGATAGAGGTATGGATTCTTTATTGCTAAAATACACAGGTTTTGTAACGACTGTCGTAGATACGACACGGCACGTACGAAGCTTCGCACTATAAAATACGTTGTTAATGTTAATTGTGGTTTCTTTACTGACCAGGATGCTATCAAAGCCAACTCGTTCATTAGAGAACCATTGACAATAAAGAAGGGAGACCTAGAGAAAGGTTTTGCTGACTCGGATCATGTGATTGAAGGCGAAATGAGAACTGGCGCACAAGTATGTATTACACAGGGAAACTGGTCGATTTTTCAAATTTTAAAGGCGCTGTAACAAGATGCAGTGTTTAAAAGCGCTGTTAAACGGTGAAATGTTTTCGGCAACGTGTCTCGCAAAGGGGTTGTTAAACAAGTTGCACGAACCATTACAGGAGTGTCACATTGGTTTGTTTTGCTACAATCGTCTTCTCGCAATAATTATGAACGATTCAGGCCATGTTACGCGCCGCCGCAATGATTCGTTCAACCTGTTTCGTGACGCTATTGCAAGACGAGTCACAGAAGAAATTGCGTCGTGTAATAGGTAATAGGCCTAGCTACAAAAATCCAAAAATTCTCCAAAAACGTTCTAGAAATCTCACTTTTATAATAATATTAAACTTTATTAACGTGTCAATATGATTCTAGCTTACATTTAAGTAAACTAATTGAGGACACCTATCTACTCAAATCAAAAAAAATAAAAATAAATAAATAAATAAAATAAAATAAAATTAAAGATTCTCCATACCCCACCCCACAACAATATATAATAATATCAAAATAGACTTAAATACTAATAACTTATTTGTCCAACCCCCCATAACTAATTACTTCTTTAATAAAATACCTCATAAAGTTCTCAACCCCTTCGCCGCCATACCTCGAATCTGTCAATAAGCCCATAATTTCTTTAAAACCACAAAATATCCCATAACCCATAAAATCTAAACCCCTCCCAAACCACTGTTACTTAAAAAATAAAACCCTACATATCTCTAAAACTCTCAAATTTTGTAGCTACGTAGGCCTACCGTGTAACACTGCCTTGGAAATAGAAGTGATATCTCGTAAATGTACTGTAATATTCAAGTCAAAGTACATAGCCAGGGATACTTGTATTAAAACACCCATGTACACTTGTTTGCTATTAGGAACATTTTTATTTGGAAACTCAAACAATCATTGCCGTACCAAAAGGGGAAGATGGCGAGATGGAATTGTTTTGTTCATCACAGGGTCCAACATGTAACCAGGTACTAATACAGCAGAACCTCTTTAATACGGACACATAAGGGACGAAGACAATAGTCCGTTTTTAGAGGTGTCTTTTATAAGGGAATGTATGGAGACTCCAGCTGTCACAGGACAAAGAGACATGTTCGTTATAGCCAGGTGTCCGTATTGTGAGGTTCGGTTTTGCTGTCTCAGTTTGCTTAAGGCGGCGAAATACGAGACACAAAAACCTTCAACTTGTCGCGCAACATTGTTGCGTTGCAGGTTTTTGATCGATGTTGCGCGTTTTTCACTTCGCGATCTCAATTTTTGTTGCGTGACAAGTTAAGATCGCGAGGTGAAAAACGCGCAACATCGATCAAAAACCTGCAACGCAACAATGTTGCGCGACAAGTAGAGAGTTTTTGTGTCTCGTATTTCGCCGCCTTTATTCGCTCTTATGATAACTTTATTAACGTCTCAATAATCTTCTAGCCGGGCACTGGTACCCTACTAATCGGGGAGACACCTCTGTTTATTCATTGAAATTTCAACACCTCTGCTTTTTCATTCAAATTCACTTAGGGACCGGTCATTGTTTATCGCCTGGGGGTGGGGGGTGGGGGGGGGGGGGGGGTGGAGGATGTTTTTTTTTGGGGGGGCGATCACTTGATTTTAGTCGAAGCAAAAGGGGGGATCACAAGGTTTTAATCATACTGGAAGGGGGGATCACAAATGATCGATGAACAATAATTCTTGTACGTATATCCGTTGAGCGGCTCGCGCTTCGCGCTGGCAAGCATTATTCCATATCAACTACATAGTTGAGGAGTAGTAATTTTTTGCAGAAAATTTAAAAACAGTTTATTGATTACTATTCAAAAACGACCGAGCTAGCTTGACGCTCATTACATATAGCCACTTTTTGCCAAGCGGCTCGCGCTTTAAAGATCTAGCTATATATATAACACTGGAAAGAAACATCTTCAAACAACGTAGAAACGGTGTTTACGAACCCCCTTTTCTACAAAATTCGTGCCGAGAAGCTCGTGCTTCGTGCTTGCAATAGCTAAATATTGTATTCTCCCACATACAACAGTTACAAAACACGGTTGGAAGAGCTCCTTTTGTTATGTGGTTTCTTTGTTGGCAAATTTGATACATTTCTCTACTTCTTTTTGCAGCACGTGTTAGGCTTGAAAATAAATTCGAGTATACTCATCGAATACCGGTTGTTTCGATCCATGGTCGTTTCGATCCACATCTGATACATTCGATCCACCTTAAATACACATTCGATCCACACATATAAACAACTTCAAACATGTATTTTAAACTATTATATGAGTTTTTAACTACAAAGTAAACATTAAGTGCATGTTTTGGGAATATAATAACAATTAGGGAGGGAGTTAGTTTGCTACGAGTTGAAGTGAAGTGTCGGCCAGGGTTCACACTTAGAACAGCATAGTGAAATATGTTTTAACGTAAGACTTCGAGCAATCAGTGATAATTTTCTGTGAAATCAAATAGCGGAATGAAAGTTTCTTGTCGAATCGTGTTCTTTTGTGATGTTTAAAGTTAGAATAAAGTGACTCTGGAGCGATAGATTGTATATATTTTTATCTAAGGGGGCCTATGGTATGGAATCTTGAATTCTGTTATAGGCCCCCTCAGATTCATTAGATTTTTACGAAATGTAATGAATTTGAAATTTGATTAAAAAAAACAAATTATAGTTACCAAGTGTAAACAAAGCGAGGATCTATGATAAGAAGACTTTCACAGTTGGTGATTCCAAATTGTTTTCTACTAATAACTTGGTGTTTGACTTCATCTAACCATCTAACAACACTAAACCGGTGTGTCAAAACACATTGAGCGTACTGACTGAAGGGTTTCGATTGAAAACAATGTCCTGAGACGCCAAAGTTACTGCTTGCTTGACTAAAGTCTCGGTTTCTAAGAAAATGCATTCCTAGAATTGATACGATAAAATGATATATTTTGCGCTTACTTGGCGAAAAGCCGCCTAAATGACCGCATATTTACAACCAGATCGATGTTGAAACATAGAGAGCAAAAGATTAATCTGCCTATGGTCTTCAAGTTCTTTAAAGTCTTTGAAGTGATTCCCTTACTATCCCTTACTAACCCCCTAAACTTTGTTTCTCTTCATATTGTCACCAAAGAATTTTGCTCAAGTTTTGTCCTAGTTTAAAATTGATTCGATGTTTACTGAGTTCAAGACTCGGGAGCAGCCAATCGAATAAACCACATCCACTTGGAGAAATATACAGAAGACAGAGTTGCCAGAAGACTCCTTCGTGCTTGCTCACATTTGTGTGCACGTCAAAGACCGAAAAAGTCAAATTGTTCTTATGAACAACAAAGGCTCCTTTCGGAGCTACTAGATGCCACAAAAGTCAATTACCAATGCTTATACAAAAACATACACAAACATAATCCCAATGAATTATGACATATATTTTACTTCATGATCTTAAAATTACCATGTCTATATTAGTCTAATTATGTGGATAAATCTCGAGCTCAAGCCCATCCGAACTGGCTTTGTTTACAATACGGTTTCGCTGATCACTTCAGAAACTTGGTTTCAAGAGTGACATTATTCTGTCCAAAACAACATTACCAATTCCATTGCTTTATTTGATCTTACTGAAAGTTATAAGATTTCAATTCATGGACTGTAAATCCGATAGAAAATATTAGAATTAACTGTGAAAGTCTTCTTAGCAAGGATCCTCGCTTTGTTTACACTGGGTAACTATGGACGCGTATCGCTCCAGAGTCACTTTATTCTAACTTTAAACATCACAAAAGAACACAATTCGATAAGACAACTTTCAATCCCCTATTCCATTTCATTGAAAATTGTCACTGATTGCTTAAAGTCTCACGTTAAGATGGATTTCTTGTTGCTCTTTGTTCGATCCCCGGTCGACACTTCACTTCAACTCGTATCGAAACTCGTAGCAAACTAACTCCCTTCCGAATTGTTATTACATTCCCAAAACATGCACTTAATGTTTACTTTGTAGTTAAACACACTTATAATAGTTTAAAATACATGTTTGAAGTACTTACATATGTGGATCGAATGTGTCAGATGTGGATCGAAACGACCATGGATCGAAACAACCGAGTACCTACTCATAGCTAGCCCACATTCTATCGAGAATTAAAAAATGGTTCTAATGAGATTTTATGGGCTATAAACCTTGGATTTTTAAGCCCTACACATTTAAGCTTGTAATTGTTCTGTGGTCCTTGGAAAGAGGAAAGTGAATGAACGGACCTACAGCGACTTTAGCTACAGTTGGAAGATCAGGTTATGAGTATGACTCAAACCTCAAAAAAACATGCAGGTTTGACTACCTTCGAAATGAAGGCTGCGTAGCGAATAAACATTGTTATTGTTAATAACCACTTTTTGTGTGTGTGTGTGTGTGTGTGTGTGTGTGGGGGGGGGGGGGGGGGTCATCAAAATAACAACCCTCAACAAGGGGGAATCATTAAAATGGTGCAGTGAATTATGGGGGGATCAGATGAATTTTACTGTGTTGCAACAAAAATCCGCCACCCCCCTACCCCCAGGCGATAGATAATGACCGGTCCCTTATGTAATTATTTCCTCATTTCTTCAATCTTAGAGCATGGTAGCTAGCGCCCTGGGAGTGCCACGTAACCGCATAGTTGTCAGAACCAAAAGAATGGGTGAGTTGAAACATACGGGTTATTGGTTAGCCTTGCTGGTCAGCAGACGTCCTTACGGTCGTCACGCAACGCTACGTCACGCAATTGTTGACGATCATATTTTAGGTTGGTTGTTGGTTCCTTAATCGAATAGTAATTCTTAGGCCTAATTTAGTTCATGCTTTAGCTGGAACCGTATTATTTAAAATAATTTGGGGTCCTCTAAACAGCCAACCACAAATTTCAAATTAATTAAATTTAAGGTGACTCGAAGTAGTTGTTTTCAGACCGCACCGCACATTTTCATTTGACGCAATGGACAACTTAATGCGCACCAATGGACTTGGTTTCTACACCAAATATGAGCATAAGATTGAAGTTTTAAATGATGTTATAATTAAATTGATCAACGTTTTTAAAATAGCGAAAATCGAACATCGTCAAAAATGGTTTTCCTCTAATATCTCGCAAAATTGATGAGCTTCAGACAAGCGGTAAACTGCATGAAAAATTCAGACAAATGCACAACATTTCAAAGGGATTTTAAGAGATTTAATCTGTTTGATTTTCTTTAAATCATCAAAGTTTCCACAGATGCTGTATTTCTATTCTTGGATATAACGACAGCGTAAACAATACTCGAAGTACACAAAACACCACGAGAACACTGTGGAAATATTGCTAAAATATACACTTACCTTACGTGAAAAAGTCGACTTTCAACTCTTCATCGATGTCAAGATATACTTTTTTCTTTCCAGGTCTCTTGTGAGACATTTTCTCCGCAACTTTGTACATCAGAAGTTGTTTTTGAAAATCTCAAAAACGCAGGCTTATTTTTGCTTGGCGTTTAAGTAGGGCATTACTTGTTCTATACACAGCAATATTGCAACAGCTCATTCAAATACAAGCACTAAAACGACCCGAAACTTAAACCTGATGTTGACCCAAACGCCAGCTCAAAACTTGCATCGAGATAACCATTCGACTCGGTAATTAGCATAGTGCACTCGCAAATTGTTCACAGCACGTGCATAGCATAGAATTCCACGCTACATGCATCAGGAACCGGAAATAAGATTCAATTCTTTTCTTTTGTTTATTTGGTGATGTTTACTGCTCATTTACTCATTTAAAACTTCAATCTTATCCTCATATTTGGTGTAGAAACCAAGTCCATTGGTGCGCATTAAGTTGTCCATTGCGCCAAATGAAAATGTGCGGTGCGGTCTGAAAACAACTACTTCGAGTCACCTTAATGTACTTAATGATCTTTACCAAGGTGGTGGATTTGGTGGCAAGGAAACGCGGTCGGGTTTCCTATCTTGTGTTGTTGCTGTGGCTGCAAACAAGTAAGTTAGCTTTTTGAGCGATTATGTATAAATGTGAAAATGTCTTTTTTCCTTTCGCTCTCAAAACTGAAACGGCATTTTATTGGATAAATTAAAAACTGTTTCAATCTCTCGCATGATTACAGATAGTCCAGTCCCAGACTCTCTTTCTTGCCACTCCAGGACTCGCGGAGAAAGGAGAGTCCAGTATAACTTGCATGCGCATGTCAGCTTAGTTACCACGCGATCACCACATTCATGTGGTGATCGCGTGGTTACAATTCCTAAAGTCGTCTAATGATTCAAGATGGCTGAAGAAGAAAGTGTTTTGTATACACGATATCAGTCTCATTTCGGAAAGCAATTTGTTCATTCAGTGAGCTATGCACTTGGAAAAACCAACTATAATCTTTTACCAAAGTTTGAGCAGTTACAGGCAATTTACGGATGGACAGTTGTGAAAGACGTATTTTTCGATACGCATCACTACCATATTTTTTGATAGCAAAACAAAACACTGACATTTGCATATTGCAAGCTCTCAAAATAAAACTTTAATCTGATTGGCTCATTTTGCACATGCGCATGCAAGTTATACTGGACTCTCTTTCTCCGCGAGTCCTGGAGCGACAAGAAAGAGAGTCTGGGACTGGACTAGATTACAGACTGAATTGGACTCGAATCAGTCCAATTACCATTATTGATGAGTATGTTGTGTGATGCTATACAGGATGGGACGTCCCGTACGTTGTATGCTTGACCGTGATGAAGACATGAAGACTACGGGGACAAGACACGCTTTTCTTGCCAAATATAAAGTACGATAATTGTACAAAATACAAATATTAAATACCATAAAACAGTAGATATAGATTATTCCAACTGTAAAACTATGGTGTTAATTTTAAGAGATGCTCAGTTATTACACAACTTCATTGGGAATTGTTCGCGCTCTTTTCACTTTTGCGTCCCTCAGAACTATCTTACGATGAAATCCCAATAAAACAAACCCGATTACGCTGTTTATTGCGCTTTTTTCCTCCGTACAACGGTAAATATATAAGTTTTTACCCCGTGCTACCAATAAAATTCCATTTAACAAATAGATTCCATTTTTCCGTGCGTCTGTACTCTAATCGATGCACAGATGACGTCAAAATGTGGTGAGAACAAAAACGTCTTCTGTGCATCGATTAGAGTACAGACGCACGGAAAAATGGAATCTATCTGTTTTATATAATATTTATCGAAACATTCCAACCAATCAGAGCGCGCGTAAGATTCGATGACGCCATCCGTGTGTGTGTACTCTAATCACACATGGTTGTTCGACCAATCAGAGCGCGCGTAATATGCCAATTATTATATAAATTTCTTTCCATAACGTCCTTCGCGTTGATGAGAACTTAATCTTCATGTACACGGGAAACGGGAGACAAAGACGTGCACGCGGCTTTTTTCCTTGCCCGGCGTTGCGCGTTACGCATTTCAACGTGAGCGTGACGTTTTTGCGTCAAACATGAAATGACTCACCTTTACGTTGAAACGGCAACGCACCTGTACGTTGAAACGGCAACGCTAAACACGGAAAAAGGAGGTTTTAAGCTTGTCTTGATTTTGACGAATCATTGAAATCGTTAAGGTTGGGTTCAAGAAAGATGGCACCGTGTTAGCTCTAGATGTCCAACTGTTCAACAACGCTGGGTATTCTATTGATCTTTCTTATTCTGTAAGTCTATGTATTATTTGTCAAGGGTACGGTGGGGTGCTTCTATGTATTATTTGTCAAGGGTAGGGTGGGGTGCTTCTGTATTATTTGTCAAGGGTAGGGTGGGGTGCTTCTGTATTATTTGTCAAGGGTAGGGTGGGGTGCTTCTGTATTATTTGTCAAGGGTACGGTGGGGTGCTTCTATGTATTATTTGTCAAGGGTAGGGTGGGCTGCTTCTATGTATTATTTGTCAAGGGTAGGGTGGGGTGCTTCTGTATTATTTGTCAAGGGTAGGGTGGGGTGCTTCTGTATTATTTGTCAAGGGTACGGTGGGGTGCTTCTATGTCTTATTTGTCAAGCGTACTGTGGGGTGCTTCTATGTATTATTTGTCAAGGGTAGGGTGGGGTGCTTCTGTATGTCTTATTTGTCAAGGGTAGGGTGGGCTGCTTCTATGTCTTATTTGTCAAGGGTAGGGTGGGCTGCTTCTATATGTCTTATTTGTCAAGGGTAGGGTGGGCTGCTTCTATGTATTATCTGTCAAGGGTTCTATTTATTATCTGTCAAGGGTACGGTGGGCTGCTTCTATGTTTTATTTGTCAAGGGTACGGTGGGCTGCTATGTTTTATTTGTCAAGGGTAGGGTGGGCTGCTTCTATGTATATGAAATAATGAATGATCATCGCGGAAATGTGAGCAATTTAGGCAATTGCATATAGAAGAGTCCGGGAAAAAAACATTCGGGGCTTCAACCGGATTCGAACCCATGACCTATGGCAGAGCATTGCACCGGTATCGCAAAGGTCATGGGTTCGAATCCCGTTGAAGCCCCGAATATTTTTCGGGCTCTTCTATATATGCAATTGCCTAAATTGCTCACATTTCCGCGATGATCATTCATTATTTCATATGCTTTCAAGTAAGCAGGTCCTGGTAATAGGTGTCTTGATGGTAGAAATAAATGATTGTTTTTGAGTTAAGTCAATATTTTAAACTTTTTTAGGTGATGGAACGAGGTGTATTCAGTACCGACAACTGTTATCGTATACCTAACATAAGTGTAGTTGGTCGATGTTGTAGGACCAACATTCCTACAAATACTGCTTTCCGAGGATTTGGTGGACCACAGGTAGACCTGCACGACGATTGATTCTTCGTTTATCTATAGTGACCGTCACGACGATTGATTCTTCGTTTATCTATAGTGACCGTTACAACGATTGATTCTTCGTTTATCTATAGTGACCGTCACGACGATTGATTCTTCGTTTATCTATAGTGACCGTCACGACGATTGATTCTTCGTTTATCTATAGTGACCGTCACGACGATTGATTCTTCGTTTATCTATAGTGACCGTCACGACGATTGATTCTTCGTTTATCTATAGTGACCGTCACGACGATTGATTAATAGTTTATCTATAGAGGCTTTCATGGCCGCTTTCATGTGATTGCGCAAAGCCTCTATTCGAACCCCATTTAGCGTTTGGGTGGGGTCTCTGAGGTGTTACTTTTGGTATCTTGTAATGGGAGTCCTGTGGTATTAAGGTGCAAAGAAAACTCACATTTCTGTGTTTTATATTTAGGGTATGATGATTACTGAATCTTGGATTAACGACGTCGCACAGACATGTGGAATATCACAGCGACAGGTATTACCTTGTAGTAGTTTTAATTTTTAGGATTTTGAAACGTACCGCGCCGTGCCGTAACCGTCGCAGTAGACTAGATTTTGTATGACTGTGAAAACGGCACCGCACGGTCACGGCACGGTTACGGTAGGAATTTCGAATGTTTTCATGGCATTGACATGGTCACGATACGGCAGTGGCGTAACCGTGCCCTTTTCACATACGAAAATTGGATACTACTTCATGTATGACCTCATGAAATGGCACTATTCAAGTTACACTATTGTAATACTTTTGTAACTTAAATAGTGCCATTTTATGGGGTCGTACAAGAAGTAGTAGCCCAAAAATTGCTCTGATACGTCAACATATCTACCTCACCTACACATCCCTCGTTACGATATTATTACGATACATATCACCTCACCCACCCATCCCTTACTACAGAATATGGACTTGCCGCACCTATAGGTCCATAAAAATCAGTTTTTACCATAGGGTTTATTTGAAGCAAACACCCTTGCCTCGTTTAATGTGACCTCTTCCACCCACCCCTCCCACATTAGCCTCGTTTAATGCGACCTGGTCCACCCACCCCTCCCACATTAAAACGTTATCAATGATTTGTCTCCAGGATCGTTAGATCAATTTTACCGTGATAGAATGCTTAATTGACATGACTTTGTCCACCTCTCCCAATCACACAATGATATGACCTCAAAGTCCATGAGATCAAATTTTACAATGGAGGGAGGGGAGGGACCCTATCCTTTACATGTACCCTTTTTTTACCCATTTACCTTTCCATACCACAAAATATTACAGGGTTCGTGCTACTCCTTAAACTCCTTGAAAACTGCTTGAATTTCATTTACGTTTTCAAGAACACTTGAAAAGCCCTTGAATTTTAGAAATTCTGCTCAAACTCCTTGAAAAGTCCTTGAAACGTAAGGGACTTGAACGGGATGGGAAACATTGAAATTCACTTTTTCGTTTATATGTAAGCCAGTGAGGAAGAGGATGTCCTAGTATTTCAGTAAAACAATAGGTAAAAAATCGGGTAACACTACTCCTTGAAAAATCGTTTTTGGGTCCTTGAGTACTCCTTGAATTGTCCTGGAATTTTAAATTCATATCTCAGCACGAACTTTCTATTAACAATTATTTACCTCCAGGTCCGTGAGATCAATTTATACCGCGAAGGGGACTTGACACACTTCAACCAAGAACTGGTCAGCTGTCACATTAATCGAGTATGGAATGAGCTTGTTGAAAAATGTGACTATGAAAGGAGAAAACAAGACGTTGAAGAATTTAACAGGTAAAACCCTTCAGCTTAGAGTACCTAGACCATGCTCGGGAGCACGGGATAATATTCTTTCTTTTATTTCTTGTCCCCACAAAAATACCCTCGGGAAAGACAGTTAGGGTGGTAGAGCGGTGACTACGCATCATGTCCTGTGAGTTTGTCAGTTCGTTCCCTCCCTTGCCTCGTGGGTTTTTCTCTGAGTCCAACGGTTTTCTTCCTCAGTAAAAACACTAGAGAGCTGTGAGTTGTATTCTCACAATATTAGGATGTAGTGGTAGTTTAACGCAACTTGTCCAGGGGCTCGAAATAAAGTTTCGCTTTTGATTGTTGTAATAAGTTCTGATAGACTTGGCATGAGTCATAGAATCATTAAAGCCACCATGCATCGTTGAGGCTGCCACATCCACTGGGAGCGAAGATTTCCGTTCACATTGTCAACGGATATAGATAGTTTATCTTGTCATTTTTTTCGTAACACTAGCACATGGTTTGTGTGGAAAAATGTGGGTTCACTCAGCAAAATTCAAATGTTGATTGATTAAAACCATTTTCTATTTTTGAAGGTGTAATCGGTGGAAAAAGCGTGGAATTGCACTGGTTCCTACAAAGTTTGGTATTTCTTTTACAGCTCTTTTCATGAACCAGGTAAACTACTGGGTGGGATTGGGATTCCTCTGTCCCTCCCTCCCTCCCTCACTCCTTCTTCTTTGTCCTCTTGGTGTCCATATTAATGAGATTTAACTGTAAATTCTAGAGACACCTATAAAATTTAGTTCGTACCTTTGATGTCCATGTTATAGAGGTTTATCTATCAAGTGACATGAGTTCATATTTCACTCTTGGTGTCCGTCTTAAAGAGGTTTAACCGTACATTCAACAGACACCTATATAATTTAGCTCGTACCTTTGATGTCCATGTTATAGAGGTTTTTCTATAAAGTGACATGAGTTCATAATTCACTCTTGGTGTCCGTCTTAAAGAGGTTTAACCGTACATTCAACAGACACCTATATAATTTAGTTCGTACCTTTGATGTTCGTTTTATAAAAGTTTGTCTATCAAGTGACATGAGTTCATATTTCACTCTTGGTGTCCGTCTTAAAGAGGTTTAACCGTACATTCAATGGACACCTATATAATTTAGTTCGTACCTTTGATGTTCGTTTTATAAAAGTTTGTCTATCAAGTGACATGAGTTCATATTTCACTCTTGGTGTCCGTCTTAAAGAGGTTTAACTGTATATTCAATGGACACCTATATAATTTAGTTCGTACCTTTGATGTTCGTTTTATAAAAGTTTATCTATCAAGTGACATGAGTTCATATTTCACTCTTGGTGTCCGTCTTAAAGAGGTTTAACCGTACATTCAACAGACACCTATATAATTTAGTTCGTACCTTTGATGTCCGTGTTATAGAGGTTGGTATATAAAGTGACATGAGTTCATATTTCAGGCTGGTGCTCTACTTCACGTATATACTGATGGTTCAGTGCTTCTAACACATGCTGGGACGGAGATGGGACAGGGGCTACACACTAAAATAATACAGGTATTTTATTGTTAGTTGTTTAGAACTCGCTATAAAAACGCCTAGGATCACAAAAAAAAAACACGAACAAAACAAAACACAAACAAAAGAAAACAAAAGAAAAAGAAAAAAGAACACAAGGATTCGTTGGTCTTTGAACCATCGTCAGAGTTTTAACAACAATCTTTTTCATTATTTGCGGGTGCGATACGTAATTATTCAAAATTGTTTTGTACATTGTTCAATATAGTGCTTTCGTTGTTGGATGCCCCCGAACCCCGCAACATTAGAGAGCTTAACACGAGACACTTTTGTCAACACATTTTTGATCGTGCGCGCGCAAACGTGCGAGAGGTGTGCGCCATCGGAAGCCACGGGATACAATATTGATCTCTAATAGATCCGCTGTTGCAACCCCTGGCGCGCGCACTTCTGCCTTCGTACTTGCGTTCTACGTTCTTGGTGCTTAAACTCGCTAGCAGAGGTTTTGTCATCTATGACGGCGTGCGCACGGACAAAAATCGTACGCGTGACGTCCGTGTTGACAAAAACGTGTCGTGCTTAATAAGCTCCCTAATGTAAGAGAGTGTGGGGAACCCATTCTTAGCGATCCACTGCAGCTACTCGTTCTAGCAGTACTGGCAATGATTGTAGCTTCAGGTTTTTCCGCAACTGGACTCGCATTGATTTTGCGCGATACGGCGTATGTTACACACTTCAATGGTACGTTAGTACAAGTTGTTCCGCGTCGCCATTGCAAGACCAGTTGCAGAAATTATTGCATCGTCGCAAGAGACCATAATACTAAGAGAGCGAAACTCAGTATTGATGTTTGTGCGATGTTCGTGGCGACTAAGGCTATTTTTAGTAACTTCGCCATCGCGCGCGCAAGGCACTTAAACAATAGAATTCAAATGGTCCCTTCCGCGCGCACGCCAAAAAGCAAATTCTATTGGTTGAGGGCCTTGCGCGCGCGATGGCGAAGTTACTAAAAATAGCCTTAGTCGCCGCGAACATCGCACAGACATCAATACTGACTTTCGCTCTCTTAGTATTATGGTCTCTTGATCGTCGACAATATTGCTGTGGTAAAGATCTCGCACGTTTTCGTTTTGTTTCTTTTAGGTTGCCTCGCGTGCTTTGGGTATTCCTATCTCCAAGATCTATCTCAGTGAGACCAGTACAAGTACTGTCCCCAATACCTCCCCCACAGCAGCTTCTGCTTCCTCGGATCTTAATGGTATGGCTGTCAAGGTACGGTACACACCTCTCCCTCCCCCCTCTGAAGATAGCGAGACCAAATGCTGTCCCAATACCTCCCCCGAAGTAGCTTCAGTGTTCACTCTTTTAAATATCCTCCCTTTCTAAAGACGTATTAAGTTTTCTCTATGAAAAATAGTTATTTTACTAAATTAGAACTTGTTTATTCATCGATTAGAATGCGTGTGATCAAATTATGGAAAGACTTGAACCGATCAAGAAGAAGAACCCTAAAGGATCATGGGAAGACTGGGTTAGTTGATAGAAGACTACCTTTTGCAACATTCGATAGTAAAAATGTCTTTACAAGTAGAAGATGTAGCGTAGATTTCGTATGACTGTGACTATGAAAACGGCACCGTACGGTCACGACACGGTTACGACATGAATTTTGAATAGGGACCTTAAGCAACCACGACGACGACGGCAGGGAAAACGGGACGTCAAAAAGTATTCAAGCGCAATATTTACTGCAATTTTTTTCGCTTATTTAATTTGAATTACCATTCAGACCAGAGTTTTGAAATGAAAGAAAATGAAAGAGAGAGTTTCTGGGCGAACGGAAAATAAACTGGATTGCGTCCTCAAGTTCCCGTCCTCTACAGAGCGTGAAATCTGGACTTTTCACGTTGTAGTTTTGCAGAATACGGTTGATTTCCTTACAGCCCTGCTCATTTGCACGTGCGTTTATTGTATTTTGTAATTAAGGCCATTGTCTTATGCCGTCGTCGTCCTCGTTGCCGTCTTCGTTGCTTAAGGTCTCTAATATTTTATAGACAACACGGCACTGACACGGCCACGACACGGCGCAGTCAGTTCCACACTCATACGAAATCTTTTCTAATGAAGTTCACCGACCGCAAATTGAGTTGGAAAAAATCCGATCCAAGACGCTATCGACAAGTTACCCTGGGTACCAGAATCCTCCTCGAGTATCTAGTGTGAACAGTTGATCTGAGCTAAAGTACTATCACTGACAAGTGGTTCTTGATAAAGGATACATCCACACTAGTAAGATAAATTTGAAAATACATCTTTTTTCTCCGTTTTCACACCTTAGACAAAACTAAAACACTTTACTAGTGTGGACGACAGGCCAGAACCATAAAAAATATGAGTTTGTAATTTATCTAGAATGGTATCCCGAGTAATTAGTGTGGACGTTAGCCTTCGTTGTTCGGTTAGACCACACAGCTTACAATGTTACGGTTGTTTTCTAGATTAAAGCTGCGTATTTCGAGCGAATCAGTCTATCTGCCTGTGGTTTTTATAAGTAAGTAACCTAACACCATGTATTGTTCTAATGACACTGTAGTCATGTAGTCATGAGTGGTTTTCGACAATGACTGTGAAACACGGCACATGTTTCAGCGTTTTCATTGGATAAGACATCAACGTTAGCCAATCAAAACACTGAACGGATAAGACATCAACGTTGACTAATCAAAACACTGAACGGATAAGACATCAACGTTGACCAATCAAAACACTGAACGGATAAGACATCAACGTTGACCAATCAAAACACTGAACGGATAAGACATCAACGTTGACCAATCAAAACACTGAACGGATAAAACATCAACGTTGACCAATCAAAACACTGAACGGATAAGACATCAACGTTGACCAATCAAAACACTGAACGGATAAGACATCAACGTTCGGACCAATCAAAACACTGAACGGATAAGACATCAACGTTGATCAATCAAAACACTGAACGGATAAGACATCAACGTTGACCAATCAAAACACTGAACGGATAAGACATCAACGTTGACCAATCAAAACACTGAACGGATAAGACATCAACGTTGACCAATCAAAACGCTGAACGGATAAGACATCAACGTTGACCAATCAAAACACTGAACGGATAAGACATCAACGTTGACCAATCAAAACACTGAAAGGATAAGACATCAACGTTGACCAATCAAAACACTGTACAGATAAGACATATCAACGTTGACCAATCAAAACACTGAATGGCGTAACGCGACACAGACTTTTTCAGCCACATTACACGTAGTATCAATCTTTTGATTGGATAAGACATCAACGTTGGCCAATCAAAATGCTGAACCGCAAACCAGGGTAGGGAGTTTTTCAATCATAGCTACACTTCCAGAGCACCTTTCGGTAACTTCTTTTGCTATACTAGTTTTCACTATTGCCTTGGTGTTCTCAAAGGGTTTTAGTATTTAAATATGAAAAGAAACTTTGAAAAGGATTGCAGTAGTTGAGGTATGACTCGTCATAAGGGGAAGGACTATTCAGTGTCACTAAAGGAGCTGTTACACGATGCAATTTTTCTTGCAACTTGCAATGCAATGCAGACAAAAGCAGAGCATTGCAAGTTGCTGGCAAGATGTCAGACGCTCGCAATTCTCTTCGCAACTCGCAACTCTTTCTTGACCTTCGAAAAACCAGATATGCCCATGGTCACTACGTTCTGATTGGCCATTTGTGACAGAGATTGCATTGCAGGATAGATGTTACATGCTGCAACGTGCTTCGCAACGTTGCAAAAAGTAGAAACTCGTTTAACTTTTTCTGCAACTTGCAACGTCGCATTGCAAGTTGCAGAGAAGGGTATTACACGCGCAATCTCTTCTGCAACTTGCAACGCAACGGTGTTGCATTGCAAGCTGCAAGAAATTGCACCGTGTAACAGCGCCTTGAGAAAGAATCGATTTATTCATTTGCCACAGGACACCCGATATAGGGTATGACTGGAAAACCAACACAGGAAGACCATTCAACTATTTCTCTTATGGTGCGGCTTGTTCAGAAGTTGAAATTGATTGTTTGACGGGAGATCATCAGGTATTATTACTTTCACTTTTTATTGCAGACGTCTTAACCAAATAACAAAATTCGTTACCAAATAAGGAATTTCTATACCAAATAAGGAAATTTTCTTCAAATAAGGAATTTTGTTTCTAAACGCATACGTGTGAACGAGGCCTTAGAACAATTAGATTCTGTGTTTACGTTTACGTTTGTAAACACATAAAAGTATTTCTGTCCACACGAAGACGATGGCCGTTTAGCGTTTTAGCGGCCTCCACACGAATAACTTGGTGCTTATAAAATGTATATATTTCTATGAGTTACACCCGTCCACACGTAAACGCCTCAACTCGAAACACTGGTAAACGCTTCATTGATCAATTTGAGCAAGCATTGACTGATCTTGTGACGTTTTCGAAAGTATGCGTTTACGAGTTTCCACACGAAAACGCGTAAACGGCGTTTTCAAAAGTATCCACTTTGAAGAGCATTTCCGAAAGTATCCGTTTACGGTGAGCGTTTCAGGCGTTTTCTTATGGACGGAAGGTCAATGCATAAAAAAGTATGTGTTTACAAACGAAAACGGATACGTGTGGACGGATTCTATGCATAGAATGTCCGGTAAATGGTGAGCGTTTCGGGCGTTTTCGTATGGACGGAAGGTCAACGCATAAAAAGTATCCGTTTACAAACAACGGATATGTGTGGACGGGTTCTATGCATAGAATGTCCGGTAAATGGTGAACGTTTCAGGCGTTTTCGTATGGACGGAAGGTCAACGCATAAAAGTATCCGTTTACAAACGAAAACGGATATGTGTGGACGGGTTCTATGCATAGAATGTCCGGTAAACGGTGAGCGTTTCAGGCGTTTTCGTATGGACGGAAGGTCAACGCATAAAAAGTATCCGTTTACAAACGAAAACGGATACGTGTGGACGGGGTCTATGTACAGAATGTCCATTTCTGATGTGGAAATGGTTTTTATCCGAAATAACTGATATTTTATGTAATCAAACAGAACTTGAGAACAGACATTGTAATGGACGTCGGGAATAGTCTAAACCCTGCTATTGATATCGGTCAGGTAAGACATAACTTTCATGTACCACTCCTTTAATAGAAGACGTGAGGTATCTGATGGTATCTGAAGAGCAGGGGAAACTTTTGTTGCATACAAGAACACAAGAATACTTGAAAAAGAAAGGATTGAGTTGGGTGGTCGGGTGGTTAGATCCGGAGTTCCTTAGATGAATCTTTAAAGATTTCTGGTTAGATTTCTGAGCACCGCACCTCATGCAAGTAGAGTTTGTTAGTTCGTTTTCTCCCTACCTTCGAGGCTTTTTCTCTTATAAATTTAAATCACACCAGGTAGATTTTTTCCCTTCCCTTCTCTGATGTTATAAGTTGAGTGTGTTTGAGTGTATTTGATATTTGCCTTGTGGAGGTACTAAACATTATTATTAGTCAAAGTAATGACGGCTTCTTTATGAAAGTCGATCACGTAAATGTACCGCGGTAACTTGATAGCGCCACGTACTAGTGTAACGCACTCACCTTAGCACACACAGAAGGAGAGGTGCACCAAGGTGAGTGCGTTACACTAGTACGTGGCGCTATCAAGTTACCGCGGTACATTTACGTGATCGAGTTTCATTGAGGTTGCCACAGGAAACCCAAAGAGCTTTAGATCATTTTATTGTCGATAAAAGACTCCCAAATCGGGCTCCCTGTGTAATATATCGGTCTCTAAAATCTCCCTATTATCACTGTGTATGTATTCAAGGTGGAAGGAGCGTTCGCACAAGGTCTTGGGTTGTTTACTTTAGAGGAAGTACGTTTCTCTCAAAAAGGGAACTTATGGACGACAGGGCCTGGTGCCTACAAGATCCCAGGCTTTGCGGACATTCCTGTAGAGTTCTTCGTCCATTTGTTGCGCAGCGCTCCAAACGAGAAAGCTGTCTACTCATCCAAGGTAGGTAACCATCATCTGTTCCTGGTTACTCGGGCTTCCTGTGAAATCTTGAGTACCGTTAAAATGCAGGCCATTCATGGTCGTCGTCGGTTGACAAACGTGTAATAAGACTCTAATGCGCCTGCGCGTCGTACAGAGCAGTTCTAAAAATAGCTCAATACTGGGCAACCACGCCACATCACGTGATACACGTGTCCCATTGTTCTAGGCATGTTTTCCTGATCTGTCTTATGATTTCCAGGCTGTTGGTGAACCTCCTCTCTTCCTGGCGTCGTCAATATTCTATGCAATCAAGAACGCAATCACTAGTGCTAGGTAAGAATCTGGAATTGGACACTCTTTGTACTCCTTCCCTTCGTAGCCTCTGCTCACCGGCCAGTAATGTTCTCATTGTTCTCTTGTCATGTTCGTATATTTTGTCGGTTTTGTCTTTGTGTATTTTGTGTGTCATGTTTGTTGTTTTTGTTGTTGTTTAAAAGATGGTAGGTTGATAATTCTGATTTATGCCTACACAGACGTGATGCGGGTATCGAAGGGTTGTTCAGACTTGACAGTCCCGCTACAAGTGAGCGCATCAGAATGGCTTGTGTTGACAGGTTTACTAAACAGGTATGACTCGGCATCATGAAATGCCCCATCTCCCACTTGATATATAAATGACTTAACCACATTATTTGTTACTATCATTGCAACTTGCTTCCCTGGGTGCAAACATTTGTCTCGTATTGTGGTTCGTCAATAATTATTGAGCGTTTCTCCATTGATAATGCTGAACAAATCCTGAGAGGGAGTTTAGTAATTTGCCATAAATTATTTTGCAAATACAATATTTTTACTGACTTGAGATATTTTTGTTTTAGTTTCCGGCATGTACGGACCCTTCTGTGGACTTCAACGTTACACCTTAGTGAACACAATATCACTATAATCGGGGGTGGGGGTGGGGGTGGGGGGGGGGGGGGGGGGGACAATGGCACAATGTTTTTAAATATTAGGGCCCGTTCACATGAGAGAGGGTGCCCTTATGTAGTAAGGATAACTCTTTTGTTTTCTTTTCCCTGGAGGACACAAAACAAAAGAGAGAGAGGGTGCCCTTATGTAGTAGGGATAACTCTTTTGTTTTCTTTTCCCTGGAGGACACAAAACAAAAGAGAGAGAGGGTGCCCTTATGTAGTAGGGATAACTCTTTTGTTTTCTTTTCCCTGGGGGACACAAAACAAAAGAGAGAGAGAGGGTGCCCCTATGTAGTAGGGATAACTCTTTTGTTTTCTTTTCCCTGAGGGACACAAAACAAAAGAGAGAGAGGGTGCCCTTATGTAGTAGGGATAACTCTTTTGTTTTCTTTTCCCTGGAGGACACAAAACAAAAGAGTTATCCCTACTACATAGGGGCACCCTCTCTCATGTGAACGGGCCCTTAACATACTCATATGGTTTCAAATGCTGCTTGTTTTGGTGGATATCACTATATGTTAGCTAGTAACCAACGTGTTGCATAGTAACCAGTCTGTTTCTTAGTAACCAGCATGGCGCTTAGTTACTGAAATGTTGCCCAGTAACTGTTGCTTAGTAACTACCATGACGCTTGGTTACTAAAATGTTGCCTTATAACTCACGTTGCTTAGTAACTAGTCTCCCGCTCGGTGTCTGAGATGTTGCTTAGTAACGGTGTTGTTGCTAAGCAACTGTGGTCTAGTAAATTAGTTAATTGATTGCTCGTTCAGTGTGTAATAATAAGCATGTATAAAATGAGTCTAACTGCTTATTTTTCATACAATACGATACATTTTTAATATATAGGTTCACTGACATAACTTTTGATATCAGTATATATTGATAATACTCAGACAATCTATTGATCACAATATATTTTTACTCAGTAAACCCCGACTTCAGCAGAGTTTTTTAAAATTCATCACGAATGTAGAGCATATTTCTGGTGATTGGAAATTTGTGGCACTGCACGGAAAAAAATCACGATACAAAACGTAACGCTGTCGTGACGCATGACACACCGTGTATTCTTAGAGCGGTTTTCACATGAGTGGGAAACGGTACGGTCCGTACCGTGACCGTATCAGTACCTTAATTTCTATAAAAACAAATCAAAAATTCCGTCCGTAACTGTGCCGTAACCGTACCATGCGGTGACCATACTGTTTCCCAGTCATATGAAAACCACTCTATCACAGCACGGTCATGGAAAGGATTTCGAATTGATAGAGTAATTTTTTTGACTGAGAAAACGGCACGGTACGGTTACGGCAGGAATTTCGAATGTTTTTTAGACATTACGGCACTGACACGGTACGACGCAGTGCGTTTCACACTCATGAAAGCTGTTCTGTATGAATTTTTCACCTGCACTTAAAATTTATTGTAACAGTTAACGGTCCTCTATGAAGATTTGCATGCACTTTTCTTGAGATTTGATTGGATAAGTCATGTGATCACGTGACGTGTTTTATGGATTCTCTAATTACTCGACTTTAATATATTTTTGGTGATTTTTTAGATTTAAAACAAATTGATTATCGAGAAAAATCCGTATCTTTGATTCTTAATGCGGAAGGGTGTTTGTCTGCATGAATTCAAATTGGTTATATATTTTGATATATTTTTGAATTTTGGAATCTTTATAGGGCAGGTCCATTTCAAATATCAAATGTTGTATTTGGACATAAAATACTTTACATGTAATAGTTTATAAATTTATAGCACAATATACAATTTGTAATCGTAGAATGAATAAAAGGGTTTTTAACTAATCTGCTTTCTTTTGATGTGAAACCAAGGGAAGAATAGGACTCAAAACTGCGCGATATACCTTTTTCAAAAACGTCGACGTTGCCGGGTCAATCTGAATCTGAGACGAAACATAAATTATATTGTTTTTGTGGACTTGTGCCGGTCTGAGTTCTTCCCGGTCTCATGCAAATACCCTCTAAAATACGCAAAAATATGAACTCAAGAATCAGAACTTACGCCAGTATTACAACAAATTGCATCATTTGGCTTTCTATACACCTATTTCATAAAAGGTTGTCATACATATGAGTGCTCTCAAAACCACGCGACTAGACCGAAAAGGAGTATGGGTAGTAGCAAAACGTTTCTTTATTTTCCGCTTTTTTATTAACTTTAGCACCAGTAAGTGAAGTTCTTTAGTGTATAAGGTCAGAGCAAGCTGAATTTGAGTAATCGTGTGAGATTTTTGTGGCTTTATAACTTAAGTGATTTCTTCCCATACTCCCTTAGGGTGAGTCACGTAGGCTTTATACCGACAACGTTTATTGAAATAGGTGTATATCCCAATTTGCAACTAGTTTCAGATGTCGGATTCAGATCTCCGATGCTCAGAGTTTTTTGAAATAGGTATATTTTCGCAGCCACAGTAGAGTCACTGCTCTTCAAAAAGGCGTCAAGAACCAAACGATAAGATAAAATGGATTTATTAAGACAATCCAGCGTATTTTTTACACTAAATCACTGACAATATCTACAATATGGCATGAGAAGATCGTCGCCATTTCATGTTACTACCGTACACCTAAGAGAGCGTTAAATTCGATTTCGTTTGAATGACAACGGGCTATCCCATAGATGGCTGTGGTAACTCATCGTGGCTACGGCCCTGTCCGTTTTTTTCGCATAAGGTCATCCTATGGTTACAACAACGAGTTGAATTGAGTACACTGATGCAGCACGTCACTCGGTAAAATTGAGCTACCAAAACACACCATCGCAACCAGCAATACTTTATTGAAGTTTCAAAATTCCGTTGGCGCGATGATGGTGATCAAGATAAATATAAACAGAATTGCAAATTATTTAATGATGAGAAAGATGTAAGCTATTTCTTCTCCAAATACTGTCGTGCAGTATTCATGAGATTGGTGATGTGTCTTGGGCCAATGGGAACAGCTTTTAGCGTGTCTTCTATGTCTTGATAACTAAACACGAAAAAGAATTAATGTAGTGAAACAGTTTCAATGTTCAAGTTTATTTACAATTATATAAAAATTGGTATAATAAACGCGCTCTGATTGGTCGAAAACCGTGTATGATTACAGTACACACACAGACGATGTCGCAGTCTTAAGCGCGCTCTGATTGGTTGAAATATTTCGATAAATATATAAAACGGATTCCATGCTCTAATCGATGCACAGAAAACGTCAAAATGTGATGAGAACAACACTCACGGTCTTCCAGTCTCGTGCCGCACTTTTTTGTTCTCACCACGTTTTGACGTCATCTGTGCATCTATCGGAGTATAATGCACGAAAAATGGTATCTATTTGCTACCCAGAACTACCACTAGTTATCATACTCTGCGTACGATTTGTGAAAAAGAAAGAGGAGCCTCCACGTACACTTAGACGGCCTACTGGAAGAATGCACTACAAGCAGAAGGAAGAAACAAAAGTTCATTTACGCGTGCTTACCAAGATTTTCCTATCGTCTGCGTCACGGTGATTCCAACGTTCTCGGGGTACTTCATAATGTCGATGTTTAGCTCAACCGTGAATTTCATGAAGGCTTTGATGCTTGAGAAAATCACACTCACTCTGAAATACAAGCATTTGTAAGGACATTAGAACAGTTTTCGTATGATTGTGAACGGTCAAGGATAAATTTGGACCTATTTGCAGTGGTTGCAACCTCCGTACAAATGAAAAACGGCACTATACGATTGGCGTAACTACCATCAATGTAACATTGAATCCCTGTTGGGCGTATTTTTACGTAACCGTACCGTGTCTATATAGTGCTGGTGGGCGTGGCGTCTTTGCCTCCTCATTTCCGTACAAATGAAAAACGGCACTATACGATTGGCGTAACTACCATCAATGTAACGTTGAATCCCTGTTGGGCTTTTTTTTACGTAACCGTACCGTGTCTATATAGTGCTGGTGGGCGTGGCGTCTTTGCTTCCGACGCCAATTGGGAGCTTAAGCAAGAGACGTTTTTGTCAACACGGACGTTACACGTACGTTTTCGTTCATCCGTTGGCCGTCATAGATGAGGTTGCTGTTCTTGTTAGAAGATGAAAAAGCCTTAACTGACCTTCTGCTTAACGAAAACGGACACATCATCTATGATGGCGAACAAATGAAGAATAACGTACACTGCGGTGACGTCCGCGTTGACAAAAATGTCTCCTGCTTAAGCTCCGTAATATGAAATGTGAGGCTTGAACGAGTTCATACCTGTTTTGGTCGACTTTCGTGAGATATTTGAAAAAGACTCCAAACAGCTCGTCCTCTATCGATCGTGCAGTAGACACTATTGTAGACAAGTGATCAAGGACCTAAACATCAATCAAATCATCTTTAGAGAACCAATCAGAACGATCAGTACAGAGAGAAAATACAATCAATCAAAGCTATTGACTTGCACCAAAAGGTTGCATACTTGTTCACGAACTGCCGCCATTTTGAATTACAGTCAAACCTCCACTAACAGCCACCCCTGCACTGCGGCCAACATTTCCCGCCCTTGTCATCCATTGTATCCTCTAATCAACAGCCACTTAATCTGACATGACCCTAAGGTGATCGATGTGGTTGGGGTTCGAGTGTAGTCTATTAAAGGGTCCTGCTTAGTCTACATTCTTTGTTGCTACGGTTAGGCCTTCCGTCCACACTAAAACGGCGTTTTTCTTTTGTCTAAGGTGCGACGTAACCTTAGTTTATGATACTAGAGTGGATTTTGTATGAGTGTGAAAATGGCACCGCACGGTCACGACACGGTTACGGCAGGAATTCCAAATGTTTTTATAGACAACACAGCATTGACACGGTCACGGCAGTGCACAGGGCCCCCTACTCATTCATAAATGTTTTAATCTTTTGCGCGCGCGCATATATGGGATATTCCTTTTGCATTGGGCTTCCTGTGATGCTTCACCGTGCGCAGGCTTCGTGGGTATCCTGTGTAAGTTTCCTGTGACACAGGAAAATGCTGTAAGGCGCCTAACAAACTGATGTGTTTTTGTGCGCCATTTGCCTTGACAACACTAATTTATAAAAAGCAGAGCACGCGCTCTTTCCACAGGAAGCCCAAGTAGAATATTACACATGCACGCGCAAATAACAAGACTAAACAACGATGATTTAGGTACATTTTTATTACCTTTATTTTTAAAAAAATTCTGTTTGATTAGGGGGCCCTGTGGGCAGGGCGTGGTCCGTTTCACACTCATACGAAATCTGCTCTAGTCAGTTGGTTTATTTTACCTTTGATAACGACGACGACGTTGGGCTCATTTGTACGAGAGCACTGCTGTCCAAACATCCAAGAATCAACGAATGAGAGAATTTGGCTGACTGAGGACATTTATCTGGAAAACGGTTCAAAACATCAGACTGTGTTAATAGATATTGAGCGCAATTTGGGTGTCAGTGTGTCACTCCTCATATCAGTAAAACAATACGAACAAGATGTGATAAGAAACTTGATTTTACTATAGCGACACAGACAAGCGCAAGTATTATCATTAATGATCTTTCTCCATTGACGTAAAATGAATACAAGCGCAAGAAAAGGATATCTTTCAGGCCTACCCCGGACCCCAAAATCGCCGTTATTTTGGGCGATCTTGGGCGACATTAGGCAATCTTAGGCGATTTTGGGAAATTCTAGCCATTTCGAGTTGGCGCTCTTAGGCGCTTTTGGGCGATATTGAGCGGTCTTGGGCGGTCTTAGGCGATCTTGGGAAATTTTAGCCATTTCGAGTTGGCGCTCTTAGGCGATATTGAGCGATCTTGGGCAATATTAGGCGATCTTGGGCGATTTTAGGGCCCGGAGTAGGCCTTCTTTCTGATCCTTGCGTTCGACTTATGCTTGCGTTACGGTTATTAAAGGGCAGCTATTCGTTAAAGAAAGTACCTGAGAGTAGAGACGAGACAGACATGTTCTTAACTGTCTTAGAAGTGCTGTTGTTTCCATCTAAAGAGAAAGCCACAAAAGATTATATTAGACCAGCCGTCGTCAAGACATGAAATTTCCCTCCTCGCAATTGCGTAGTTTAAAATTCTCTCCCTACAATAGCCCCTTTGCAGTTAGAGGTCACGTGACCTTATCTCCCCTAAATCAAGCAGCTTTGTTAAATTGAAATCCAGAAATGGAAAGAGTACCTCAAAATTAGTAAAAAGTGCAAAGTTTTAGCTCAAGGCCATGCTCTCCAGTGCTTTTTTCCAAACGAATCTTAAGAAAACATCCGAACTTGAACATTATGCTTGTATGACATCTCATGACCTGAAAATTTAAACTTTTTACTAATTTCGAGGTGCTCTTTTCATTTCTAGATTTCATTTTAATGATGCTGCTTGATTTAGGGGCGATAAGGTCACGTGACCTCTAGCTGCAAAGGGCCTATTGTGCCGCCACACAGTTTCGAGACACGTCACGGTTTCAAAGTAACAAGTGCATCAAAGGTAGTAGACATTGGGGTTCGATCTTTCCTGTCTACGTACGAAAATTCTCTCCCTACAATTGTACCGCCACACAGTTTCAAGACGTCACGGTTTCAAAGTAACAAGTACATCAAAGGTAGTAGACATTGGGGTTCGATCTTCCTGTCTACGTACGACCTTCCTAGCTTAGATTGTTACAATAAGTCGTTTTTAAATTGTTGAACTAATGTATTCCAACTATACCTGGGTGATCAATGAAAGTGACAAGAAGTTCCAGAGTTTTATTTAAAAATAAAAACTTGGCATGTTGTTGATCCCATTCATCCAGTTCCCATTCCAAACACCTACAAACAACAACAGAACAAGTTGGACCACTCCTCATGCACAAAGGAAGTGGTACTCATAAGTACAGATAACCTTCGTTATCATACATAAGAATGATTATATAGTCAATTGAAAAAACGTTGTCAGGTCTAAAAACACAGAACATAGAAGCTGAGACCGAAATGGTGCTTGGGATGTGAATAATTACATTCTGATTTATTCATTTACGCTTTGCCTTCGATGCAAAATGCCAAAGCGTGTTCAGGACCTGGGTTGGCGGGCCGTTTAGCTTCGACTTTTATCGGTTGCAGCTTAAATGAATAAAACAGAAGAAATTATTGACATCTCATGCACCATTTCGGTCTCAGCTTCTATGTTCTATGTTTTTAGACCCGACAACGTTTTTTCAATTGACTATATTCGAAACGAAGAGATATTTTACAATTAAGGTGGCCCGTACCTATTGATTTGTTTGTCAGACATGAATTTGAATCGCGTCTTTTTACATCAAAAACTTGTCTGATTTCTGAGAAATTTGCAGCCTTTTGTCTTCAAGCCTTGAACTTTGCACCGATAATAATTTTTCTGCGAATTAGATCAAATAATTCGAGATATCGGACGATTTTTAAAAATGGCTTTATGAGAAAAATTGGTCATAAATCCAAAAATCTAAGGTGAATTTTTTTCCTATTTCATTAATCCAGTATAAAGGCATAGAGGACTACATACAACATGTATCGCGCCAACTTAATCCTTAGAAGTTGCGATACAAAATTTGCGCTGCCCATTAGGACGCAAAATTATGTAGTCAAAGCTACCGCCAAAATCTCAACAAAATTTCAAAAACAGCGAGAACCATATCTGCTATAAGAAAGACAAATGCCTATTGTAACTTGTGAACAAAATATGGAGACATGAGAAGCTAAACGACAATATTATCCTCAAGTAAACTTGAGGAGTACAGTAGTTGTTGTGACCGCGAGGTGAACGTTGCGAATTTGTATTACCTCGACTTCATGGTTTGTTAATATACTCAAAACAACACCTTACTATCTGTTGCAAAAATTCCACACGAGATCTAGACTTTTGGGAATAAAGACAGTAGTTCTTTGAATCCAATTGCATGCTTCTGGGTCTAAATCCCGTGTGGAATTTTGCAACAGATAGTAAGGTGTTGTTTTGAATATATTAACAAACCATGAAAGTTTTACCTTGGCAGCTCAAACGTCGACTCGATGTAGTTGCTTACTTTTGAACGCTTACCGAATTATATCTAGTGCAGCAAAGACAACGACACTTGGCAGCAGGTATGTTAACATCTTGTTCTATCCCATACCTAGAAAATTTCACGAAACAATTCGACAGAATTTGTAGAAGTCGAGGTAGTACAAATTCGCAACGTTCACCTCATGGTCACAACAACTACTCCGCAAGTTTACTTGAGGATAATATTGTCGTTTAGCTTCTCATGTCTCCATATTTTGTTCACAAGTTACAATAAGCATTTGTCTTTCTTATAGCAGATATGGTTCTCGCTGTTTTTGAAAATTTGTTGGGATTTTGGCGATGGTTTTGACTACATAATTTTACGTCCTAACGGGCAGCGCAAATTTGGTATCGCAACTTCTAAGGATTAAATTGGCGCGATACATGTTGTATGTAGTCCTCTATGCCTTTACTGGATTAATGAAATAGGAAAAAAATTCACCTTAGATTTTTGGATTTATGACCAATTTTTCTCATAAAGCCATTTTTAAAAATCGTCCGATATCTCGAATTATTTGATCTAATTCGCAGAAAAATCATTATCGGTGCAAAGTTCAAGGCTTGAAGACAAATGGCTGCAAATTTCTCAGAAATCAGACAAGTTTTTGATGTAAAAAGACGCGATTCAAATTCATGTCTGACAAACAAATCAAGAGGTACGGGCCACCTTAAAAGAGCTCAATCAAGGCTCCAACCCAGGATGCAATATTCGATCTTGCGCCGCACACCTTGCCAGCCGATAGCGGAACTAACTTCTATGTTTACAATGACAAGATCAAGTCTTGAGCACAAAGCTGCATCGTCATTTCGTTTATATTGCGTGTAATGATGCAGCTGTAGTTGTTGCACGCAATTGTCAGAGAAGTTGCATCGTGTGGTCACGCCTCGGTACAATCTACTCACCATTTGAGTAAATCGTACTTTTCGTCCAGCTTGTCTACATCCTCTTTTCGAGAAATCTGTTAGGCAAGTCACAAGTTTGTTCAGTCAAAAAATCATAGAAAATGAAAAATACCTCATGCAAGAAAACAAACCACGACCCAGACAATCACTGATGTTCTAACTTGTACCTCTTCTGCTGCTTTTGCTTTAGCTAACAACATTTCGCTTTCCAACTTTTCTCTTTGAAGGTTTTCTTTCTCGGCTGTCAGACTTTCCTTCTTGCTGTAAAAAAATATCAAATCAGTGATTAGAAAGAACTGAGCGAAACTCCAGAAGCAGTCTAAGCATTATTATCATCGTCATCATCATATCGCCATCATCATCATCAAGACGACAATACCATCATCATTACATCAAATAAACACTAGTTGCATCAGTGATTAGAAAGAACTGAGCGAAACTCCAGAAGCAGTCTAAGCATTATTATCATCATCATCATCATATCGCCATCACCATCATCATCATCATCAAGACAACAATACCATCACAAGAGACCATAATACTAAGAGAGCGAAACTCAGTATTGATGTCTGTGCGATGTTCGTGGCGCCTAAGGCTATTTTTAGTAACTTCGCCATCGCGCGCGCAAGGCCCTCAACCAATAGAATTTGATTTTTGACGTGCGCGCGGACGGGACCGTTTGAATTCTATTGTTTAAGAGCCTTGCGCGCGCGATGGCGAAATTACTAAAAATAGCCTTAGGCGCCACGAACATCGCACAGACATCAATACTGAGTTTCGCTCTCTTAGTATTATGGTCTCTTGACCATCATCATTACATCAAATAAACACTAGTTGCAGGCAGCACGTCAGTTGGGCCTTGAAGACAACAATTCAACACGCAAGAGCAAAACAAACACTGCAATACCTCATTAAACAAGATCTTCGTTCTTCCGCTTGTAGTAATTCTAGAACAAGAAATCATATCAACCTGCATCACAACAAAGTTACTTTCTAAATAAGTTTCAATAGGGCCTGAAATTGACCACTTGGGAACAAAACGTATCCTATCTGATTTCAACATCGCAAGCAACTTTATCTAGTATCAATATAGTATAGAAGGTGCCTTATGTCATAGCACATGCACAATTGCTAACAGAAGTCGTATTTTTAATTAGTGAACTGGTGATTATGAATGGAAACGTGTAATCCTTCTGCAATGAGTTTATTCAGTAAGGTATTTTTGCCAGTACAAAAGCCATTTGAATCAATCTAGGATATCAATTCTTAAAATGAAAAGTGGGAGCATAGTCAAATGAAAAAATGAAAGAAATGAAAAACTACTGTGAGACACCTTAATGGTAATGAAATTTTTAACACAATGTACTTATAAGTGACCATTAACTACCTGCTTCTTGTGCCGCTAATTCTGTCGTCTTTTGTTCCAGTTCAGACATGAGTTCATCAACATCTCCACTTTCCTAACAATAGCAACAATATAACATATTCTAAACTAATCTTTAAGTAAATAAGATTAGATGACCTGACGATACCTTGTCACCCTTCTCACAGCTCTCATGAAGAGCTTGGATTTCTTTCTCCAGTTCTTCATCAACTGCAAGAGGATACAAAAAGATGAGCTATAGAGGATACCAAAGATGATATATATAAGTTGTCAATCCTTGCTCACTTTTGGCTCATAGGTAGCCTGCATTGCTGGTGGTCTGCAGTTTTTGGGGCAGAGTTTCAAGTTTTTATTCACACTTCTTTTACAATGTTACATGTTTTCTTTTTTATGACAATATAAACAATAAAAATGAACAGTTAAGATGTGTTTAGTTGGTTTCAATATAAATTTTGGAAGAGGAAGAAATGACACTGCCCCAAAAACCGCAGACCACCAGCAACGCAGGCCAGCTCAAAGGTGGCCATATTAACTGGACTATGATTGATGTAATACTTACTGGTCTCAATGACTTTGGCACAATCTGTAGCAACAGCTAGAGACTCATTAATCGCAGACACATCAGTAGATATTATATCATGGTTATTCTGCAAAATAATACAAGGGTTTTGAAAATGGTTTTGAAAATGGCTGGTAGCTGTAGAATTATATTGTCAGGGAAATGTAACCCTCAGTGCATTATGCATCATTTCAGGCAAAAACGCATTGTGTATCACCTTCAGTATAGAAGCCAACTTCTTCTTCATAACACCAGTTTGCTCAATCCATCTAGCATTGGCACACTTCTTACAGACAGTCTTTTTGAGTTCTTTTAGTTGAGTTCCCAGCTCTGCCATCTAGTAAGAGATAAAAAAGATCAATTCCAGAATAATCAAATAACAGGTAATTTTCATTGTATGCTGTGGAGAAGACTAGTAAATAACATTATTGAGCCTCATTGGCTTTTCAAATGATACCAGTTCACAGTATGATGTTTGTAAGACATTTTACAGGAGGAGCAATGATGGCACAGTTGGTTAGTGCGCGGTCTTCGGTGCAAGAGGTCCCTAGTTCGATCCACAGATCTCACATCCTTGTTTTGACTTCTTTCCTTTCCGTGTAGCTTTAATTAGCTTTAAATACCCTTAAAACGGAGCACTGATGGAAAGAGGGGAGTAAAATGAGCGCATCGTCGACCTCAAGTTTATCAGTTGAATTACTGTCACGAGTTATCGACATTAAATATGGTTGCTTTACTTTACTTTACTTCACTTTACACCAAGCCAGGAGCTGAAAATGTTTTTTATTTTTTCATTGTGAAGTCAATTTGAAGTCTTACCTCATTTTCATTAGAGTATAAAATAGGTGTGTCTGAGTTATTCAATGTTTGTTCCTGTTGCTCCATCTTTGTTTTCAGTCTGTATCAAGACAAAGTGTTTTAAGTCTCACTAAAGCCACCGGTGATACATATTACAATTTTTTCTCATGCTAGCAAATGCAATTTTAGATTTTGTTGCAGAGAAAAATTGCAACATCTATCATCACTCTGCAATATTCAATACGAGGTGTGTAATATTCAATGTTGCAGAGAAAAAAGTTCGCACTTTTGAACTTTCCGCAACAAACTTTTTGTTGCAGGAAATCGTTGCAGGCATTGTTGTATAGACATGGTACACTCGCCAATTTTGATCTCTCAACAAAATCTGTAAATTTGCAGTGTGTATCATTGGCTTAATAATCTTTACACATCTATTTAGTTTTGGTTGTTTACCATTTTAAATTATTACGTTTCTTCTATTTTTAAAATTTGGTTAGCAGACCCAATAAAACAAGAATAAATATAAGAAAAAACCATCTATTTTACAATGAAAATAATCACACTTCAAACAACTGGACCAAGGACCTTTGTGTACACTTTATTGGACGTTACTTTCAATGTACAACACCTCAGTCTAAAATTAGTTGACTTACTGTCCGAGTTCCTTTTGTATGCCACTACAGAACTCACTGTAGTGAATAGCCTGTGGTTTTAACACCATGGAAAGCTGCATGAACTCTTTATCTTCTTTTGGTTTTTCAGGCTGAAATAGAACCATAAATTTGAACTAAGTCTTGTTACACAAGTCAACAGGTCACAAGGACAGGCAACAGTTATACTGCATCACAATCATTTAATATACGACAGATAAGGCACTGTTTTCAATGCTGTGATATTCTCTACTTTCACATTCCCCATAATGCCTCTGTTTTTTGGGGGGTAGTTATTGTAATGCTAATCAAATCAGTTGTTATTAAAATCAAATACATTTGAATTACAATAACTACCCCCCAAAAACAGAGGGCATTATGGGGAATGTGAAAGTAGAGAATAGCCCCAAAAACTGCTAACTAGTTACAGTGTAGATATCTTCAGCTTGCTACTTATTTTACTGGGTATATCTTTGCTGCTAAAGTTAACTAAATTTATGTAGAAGTAAATAAACCAAGCAAATAGTATAGATTGAAGTTACCTTCTTAATGTATCCAAATGTGCTTCGTCTTGATACCTGCTCAATGGCACAATTGAAAGAGATACTGGCACTTTTTAGTAGCTCTGCAACAGTCATCTTTTTCCTGAAAGACAAAAATGAAAGCATGAATGATTAAGTGGATAGATGATTGAATGAATGAATGAATGAATGAATGAATGAATGAAGGTAATCAGTCAATGATAACCGTCATGAATTTGTACAAGCTAGCAAAATCATTATGACGCATGAAAGATTTTTCCATAGATACCATAGCAGCCGTAGCAAGTGTAGCAACCGTAGTAAGCGTAGTAAGCGTAGTAAGCGTAGTAACTGTGGTAAATGTAGCAAGCGTAGTAACTGTAGCAAGCGTAGTAACTGTAGTAACTGTAGTAAGTGTAGCAAACGTAGCAAGCGTAGTACCTGTAGCAAGCGTAGCAACTGTAGTAAGTGTAGTAACTGTAGCAAGCGTAGTAACTGTAGTAAGCGTAGTAACCGTAGCAAGCGTAGTAACTGTAGTAAGCGTAGTAACTGTAGCAAGCGTAGTAATTGTAGCAAGCGTAGTAACTGTAGTAAGAGTAGTAACTGTAGCAAGCGTAGTAACTGTAGCAAGCGTAGTAATTGTAGCAAGCGTAGTAACTGTAGTAAGCGTAGTAACTGTAGCAAGCGTAGTAACTGTAGCAAGCGTAGTAACTGTAGTAAGAGTAGTAAACGTAGTAACTGTAGTAAATGTAGTAAGCGTAGTAACTGTAGTAAGCGTAGTAACTGTAGCAAGCGTAGTAACTGTAGCAAGCGTAGTAATTGTAGCAAGCGTAGTAACTGTAGTAAGCGTAGTAACTGTAGCAAGCGTAGTAACTGTAGCAAGCGTAGTAACTGTAGTAAGAGTAGTAAACGTAGTAACTGTAGTAAATGTAGTAAGCGTAGTAACTGTAGCAAGCGTAGTAACTGTAGCAAGCGTAGTAACTGTAGTAAGAGTAGTAAACGTAGTAACTGTAGTAAATGTAGTAAGCGTAGTAACTGTAGTAAGCGTAGTAATTGTAGCAAGTGTAGTAACCGTAGCAAGTGTAGTAACTGTAGTAAATGTAGTAAGCGTAGTAACTGTAGCAAGCGTAGTAACTGTAGTAAGCGTAAAAACTGTAGCAAGCGTAGTAACTGTAGTAAGCGTAGTAACCGTAGCAAGTGTAGTAACTGTGGCAAGCATAGTAAATGTAGTAAGTGTAGTAACTGTAGTAAGCGTAGTAACTGTAGCAAGCGTAGTAACTGTAGCAAGCGTAGTACCTGTAGCAAGTGTAGTAACTGTAGCAAGTGTAGTAAATGTAGTAAATGTAGTAAGCATAGTAACTAGTAAACAGAGTAACTGTAGCAAGCGTAGTAACTGTAGCAAGTGTAGTAAATGTAGTAAATGTAGTAACCGTAGCAAGCGCAGTAACTGTAGCAAGTGTAGCAACCGTAGCAAGCGTAGTAACTGTAGTAAGCGTAGTAACTGTAGCAACCGTAGCAAGCGTAGTAACTGTAGCAAGCGTAGTAACCGTAGCAAGCATAGTAACTGTAGTAAGTGTAGTAACTGTAGCAAGCGTAGTAACTGTAGCAAGCGTAGTAACCGTAGCAAGCATAGTAACTGTAGTAAGTGTAGTAACTGTAGCAAGCGTAGTAACTGTAGCAAGCATAGTAACCGTAGCAAGCGTAGTAACTGTAGTAAGTGTAGTAACTGTAGCAAGCGTAGTAACTGTAGTAAGCGTAGTAACCGTAGCAAGCATAGTAACTGTAGTAAGCCTAGTAACTGTAGTAAGCGTAGTAACCGTAGCAAGCGTAGTAACTGTAGCAAGCGTAGTAACCGTAGCAAGCGTAGTAACTGTACTAAGCGTAGTAACCGTAGCAAGCGTAGTAACTGTAGTAAGCCTAGTAAACGTAGTAAGCGTAGTAAACGTAGTAACTGTAGCAAGCGTAGTAACTGTAGCAACCGTAGTAACTGTAGTAAGCCCCGTAGTAACTGTAGTAAGCCTAGTAACCGTAGCAAGCGTAGTAAACGTAGTAAGCGTAGTAAACGTAGTAACTGTAGCAAGCGTAGTGCGTAGGGTGTTTTCATGATAACAACCGACCTTAAATAAGCAATGCTGGAACGTTCCCAACGATCTGACTTGAGTCTTTTGAGCACATCGATAGAAAACTTGCTACGTTTACTACGGTTACTACATTTACTACAGTTACTACGTTTGCTGCAGTTACTACGTTTACTACAGTTACTACGTTTACTACATTTACTACGCCTGCTACAGTTACTACGCTTGCTACGTTTACTACAGTTACTACGCTTGCTACATTTACTACAGTTACTACGCTTACTACATTTACTACAGTTACTACGCTTGCTACAGTTACTACGCTTGCTTACTACGCTTGCTACAGTTCCTACGCCTGCTACAGCTACTACGCTTGCTACAGTTACTACGCTTGCTACGTTTGCTACAGTTACTACACTTACTACAGTTACTACGCTTGCTACGTTTACTACAGTTACTACACTTGCTTCATATACTACAGTTACTGTCTTCATTAAGGCGATTGTACTCCTTGTTGCTATGAAAATTCTTCAACATAATAAAAACAAGTGCTGTCTTTGCATAAATTCGTGACGGTTATCATTGACTTGCAACCTGAATGAATGAATGAATGAATGAATGAATGAATGAATGAATGAATGAATGAATGAATGAATAAATAAAAACATGGGAATATTGAATGTTGAATATGGGAATTTGTGCAACATGGGAATATGTTTGTACTGGTGAATTGACTGCTTGCTGAAGGCAAACCAATGCTAATAAGTGAACTAGTTTGGTTTGCATCAGTATACCTGAAGTAAAACAAAATAATGATGAATGAATGGATCTTTAAAAGAGTACTCAAGAGAATGTTCTATATGTAACATTTATTTGTTATCCAACAGCACAGCGCTCAGAACTTCACTGCTATAAGCGCTATATAAATGCTTGTTTGTTTGTTTGTTTGTACAATATTACTGGCATCTCATGCCTTAATTAGCCAGTACTGTCAGAGTAAAACAGAGAACAAATGAATTATTTGATGTATGGATGGATAAATGAGTTATAATGGACTGATTGCTGGATGAATGGATTGATAGACAAGTGCATCATTATGTAATATGAATGATTTGATGGATGGGTAGGTAGGTAGAAATAAGCATAAAAAATACTTACTTTTCTACACCCTTCTCCTGATTACCAGACAAATAAGTCTCAAGGGTAACAGTTTTGTTACCCTCAGCATCACTCTCTTCAGAAATGGTTGAAAGATTCCGTGGAACTTTCTTGCTTTCAAGAATAGAATGTTCTTGGATGTCTTGTTGTAGAGCCACTGTTCCTTCCTCTAGGTTACCACCACTTTCTACACTGGGGTTGCCATTGTTACCTAGGTCATCTAGGAGTGATGCACTTGTGAAATCCAGTGTTGGTTCATCCATAATACCAGTTAGTGATGAATGTAAAGCAAGAGTTTCAGTGGTGTTTCTCTGCTCCTCTACTAATGAGTGGCCTGCTTTAAATGATATTTCTCCATCAGAATCAACCTCATCTTCATCATGTTGCAGACTTTTTTCTGGTGCTTCTTCATCAGACTGTGAAAATGTTGCAGCATTATCTGATTGTTGCTGGTTTTCAAGTACCTTTTCTTCATTCTCAAGCACATATGTGTGATCTTCTGCAGCAATATTGTCTTTCTCGTTAGCTTCACTTCCTTCGTGCTCAATTTTGTGTGTCATTTTTCTTTTCTTGGCTGAGGACTGGGAGCAGAATTTACTGATGGGAACATCGCAGACAGGACCATGGGTTATCTGTGGGTCCATCTTAGTTGTTTCATCCCCAAGTGAAAACATCGTCAATGAAGGCAATGATTTGAAGTTTGGTTTCTTAGTTGTTTGTGAGCTAAGTAGAGGCAATGTGCGATTCAACCAACTTTTAGTTTGGTTTTCTTGAGCTTTATAATTGCAAAAAGAATCAAATTTGCGTTCTTGGATGCCCAAATCATCTGGACTGTCAGAATCTTCATCTTTATTTGTGTTTGAGATTTGACATCTAGCTAGTGTCACACTTGTGGCACTGCTTCGTTTTCTGCTATTCACATCGTCTTTTAGGTAACTTGCAGGCAATGGGGTGGATACTTCACTCTTATCTTGTAACAAAGCCTGAAGGCCAGCCTCTTCACCAGATGATTCTGTCTCCTTCTTATCCTCTATTTTTTTGGTACTATACTGATCATCTGAAACTTCTGTTTTCTCAATAGAAAATGAAAGAGCCTCAATAGATGTCACACTAATCTGTGCCCTTTGGGACAAGGTAGGTTCATTGGCTGTAGATGACTGTGGAATGCAAGTGGTTGTGTCCATATGGGCTTCTTTGACCATGGAATGCTCATGAACTCTTGATGATGGTGGAACACAAGTTGTCATGTCCATCTGGGCTTCTGAGGCCATGCAACGTTCTTGGACTCTGGAAGATGGTAAAACACAAGTTGTCATGTCCATCTGGAATTCTGGAAACATGGAACTTTCTTGGACTCTGGATGATGGTGGAATACAATTAGTCATGTGCAACTGGGCTTCTGATGCCATGGAATGTTCTTGGACTCTGGAAGATGGTGGAACATATGTTGTCATGTCCAGTTGGGCTTTGCAGACCATGGAATATTCACTGACTCTTGATGATGGAGGAACACAAGCTGTCATGTCCATCTGGGATTCTGGAACCATAGAATGCTCATGGACTCTGAAAGATGGTGAAACACAAGTTGTCATTCCCTTCTGGGTTCCTTGAACCAAGGAACATTTATTGACTCTGGAGGATGTTGGAACACAAGTTGTCATGTCCATCTGGTTTTCTGGAACCATTGAAGGTTCATGGACTCTCAATGATGATGGAATACAATTTGTCATGTTCATTTGGGCTCCTTGAACCATGGAACGTTCATTTACTCTGGAGGATGGTGGAACACAGGTTGTCATGTCCATCTGGGCTTCTGAAACCATAGAATGCTCATGGACTCTGGATGATGGTGGAACACAGGTTGTCATGTCCATCTGGGGGCCTTGAACAATGGAATGTTCATTGACTCTGGAGGATGGTGGGATGCACGTTGTCATGTCCATCTGGGTTTCTGGAACCATGGAACATTCACTGACTCTGGAGGATGTTGGAACACAAGTTGTCATGTCCATCTGGTTTTCTGGAACCATTGAAGGTTCATGGACTCTCAATGATGATGGAATACAATTTGTCATGTTCATTTGGGCTCCTTGAACCATGGAACGTTCATTTACTCTGGAGGATGGTGGAACACAGGTTGTCATGTCCATCTGGGCTTCTGAAACCATAGAATGCTCATGGGCTCTGGATGATGGTGGAACACAAGTTGTCATATCCATCTGGGGGTCTTGAACCATGGAATGTTCATTGACTCTGGAGGATGGTGGGATGCAAGTCGTCATGTCCATCTGGGCTTCTGGAACCATGGAATGCTCATGAACTCTGGATGATGACAGAACACCAGTTGCCATGTCATGGACTATGGATGATGATTGAACACAAGTTGTCATGTTTCTCTGGGCTTTTGGGTTTGTTTGTGCTTTGGGGATGGACAAAGAAGGACAGGGCTCATTGCCTGACACTTCGGCATTTGAAGCATCTATGCATGTGGTCATTTCCATGTCTTCCTCTTCTCCTTCCACTTCGTGACAAGGATAAGGGTTGAACACTTGAGCTGCAGTAGAAACAGGTCCTGAGATACCTTGAAAGGAGGTTTCATTAAAATCAGGGTCACTGGAAGCATTCTGTTGGAATACTCGATTTTGTACCAGTATTGAGGATTGTTGTTTAGGTTTTGATGTGCTGAGGCTCAAGAGGAATCCTGATGTATCAATTTTCTCAGTGTCTTGTCTCACTGTTTGAGGTTGAATACACCTTGAAGAAAGGGAGCTCCTTGGTTGCTGGATTGGTACTTCATTTTCTTGCAAAGCCTTGGATTTCTGTCCCAAAGACTGGATAAATGAGGATGCACTAAACTTTGTGGAAGTCATTTCTGCCCCAGTTTGAGTGTCAACACCACTTATCCTTCCAAGGCCATGACAAGTCAGATCAAGTGCATTTGTATCATTGTTATTACAGGGATTGAAAAGCATAGTTTTGTCACCAGTTGATTGAAGAGAAAAGTCATCTCCAAACTTCCTTGTTGGGAAAACAGTGAAGTCCATGTCATTATAACTTGATGTAGTAGTCTGGTTAGATGTGGTGTTGTACAGTAGTTGTATAGTATTTGGCCCTGTAAGAAGTTACAAAGAATAGAAAGCAATTTCATATTTATTGAAAGAGTCAACTTTTAAGGTAAACTTTTTGATGGCAAATTTGGTGACTTTTGTTCAGTAATAAAATCTTTGAGTGGTACTGTTTTAATACTTGAAAACATCATATAAAGTGATCTCTGATATCAAAAACTGAATTCTCCTTTGAAAATAAAAGCATTTTTGGGAGAATGTATACTTTGATCAGAGAGCACTTAGTTGTTTTTGCACTAATGTCAACAATAATTAATAAATTGACAAATTATTTGTGATGTTCTTACTTGTATAATGGTTTTCCTGGTCAATGAGTCCTTGTCCATGGCATGTTAGATCTAAGGCATTTGTCTCGTTATCCGTTCTGTTTGTAACAGTTCTATTTAAGTCTGAGTAGTGAGACTGACCATCTTCATGAAAGTTGTTGTTGTAGTATTCTGTAAAATCCATGTCAGGGTTTCCCTGAACCTAAATATATCAGAAATGTAGTTGAATTTAGAACTTATATCATTGTGCATTGAAGCAGATGTTGTATTAAATGACTGATGGTGAAAACCTCAAAAACAAATAGACCATGTCTGGTTTAACTCAAATATACTAAATCCTATGATCATAAACAGAGGCATTTTCAATATGCTATTGTGTTACCTGTTTTAGTTGTTCTGCATTTTGTATATCTCCCTTTAGCAAGGATTCCAGCCCTAGGAGAATGAACAAGAATGGATTAACTTTCAATAGTATAATTTCGCATGTAGCAGATATAATTTTGTATTCTTACCTTTAATTGTAACACTTGGTTGTCTGTATTCACTGGAATTAAGTGTAAAAATACAAAAATGGCTAATGTTACATATTAAATAAAGTTAAAATTGAGGTAGTTAATGTAGTTGAAACTTTGTGAATTAGAAAATTATGTTTGTAGTATTATATTCAATATATGGACTATATACCTTGGTAGATATTCCGCTTTCTCCATCTGCTGATCTGAAAGTGATATCATAATAAAAGCATTTTTGGATAAATAAGTCTGATATACAGTTATCAATGCTTTTAACAGTAATTGCTTCAAGTTGTACCTATATTATCATCTGTTGCATTTGCTTTTTGACACATATTCCATTCTTCATCTTTACAGAATTCCCTACAAACCAACAAACAAGTTGAGAGTTGCCCATATATAGGTAATGTTGATTAGTTCACTCCATTTTCACTTCACTTACTTGACTTCATAAGTCTGTGCAAAACTGACTCTTCTACTGGATGAACGTCTTGATTTCTTATCCCTATTTAAAGTAACACAGAATAGAATTCATATGACTAAGAACAAGTCTGTACGGTATCATGTCACACCATGCCAAAGTGTTCTCATTGGTTAACGCTGTTGTCTCAGGGTTCGTACTCTTTTGGAGCATCAAAATTCCATGACTTTCAATGATCTTTTCCATGACTTCTTTTTTATTTTCCATGACCAAAATTTAGACGATACTTTTCATGAAAATGGTTTACTTTCTATTGGAAAAAAATAAAATTTCATCATTTTGCCTAAAATCAAGCTACAATTAATTTTCTTGTGCCATTTTCCATGATTTTCTATGACCTTTATCTATAAATTCCATGACTTTCCACGCCTGGAAAAGAAATCATGAAATTCCATGACTTTCCAGATTTTCCATGACCCGTATGAACCCTGTGTCTACTCTTATCCAGTCAGAATGCTAAGACAAGGTACAATGGAACATGTTCTTTTCTTTGACATGTAACATCTGCTTTATTCATTGTACCATCAATGTGGTATCAAAATGATGAGTTTCTGGTGTCAATTAATTCATATTAATTTTTTACTTGTTTTCTTTGTTAATAGCCAGTGAGTTGGGATCTATGTCTTCTAGAGCTTTCATGGGGGACTTGGTTACTTTGAGGATCTGTAACAAATAATTGATTTTTTATGCCTGCAAAAATCAATAATGGGCTTCCTACACTTCATGGGGTGGACAAAACTTAAAGGCGGCCCCTAATTAAGTTATCACAAGGTTTGTTTGCCTTGCATTATGATTGGCTAACAATACAAAGGCATGAAATGTAAATTGCTTCAGACATACATAGGCTTTGTGTTTTATTGTTTTACAGTGTACTCCTTGTTGCCTTCAATGGTTGCAGGGAATATGTAAAATCAACAGGGAATAAGATTATGTATTTCGTCGACATAGGTCAAGGTAGTCAAAGAAGGCTATTTCAATATAAATTCTGTGTATGTATACACACGAGAATAATTTTTGCCCAAAGTTTGGTACGTTTTATATGGAGGCAGTCAGTATAAAACCTTTGACAAAATTAAAGTAAGCTTAATACTCAAGACAGAAGTGATTTTAGAGACTAATCAGCATAACAAATTGCCATGATTTTATGAATTTATTTCTTAGGTGACTGTTTATCATTTTGATAGAATATTAGGATTGCTTTATTTTGCTAATTATATTCCCGTCTACACCTCCAAGACGTCTGTCAGTGCCCCTCCAAACAAACCACCTCTCTTTGTAAAAATGTAGTATTAACTTACCGACGAACGTCGACTTGATCTTTTTTTACCGCCAAGAGAAAGTCTGTAAAATTGAAATCATCTCATTTAAATCCATAAATCCAGCCAGAACCAGAGATTCAAATAGAGAAATGTTGAACAAGACGATCACATTACCTGTTCTCAGACTCGGGATCGTTTCGCTCCACGACGGATTCCATCATGATTCAGCTCAAAATCACAGCTATTATCTAACTGAATCAGTTAAGTTAGACTGTAGATGGCCTTTGGATTCTATCGCCTGCTTTGAAAAGCCAGAAACAGCTAATTTTATCAGGCAAAAAAATTAATTTCTAGCATAGCCGTTAACAACAAACTCAAAATTTCGCGCGCCATTGGAATAAAAGACTTGAATGCGCATGCTCACCGAATCCGCTGAACATACGAGCCGAAAAGAAAATGGAGGAGGAGGTTGATTTTGCAGTTGTTGTTCAATCCAAAAATTTTAGTTGTTCTGGGGTTATAATTGATGCTAAAAGAGGTACAGTCCTTACCGTAGGTTCTATATCTAATGGTCTGATTTCTAAAGCTGTAAAGGAAGCCGATAAACGGCGTGGTTTTGACGGGTCAGCCGTCAAACTGGGACAAGCTTGCATACCGGTCCAAGTGATTTTAAAAAGGTTTTACAAAAAAGACGGAAAACCAGATCTTCACAAAGATGACTTCATAACTCTCGATGGCTCAGTGATAGCTCTATGGAGAGACCATGCACTGCATAAATTGCAGAAGAAATTTTTTCCTGAAGCTGAATGGACTTTTGAAAATGAAAAATTGAATGAAAATAAGAATTATGAGAATGGAAGAGAAACCAAGCCCATGGAGGATCACAACACAGATTTCAATTTTTCAGACTTTGCTCTAATCAATGTTAAAGATCTTTCTAAACATTTTTGTTCAAAAACCCCTGTTTTAAGTGTCGTGACTCCTCAAGTAGGGGATTCTGTAACTGTTCAAGGGACGCCATTTGGTTCAGAGTGTTACTCTGTATTTTTTAACAGTGTGAGTAAAGGCATTGTGTCAAGTGTAATAGGATCAACTAATGAGATGATCTTGATTGATGCAAGATGTGTGCCTGGAACAGAGGGCTGTCCAGTTTTCATTACACCATCATGCTCTAGCTTCAGTATCTACGGAGTTGTTATTGCTCCATTTTGTTGGAGAAGTGGTGAATGGATTGGTTTGACTTTAGTAGGCTCTCTTGCTCACATCCTAAAGAACATGCTTGACTCAAACATTTTGCCTCAAGCCCATCCATCAAGAAAGACAGTTTTAAAGTTTCTTTCTTCACATTTTGCCATAGAAAAACAAGTTTCTCAATATTCACTGAGCAAACTTCAATCCCAAACCCTCCAGAATGATAATATACAAAGGACAAAGAGATCTGTAGTACTGATTCAGTGTGGGTCAACATGGGGTTCTGGTATTATTGTTGATGCTGAAAAGGGTTTAGTGATCACTTGCCAGCATATCCTCACAGAAGGAGGAGCACTAGAGCCTCTGAATACAACTTTTTTGAGTCTCAGCTCTAAGAGGTCCAATATTCTACTATCAGTCCATGATATTTCAACCCAAACTGTTTACCACACTGTAGATATTTTATTTGCAACTGCACCAGAGTGTTCCCTTGACTTTGCATTACTCAAAGTACAAAAACCTAATTTCAAAAGTCAGTTAAAGCTAGACCATCAAGCTTTTTCTACCAAAGGACTTTCACAAGGATCAGATGTTCTTGCCTTTGGGTATTCAGTATTCGGTAGTGACACCAGTACAGAGCCATGCATTACATCAGGGGTTATCTCCAATATTTCATATATAAATGGTATACCAGTTATGGTCCAGACAACTGCGGCAGTACATGGTGGAGGCAGTGGAGGTGCTATTATTGGTAAACATTCAGGCCAGCTGTTAGGGATGGTCACTTGTAACATTAAAGATGCTAATACATCATCATCTTTCCCTCACATTAACTTCAGTATTCCAGTTAATTTGATACATAGGCTTATGTCATTGGCAATGTCTGGTGGGGACAGGAGTAATGAGCTGTCAATGCTGATGTCTGGTATTGATCAGGTGTGGTGTTTAAATACCAGTCAACCAGTAAAGAGTAAATTATAATAGCAGTGATCTTGAAATTGAAAAAATAAAAGATATACAGATTTGAAAACTATTTTTTCTGGGGAATGAATCCAATGAAAAAAGTCCAAATCATTATTTTACAAAAAATGAGTGAAATGGGGTTGGTCATGTTTCAATAAAAGAATCAATTATGGCCTTTTTTTACTGTGTGATCTATTACTCAGGCATTTTTAGTCTCCAATTAACTCAGTGAGATTCCCTTTCTAGTCTCAGTGGATTTAAAGCCAAGTTACATAAGGGAATTCATTTTTTCTTACAACTTGCAATGCAAATTCCAGAAGAGATTGAACATTGAACATACCCCTCTCTGCAACTTCCATTACAATGAAAACTTTGTTGCAAGTTGCAGAAAAAGTTGAACAAACTACTTTTTGTAATGTTGCAAAGCAAGTTGCAGTGTTAACATCAATCCAGCAACCTGGAAACCTGAAGTGCAATAAAATATTGATGTCACAAATGACCAAGTACAGCTCATCTATACATAGCTGCCAACCCCCAAGGCTTTCGTATCATCACAGGACTCTATTCAAACTAGCTACAGCTAAATTAGATGCTCCTGTTAAAATATTGAATAAAAAATAAATAAATAAAAATAAATAAATAAAAAAAAACATTTTCCCCTTAAAATTGTGTTGATTTTCACGCTCAGTTGGGGGGGGGGGGGGGGGGAAGAGGAGACTCAAAGTAGGACAAAATGTACTCAAGGCTACACTGCGCTATCTCCGAGGTCCATTTTCCTACCTTGGTGGGGGTGGGGGGGTTAAAAAATGATATTTCAGTTAAAATGGCTGCAATTTTAGGATTCGAGCAATTATCTGGGAGATTTAGGTTTTTATCCGGGAGACGAGGCCCAAAATCTGGAGACTCCGGGATTATCCGGGAGGGTTGGCAGCTATGCTATATTACTGACAAATCCAATTTGAGATGTCAGGTAGCTTCAGGTTTTATTGCAGAGCAAGAAAGAATTGTGATGTGAGAGAGTTATGCATGTCTGACATCTCATCGGCAATTTGCAATGCTTTCCTGTAAAGAGATATTGCTGACTGTCCCCAAGAACCCCAAACCCAAAGTTGAAAGGAAAGAGTTGGGCGTGGCACTGAGTAACCTATGTAAGGAGCTGATTGATGTCACCATTCAATCTTTGAACAAAAATACAGAAAGAAATCAAGTAGTCCATGTCGATAATAATTTTCATGTTATATAACACCAAAGCAAGCATGGAATGCTTGGGGTAAGCGGGTTCCCTGTGCAGGGATAACCGCCCAGCGGTTATTACCAACTCGGCTCATGCCTTAATTCTTTATTTCTCGTCTCATTCTTCACACGGACGGGCAGAAGAACAAGAAGCAGAGTTTTTGGCACGCAAACTTTCTCAAAATTCTTAGTTTCTCTTTACTTAAAATCAGTCACCACGTATCCGTTTTGCCCCTTTTCGTGTTCGCAGTCTAGTAGTATGGCTACTCGGAGGGCCAAGCATTCAGGAAATTGGTATTCATCCAGTGGTAAGTTTATGAATCTCGTACATTGTTTAGTTTGATGAGGAGTTTTTTGCCGGTAGTAAACTTATTTTAGACACGATATCTTTCTCTTGTGTTTCGAAACAGCTCGCGAGTTAAATAGCCAACTACAGGGATGGTTATCTAGCGTGGATACAGTTTTTCGACCAGCAAGGGCAATCATAGCTCCGTGAGTACTCGGCGAAAAGAATTTTCCATTGAAAATTGTTGTCATGTCTATTTTTGAGCGCGTTATTTCTCGTTTATCCAAACTTCTAACTATAATCTGTTTATTCAGCCATGCAGGATATGTGTATTGTGGATCTTGTGGTGCTTATGCTTATAAACAAGTTGATCCCTCCAGAGTGTAAGTCAATCCTAGACGCAGAATTCTAGATATTGTTCTCTGCCTGTAGATGTTGGATTTGTGTTGAAGTAGTGTAAATTTTTGGTGGAAGTTTATTAAAATAACGTCAAGAACTAATTTAGATGTCGAATAGTCAAACAAATTTCAAAGAAAGGCTGTGTTTGCTTCAGTCGTGAGATTTATGTGGAACTCGGGACAATAGTTCTGAAATTAAATTAGAATTGACGGAGCTTCTAGAACTATTGAATATCGCATTCTTTTGTTTACAAAGACAACAAAAGAAAGGAAGAAACTAGGAAAAGGGAAATTGGAGATTGTGAATTTGAAAAACTGAAGTAAAAAGTGGGGAGTGAGAGATTGGGGGTGTAAATGTTAAAGAAAGAAAGAAAACTTTATTGAAAGAGATAATAAAAGCAGGAAATTTAGGAATTTCATATTTATATTTAGCCCTGAAGTTATTACAATATCATGCCAAGAAGTACATTGGTTTTATTTTCTCTAAAATTGGTCTATAAGATTGTTAGAAACCCTTTGATATTTCTTAATTCTAAATAATACCTTTGAAAATGTCTTTTCATGAAAAAATCTCAAAATTTAAGTACAATGGCACATTCTCTAGATAAGAGAACTAAAAATTCGGATTCATTGGCACTTGTCATGAGACATTTAGTCTCAAGGAAACTGGGAACTGCCTGGAGTTATTAAAGTGTTTTATACATTATCAATAACTCATATACACCTTAGTTACAAACAATGGCTGTATTTACAGTGTGGAAAAGTATTTAAAGTGTTTTACATTCACCATTTTTTTGTCTTCTTCAACGTGAAGCCAATGTTTGCAATCTAAAACACTGCAAATGTCTTTTATTGGCTATTGATAAGAAGTGGTTGTATTAGAATAGGAAGCATGCGAAAATTCCATTGTCTCTTGAATAAAGGTAGATTAAGCACCCCTATTTTATATATATTTTTTCAGGAAACGTGTGTTTATTCTTGGTCCTTCACATCACGTTCACTTGACAGGCTGTGACTTGACTGGATGTTCATATTATAGTACGCCATTTTATGATTTAGAAGTAGATAAAACAGGTAGGAACCAAGCAAGTAAAAAACCCTTATTAAAGGCCTGTTATATATAGGTTAAAGAAATTGTATGAGCATGGGTGGATCCAGGATTATCTTGCAATAATAATATCCTCCAATTATTGGAGATGCAGGAATCAGAAATCATCCAAGGGTTCCAGAGGATGTCTTGGAAAAGTATTGAGAAAAAAAGGGCCAGGGTCACTTCATGAGGGGTTGCACCCTACTTGTAACCCTTCTGTAAATCCACCTATGATAAGAACTCTACTGCCACCTTTAAATGAAAAATTCTTTCACCCTCCCCCTCCCCCACAAACATAAAAGACTCTACAAATCCCTTTAACAATATACACACCAGACTACCACTTCACTTGAACTACAAACAAATATGTTTACCTTCTCACTGTTAGATATGTTCCCTGTCAGTGCCTTATATTTGTCCACTTATACTTTCTCTTCTATCCTCTACTGCAAATATAAAACTATTCTACCAAACTTTTCCTACTCATGGATAAGTGAAGGGTTCTCTGTGAAAATGACCTAAGTGACTTTTTGATGGATGTCCAGACATTGAATTTTTTATTGCAGAAAAGTCAATTGATATCATTTTATACAATTGAAAAAAATCATCACAAACAAAAAGGTCACTTCAGTAATTTTCATAGGGAGCCCTTCAAGACAGTGGTCTAGAAGTAACCATCACAAGTTTCTTAAGAAAATCTCCCTTCAATTAATAATTGCCACTCAAGTTAAAAAGATTTTTATTGCATAATTTTTTGGTTGCACAACATACATGTACCTCATCATAGAGAGAATTGTTTTGAAAAACTTTTGCCTAAGCCTCTTGAATTTCCACTTTTCTTCCATACAAACCTTTTTTGTGTTGCCTCTGATCTCCACTCCCCTTGGGAATTTTGTGTTCTCTCCTTGGTGGGGTATCCATTGATATTTTGTGGAATATTACATTTAGTAACTTGACTGTGAAAGCAAAGCAACTTTGACTTACTGTTTTTCCCTTTGTTTTTGTTTTAGTAAATGATGAATTATTGAAAACAGGAGATTTTGATATAATGAGTAAATCAACTGATGAAAATGAACATAGTATAGAATTACATCTTCCTTATATAGCAAAGGTTATGGAAAGGTAAAAAATCAATTCTACCACTCTAATCACTAGATTCCTTTTGTATGACTGTGAAAACCATGTGGTGCAGACTGCACCATACTGTGATAAAAGTAATGACCGTGAAAACAGCATGATCATAGCAGGAATTTCAAAATGTTTTTGTAGACAACACAGCACAGACACACAATCACACAAACAAAAACTAGCCAGTAAACTAGTTTGAGCTTCATGAGGTGCATAAAGAATAAGGAATTAATGGAAATCTTTTAACACCATATAAAAAAGACAACTTGTATCACAGACCTAGCTTTCAAGCCTTGATCCTACTTATATGAAGAGCCAAGGCTGGAAGCATTAGTAACATAGGTACTCTCATTATTCAGTGTTACAGATTTCCATTCATTCCCGCCATTACTGGCACAGTTCATTTGACACTCAAAAATTGCTCTATCAGTTAAATTTTTATTGTGTACATCATGTCATCTGCAATAATGTCCCTTCTCAAGTAGAACAAAAATATTTGAGAGTGTGAGGGTTTGACCATTATAAATATTATCATAGAAATAGAAACAATTAGGAAAATGTACCTACAAGTGTACTTCACAAAAGGGGTTGTTTTGCTTGCATTATTCTCTCCTGCCCTCAGGATGTTCCCTGGGGCAGAGAAGGGAAGAAGAGAGACTCTCCAAATTATGACCTCATACAAGATGTTCATCTAACTGGATCAAGCTTACAGACTTGTGAACTTTGAAAATCCCAGAAAATCTGTTGAGTTTTCAATTGGCTAGCTTAAAAAATAGAGAAAACGATAAAACTAAATTCTTGCATAGAATTTCTGTTTTGGGCATTTTTTACTGTTGCCAATCTAAGATCCACAGTGCTGCCCATCCATCCCCAATCCCTCAGAAAACATTTCTGTTTGAGAAGAGGTATTTTCTTGAAGAAATAGAAAATGGACATACATGTGCAGGTTTAGAGTATGCGGGGATTAATCAGAACAATAGAGAAGTGTTAAGAGTGCTTCTTACCACTGTGTACAAAATTACGCGTCCCACCAGACTAAAGTCTCAATTGGGAATTTGGTCAATAGGCTACCAAAAATCCAGACAGAGGCGGAGTTTTCTATACAATGTCTGTACACTTTGCTGGCTTCCCGGTAGCCTATTGACCAAATCCCAATTGAGACTTTAGTCTGGCTGGATGCATAATTATGCACATGGTGGTAAGTGTTCTGTTCAATAATTGAAAGTTCCAAAATGAAAACGTCCTAAGTGACGATTTGGATGATTTTTCAAATTTTTTTAAAAATAAGTCAAATTGGTTTAAAATCGTATTACTGGTCTTCTCTTGGCCTAAACATCAATATCTCTGGTGATTTTTACCGAAAAAAACTTCAAGAAAGCCTGAAATTCTTGGTTGGCAATGGTTTGATCTTTCTTAACAACAGACCACTGGTCTGTGAAAGTTGTTGTTATTATTCAAATTTTCTCTTCTCAAGTGTCTTTTACTGTACTAATGAAGTTAATGGCTTTGAGGTCATTCTTTCAAAGCAAACACGGCAAATATCTTGTATTTCTCCTACTTGATAATTCTTCAAAAAATTCTTAGGCTCAGAGAAGTTGATTGACACCATTTTGAAGCCAGTGTTTAAAAAGTTGAAAACCACCCAAATCATCACTTTTTTAGGACATTTTCATTTTGGAACCTTCTATTGCCAAGGAGCTAAATCTGGACACAGCACAGTGGGCAAGTTCTCTGACTATTTCATTTATAAAATACATTGCTTTCAAGTACATTCAGCACTCATCTATACACTGGCCAAAAATTTGAAAAGTGTACACTTGTGTGTGTGCATTTTAGAGTTTGCAGGATATATGCATGAATGAATGAATGAATGAATGAATGACACCTTTATTTAAAATAAAACAATAACGACTCAGGGTAGTCCTGTCAGATACCAAAAAGGCTATCTGCTATCAATAGGAGCCCTGAGTACAAAATAAAATAAAATAATCTGCATCCTGAGATTAAATGCTTTATGTGATGGTTATGTCATAAAGATTTATGATTCATGTACAATAACCAACAATAAATCTGATTTAGTTTATTTATTTTGTACTTCAGTAAAAGAGGTCAATTTACAATAATACCAGTCCTTGTTGGATCTCTTACACCAGAAAAAGAAAGAAAATATGGAGAAATATTTAGTAAATACATCATGAATCCAGAGAACTTATTTATAATATCATCAGATTTTTGTCATTGGGGTAAGTATAAAGCCCTTTACAAACACTCACAACAATATAACCAAAATTATTACGGCTTTGGTGAAAACAAATAAAATGTTGGACGTTGTATTGTTTTACAACCACTTTTAATTACGGTAGATCTGAACATTTTAGGTGATAACATCAATCGCTTTGTTTTCAGGAAAAAGGTTTCGTTATAATTACCAGGATAGGAGATATCACCACATTTATGAATCTATTGAAGCTTTAGATAGGAAGGTATGTTCACTAATAGCTTCAGCTGCTACAAGATTGAGAATTTTGTCATAATCTTGTAAGATCCAGTTTATAAAAGTCTTAGCATGATCTTGGTCAACCACAGTTGTAGCAAGATTATGGGTATTTATAACCACATTCTTGGCAAGGATTTGTTGTATCTTACAAAAAATGAAAGGGCTGAGCTCATGTGATAAAGCATCTTTGCCACAAAGATAATGACTGCTATTATAAAACTGTCGTGCTTTCAATTTATTGACATATAATTGACATTTTGATTTTATCATGAAAGGGTATGGATCACATTGAAAGGCTTGATGCCACTGGTTTCTCTGACTACATTGAGAAGTACAAGAATACTATATGTGGACGCTTTCCTATTGGCGTGTTTTTGAGTGTGAGTACTAAAACAGTTTTTGTATAAAATAATATGAAACAGTGACACAGATGACATTGTGCTTTGATGATGTCATTTCCATGCTGCATTCCATTCCACATTGCATGCCATGACAGACTTGCCAGAAGTCAACCACTTTTATTTTTCTGTGAGCTCAAGCATAGCAAATGAGTGGTGACGAAAGCAAATTTAATATAATGTGTGCACATGTCTCTATACTGTGTAATTACCACCTGTGTGCAAAACTACACGTCCCACCAGACTAAAGTCTCGATTGGGAATTTGGTCAATAGGCTACCAAAAATCCAGACAGAGGCGGAATTTTCTGTACAATGTCTGTACACTTTGCTGGCTTCCCGGTAGCCTAATGACCAAATCCCAATCAAGATTTTAGTCTGGCGGGACGCGTAATTATGTGCACAGTGGTAATGTGATAGGAGACGTAGAGTGTAAGAAAGACTATGTAGCTTAGGAACACAAGGTGAAGCAAAGTGTTTCTCTTGCTTTTTGAGTGCTCTACATTTTCCAGCAAGTTTACATCACAGAACAGAGACATGAGCAATCAATTGCTTTTTATAAGTAAATTGGCAGAGATAAGCTTGAGAGAGGTGCCTGAGAGAGTTGTGCAAGTTGTGCTGACTGCACACAGCAGTGAGGTAAAATAGATACCCTGTTTCAGAGAGTGATTACGCTTTTATAGATCCTGTTCGAGAGTAAAAATACCCTGTTTGATGGCACATACCTGTATAGCCAATATTTCCCCCAGCTGGTGCCACAGTAACAGGGGCAGATTTAGGGGAGGGGTACAGGGGGTGCACACCCTCTCCTGAGATGACTTTGGACCCTTTTCTTCTATATATTTTCCCAAAATATCCTCTGGATAGTAGTTTCCAATTTTTATAATGCTGCCCCTCCCCCAAAAAAAATCCTTGATGCACCCCTCCCTGAAGAAAATCCTGGATCCGCCTCTGAGTAATGACAGTAATATTGATTGAAATGTTTCCTTATGTTTTTAGGCCATCCGTGAGCTACGGAAATTAAATGGTTTAACCCCTAAAATGTCCTTCAGTTTTCTCAAGTATTCTCAGTCCAACCAGTGTATGAGCACAGACGATACTTCAGTTAGTTATGCTGCTGGTGTTCTTCTAATGTCATGAGGAAAGGTCTCTTTAGAAACAAAGTTAGCTTCAAATTATTTTAAAGAATATTAAGCTAGCAATACATGCTGCATTTTTTCTCACACCTGCAACACAATTTTGTTAGATTTTTCAGTGCATATTTGGCAACTAAGATGTATCCTCAACATGTTGCTGCAGAAATGTGAGCCTTTTTCTGCAACATGCTAGTAAAACCATGTTGAATTAGGGTTTACACGGTCATGGAAAAGTCATGAAATATAGCAAAAACAAAATACTAAGGTCATGGAAACATTATAGAATTTTAAATTTTCACCCAAAATGTTTTCAGGTTAAGGTTAGAAATGAGGATATTTTGAAATTTTATGCCAAGCACAAAAAAACTCTGGCCTAGCTGTCGGCCTCACAACTTGTCAATTTTGAGATCATGGAATTGAACCAAAAGTTATGAAAAAGACATAGAAATATCATAGAATTTTGTTTCCCAGTTTTTGTGGAACCCCATGAATGTTGCCAGAGTGATGATAGATGCTGCCATTTTTCTCTTCAACAAAATGTTAAATTGCATTGCCAGCACTTGAAAAAATTGCAATGTGTATTGCTGGCTTTAGACTTGCTTATGAATTATGCTTTTCTGAACTCTCTGTACTATAATATTGTGTTATCATGTGTGCCATATATATAGTATTTGTTCTATTTTACTTTTGGCTGTCAATGTTGTTGGTTCTTGTGAATATTAGATGGAGCCAGGGAGTATGCAATGAGGAAGGTTAACTTTAATGTAAAGAAGTTATGAATATCGATGATCTATCAATAATGACTGACAGAACTGATGACTGGGAGCTGAGCTGTATATTCTTGCTGCTTTATCTAAGAAAGTGAAGATCTAGTCATTTGATATTTTTTCTAAAAAGACAAGTTCCTCTCCAGTATCTATTTAAAAGAGAACTGTACAACACTAAATATACATTTGAACAGTATTCCACAGTCCCTTTGTCCAAGTGTTAGGGGTGATCGGCAGACCTTTTAGAGTTAAAAAATGTCCTGTATACCTTTTGGGGCTCTGTCTCAATAAATTATCAGTTATGTATCACAACTCCATACCTTTTAGGGTCAAATCGTTGGACAAACATGACAGAACAAGAAAGATTATGTCCAGTCACTGATTAAGCGATATCAGTACAATCACAGCTTAACAAACTATTCATTCTCTTTTGATAAAGACCTCAATTTTCAGCATGTTTCATACCTTTTAGGGGTTGAAATCAACATGGCACCAACAGCTCATTTGATTTATGCATTATCATTTGGTGGTTGTTTTCAAAACTGACTGCTGATCTCTCCTACCACTTTGACAAAGGAGTACCCCACCCCCACCCCGGACATCATTACACCTTTGTTATCACAATTTCAAAAGCTTTTCTTCAGAATTTCGATTCCATTTTTAGGTAAATGTATTGAAGAATTATAGCTTTGTGATTATTTAAGTAGGGGGAATGAAATTAACTTAAATTTCTCTCAATTCATCAAAAGCTGCAAATTGGATATATTTATAGCAACTAGTCTAAATTCCAAATTCAAAGAAATGCTTGTGGAAAATTCTTTTCTCTAATAAAAGCAAATGAGTGGCAAAAATATTCAATTTGAGGCTTTTGATGCATTGCCACAAGTTGAATGTTCTTAATTCTGTGAGCTCAAGTGTAGCAAGTTATTCAGAGCAGGGAGGTTTAGAAAGTCTCACTCAGTGGCAATCACCAAGGTTTTTTGAGCTGGTGGATAAGGTGGTGGATTGAGAGGAATATGTGGAATAGTACTAGAATTATCTAGCCTTGGGTGGGGACTCCTATATATGGAGGGATGGGAATGCTCATCTTATCCAGGTAGGCGTGGCAACACATGATTTTACTCCTATAAGGTATGACAAGCATCCCCTCCCTTATCCAACTGGATACCCCTCCTGGACTGGGCTTGATGAAGTCATGATTGCCAAGTCAATCTGACAGTAGTGCATGTATTTGCTGGGGTGAAATTTTGACTTGGTATAATGGGATGATTATAGGATACTAGGAAATAGATATGCAGTTATTTAGCTTCTGATGCAAACCAAAGATCTAATGCCATTGCCTCATTAGAAGCACAAATTCATTTTTAGACTTTTTTCCTTCTCTCATTCACTCCTTCATGGAAATCCTTTGTGAAAAAAGCAACAGAAAGGACTGATATGTATCTTCCCTTTTCTCTTCTCCCTTTTCCCACTTGGCCTATCAATAAAAGGGGTTTTCATTTAAAATCAGTGTCCTGTCAATAAAGACTGTTCCAGCTGAAACACTGAAGATTATTCTCAAATTTTTAACTACCAGGGTGTCAAATGGTCCCCTCAAAGTCAGTCTTGCAAAATTTCAAATTTTCAATCTCATTTTTCAGAAAAAAATCTCAGTATCGAATTTTGAAAACAATGGGAATGCTTGTAAAATCTTTGATCTCTGGCTCACAAGAAAATATACCTCATCTATGGTCTTGCAAGTCTCACTTTGACCATTCAACACTCCTAAGTTTTTCTGGCCATTAAAAACAATTATGAAGAGCTGGAAAACAAAACACTGGCAATATTATTAGTGATTGTTGTAACGTATACGAAGGTATTTCTTTGTAAAGCCCATTGCATATTTACTTATGCTAAACCCCAATTGTAAAAGAGTGGAGTCTGAATCAATTCTGCATGACAATTTGTAGTTGGTAGTCTGTTTCAGAAAAGAGGTCAACATGGATGGGTATAGTGTTTCAAAACTGTTCATTTCCCTACCTTAAGTTATTCCTTTGATTGTAAAAGAATGAGGTTCTGTAAATTCTGGGCCCAGTTTTTGACAGGCCATTTGCACTAACCAAGAATCCAAGCAAACCATTCTTATTCACTCAGGATTAACACTTATTGCCTTCCCAACAACTGGGCCCAGTTCTCGACGTGTAATACACAATTTTTCAAGTGTTTCAAATGTCACATCAGTCCAGGGATTGTCAATAACATACAGTGTGTTCAATTTTTGATATTGTTGCATCAGAAATAAAGGAATTGAAATTTTGTATTTTGTGTTTTGTCATCATTGGTCAGCAGTGCCAACATAAATTTCCAAACAAATCACTGCAACTACATTTAAATACATGTAAGAAACATCAGACATTTATCATACCACATTTTCAAAAGCCCATACAAGTTTAATCTGCTCTAAATAACATTTTGGTAACTTGCCGTTGTGAATTCGTCTGCTCTAGAGGCAACTTATCATTACCAGTGCATAAACCACCTCTAGAGATCAGCTACATTTTGTGCTATAATTTTTAACTACAGTCTTTATACATGTTAAAAAAGTTTTTACCACAATACTATTAGTTTTTTCTAAAACAGTATTTTGTTCTATCACAATAGCATTACAGTAAATCAATTTTAAAATCAAATATTAAGGCTTCAACGTTCACTAAGCCTTTTTGACAGCTTAATTTTTGAAGCTAAAATTGAATGAACAGAAGGTAATTGAGCTATTACACAAAGCACAACAGTAACACCTCAAACTATTAATAACAAACCCCAAAAAGATAAATAATCAGCACTTTATTATTGCCAAATACAACTTTCAATGCTATAATAAGGACTATATAGGAGTACTATGGTTTGGTAATTTAAGTAGCATAGTAGTTGTACATGGAAGATACATATCCAGTGACCTTATTTTTCAGTTGTATTTTAATTCCTCATTTCATCTTAGAAAAATTCAAACTATTCTTTTCATACAGATCTTTAAAGTGAATGGCAGTATCTTTCAAGTGACATGCATGCAAATGAATGGAATTGAACTATATTTATACTTGCACATGTTGTCAGTTAATGACATTGCATGATGAGAAGATACAGTCTCAAATGGGGTAGAATCTCCTCAGTGCTCTCATTTTGGGACTTTCTACACAATGGAAAGAGGTTTTTTTAAATTGTTTTACTTAACAGTAACAAAATGAGAACTCTAAGGAGATTTTTATTATTTTCTTTGCCAGTTATTCACTTACATTAAGTAGTATGTCTCAGTAACCACAAATAAAGAATCTGGCAATCAATAGTCTTTTATGTTCTAATTTTTCAAGTACTAACAACAGCCCCCACTGCTTGGTTTGACTGGTGAGCTGGAGTTAATTTTTACATTACTACCAGGTCCTTGAGCTGATGGAGATGGGCCCATGCGGTTTTTAATTTCGGCAGCCATTGTCATGAATGCTTGTTCAACATTTGTGGCATTCTTTGCACTTGTTTCGAGGAATGGTACACCAAGTGATTCAGCATATTCCTGTTTAAAACATACAAAAGATGCAGTTAATAAAAAGTGGAATCTTTGTATTCAATCAATGAATACACACAAATGGTAATTTACTATAGCTACAACTTTCATTGCAACTTAGGCAAAATTAGTTGTCTTATAATTTGTGGCACAAATCATTTTACATTTGTTTTATTGCAACTCCAGAACATGTCACTACATTAGTATTATAAATGGCAAAATTTTGTGAAAACTGTATTATTCACCCTTAGGGGCAATCTCTGATGTTTATAAACCAGTACATTAGGAAAGATGCCCTGGGTAACTGCTCTGTAAAAACCATTTCCAAGCACAAATTTAATCCAATGCTCTGGCCTGAGCTCCTAATTAGCGCTAATCCAGGATTAATTCTAAAGAAAAGAGATGGAGTTTGGAAAGGTTTTCCCTGGACTTTGTGTGGCCCATGATAATGGAAGAATTTCCTGTGGATCCAATTTATTGTTGTAGTCATGTAGCTATTCCAGCTGCACTGAGGGGCAAAAATGAAGAAAGGTATCTCTTAATCTCTTGAGGAAAATTTATGATAATCTTGAGACATATCAGATAAATACTGTCACCAATTAGTTTTAATTTAGTAATGCCAAAAACTGCCTTTATTATCTGACATGTTGGTAAACACATCACTAATTGGATTAAATCCGTGCTCAGAAGTAATCTTAATAAAGGAGTTTCCCATGGCATCCCTTCTTCCCTTTCCCCTAATTCCCTTTATCCCCAAGGTTGTATTATTTTGATATTTTACAAAGTTATCAACATCTTCACCCAATGCAAACTGGCAAAGTCCAGAGTTGAGACAGAGTTGTGCTTCATCAGTGTAACAGAGTCCCCCAATATTGTTTTGTAAATCATAATTGGGGTTATCTACTCAATCGTGAAGTGGTGATTCATGATATCCAAGTCAAATCTTTTTACTTGTGCATGAAATCAGTTTTACTTAAGGGTGACTGTGAAAAGGCCAATTTTTTTCAGGAATGAATTCTGTGAAGGGGTATAGGGGAACCTTGTATAAAGATGATGTGAGGGAGAAGACTTGGTGCTCAAGATGAAAAGGAGTTCATCTGTTCGTCCAGAACTGAAATAACTAGGTTTATCTAATAAATTAGTTTTTCAAGTGTCAGGACTGCTTAAATGACAAAACTTCACTTTGTAGGATGGTTCAAATATTCATAATTAATATCAAAATAATAATCTTAATCTTAGTGATAATCCTATAAAGCCAAACAAAATTTCTTGGTGCAGAGAATAGTAGATGCCTAACTATATATGTACAATATATAGGAACACCAGTAAAAAAGTAGAATTGCAAGATGAATAAATAGTATAACAGTGTAATTATGCCTTATGGAAATTAATCAACTTTAGCAATGCTGTTTACCATCAAGTACTGGTACTTGACACAATTGATACAATGTAATAGTACACCTCAAACGGTACAATAACAAGTACTTTTTTATCATACATTTTTAAGGTACTACACTGTATTTAAGCAATATAAAACACGCACCATGTCTCTGTACTGTGATATATCACAGCACAGAGACATAAGTGATCGTTCTATATTGCTTTTATAAAATATTTTCGATGTTTTTTTGAGCAAGCCATGTCTCTGTCCTTTGATATAAACATGGTAGCCAGCCAATCAGTGCATTTGTTATATCTCAAATATTTTATAATGTACAATCAATACTGATTATAATAAACAGGTATAAGGCTGTGCTCTAACAGTGCCTTGGTACCTGATGTGACTAATATTTGGTCTCAGGCTGAAAATAATGTACAGTATGGTAAAGCACAGACTCGAGCACAATTATACCAAACTAAAAATAACAGATTACATCATAGAAGACATGTATTGTACCTTTGCAGTTGTAAAGTCTACAACTTTCTTTGTCGTCAGGTCACACTTGTTTCCAACAAGGAGTTTATTGACATTTTCACAAGCATAACGGTCAATCTCTTGTAGCCACTGTTTGACATTATTAAATGATTCCTGTTGTGGTCAAAACAAAATGTCTCTAGTTTAGTGCTTGTTTATAATAATAAAATATCAATGTTATTTATAGGAAATATGATTAATCAGCAACATGCCGTTGCTGTGGTTTAATGGTGGTATATTACACTGAAGAAGTAAATAAAGACAAAGTACACAGTTTAAAAAACAAATTAATTCATTAATATCTTCTGAGCCCATTGCAACTATTGCTAGAGAGAAGAAAAAGACAAAAACTCTTCATTCATCTGACATTATTTGAATCTGTAAATACAACATTCACATTAAACAGCAACTTAAAGAGACACTGTTCAAAGTGTCAAAATGTACACTGGAAAAACACTCAGCACTCGTGTTTAAACAAAATTGATTAGATCAGCTACCCGAATTTCAGCACTATCGGTACATTTTTAAGGCCTTAGCTGTTCGTGTATAAATACCAGTGTTATATATAAGAATGTTAATGCTGTTAGATAATAATGACGTTGCTGATTCAATTGTTTAATCATAGTTTGTACTGACCTGGTCGGTCACATCGTACACTACGATGATTCCATGAGCTCCACGATAATAACTAGATGTGATTGTCCTAAACCTTTCCTGGCCGGCTGTATCCCACTGGAATATAAAGAAAAGAAGGTCAAAATGTCCCAGCATTGACTAACTGATAAATATCACGACGTCATTGTGAATTTCCAAGAACCAAATATGCAATATAATTGGAAAAGAAATCATTTTAGAGAAGTCGTACTCACAATTTGAAGTTTAATCGTTTTCCCATCCAACTCTATAGTTCGGATTTTCTGAAGTTAAAAAAATGATAGAATTTTTGACGTTACGAAGAAAGGATTGGGGGCAAAGTTCTCACATCAGCTCATATTCACGAGAAATATCCATATCTTATGAGGGATTGCTTTTATAATATACTCACGAAGTCAACGCCGATTGTACTGATGTAGCTTTCTGTATAAGTATCATCCTATGGCAGAGAAATGTTCAAAGCAAATCAGTATAATTATTAGGTTTTATGGTTTCCAATGATTAGGCAATACTTGCAACTGGGGTGGTGAGAATAAACATGACCGACTAAAAACTTTTGCTTACCGCGAAACGAAGCAACAAACACGACTTTCCAACGCCAGAGTCTCCAATCAATAAAAGTTTGAACAGATAATCACTGTGGGGAGAAGAAAGACATTATAGGCACCCCTTCAAAGGTTACACGTAGATCGAGCTATCGTTCACTTCTCCATTACTGCCACAGGAAAACATCAAATACGCCATGTTTTTTAACTTACTATTCGGGATTCATAGTTGACATGATAAGGTAGAACCCACGCCTTTATGTATGTAGCAGAGAAAGCCTTCTTCCCGACGTAAATCTGCTTTAAAAGTTATAAAAATACCGGTGTTTCGGCCAATTTCTTGAGAAAGAGGAAGAGAGTTGGTCAGTCAGCTTGGCGTGGTGCTAACAATGCTCCTTAGAGGGGGGATGAGCCAATTCACTCAAACCATGACGTCATCGACTCCAGACGACGTGGCAAAAACTGCGAAATAACGGCGTCGTTTTTCCGATATGATGCCGACATCACACCGGAAAACGAGCATAACGTGGGAGAAATTGATTTGTAAATGCGCAGTTTTGGTTATAAAAATACAAGAGCAGCGAATGCTGTTGTTTACAATAATACAATCTGAAGTTCACATGATCAGGCCAGATCAGGCCATGAAGTCATGCATGTCACGGACCGCAAGGGACTGGTACTAGTCACTATCCCGTTTTCCATTCACCCAAAAAATCCAGTTCTGTACATGTCATATTACAACTAATGTTGACGCTACTAAATGCTCAAATCTAAATTGAAACCTTTAAAAAGCGCTTTTTTAAAAGATGTGCTGAAGACTTTGTTTGCTTGGCTGCGTGACCGACTCTCAGTGCTAAGAGTGCATGACTGACACTCAGTCCTAAGAGTGCATGACTAACACTCAGTACTATAGCCGAGCATAAAACGCAAATACTGACACGAGACATAATGGAAATTATTTTTATAATAATTCATCGTTTTGCGCTACATGAGGAAAGCACACAAGCTGGAAATTGACGGGGCGCATATATTTTTGCGCGCATATTCTAATTATGCAGCTTACAGCTGTGCGCTTATACAGTCCACCGCGCTTAGCGCGGTTCTATCTGCGGGTCAAAGTGCTAGAAAGGATACGGATTAGATAGAAACAGTGTAAATAGTATCTATGTATACACGAATGAAAAGCCCGTTTACTTACTGTAATTCGTCGTAAAGTAGATCATTTCCTTTACACAGGCAATTCTTTCCAAGTGTCATTGTCGGAGGATAGTTAAAACTCCAGGACGTTCCGAAGTCTTTTCTTTTGAATCCTCTTGCATACTAGTGTCTGTTTTATGTGGCTGGCGTCTGATGGCGTATTTATACCGTCATATGTGCCACATAAATTCACAGGATCATACAAGTGGCTATGTCACTTTTGCATTGTTGGACTTGCTTCATTTTTGCTGACTTTGCGCTATTGATGACAAATTAAGGAAATTGTGTAATTTGTTGTGGTATAGACTGCGGAAATACCGGTCACTATAGTGATAACTGCAAATAAATAGTGGCGAATACTGTAAGAATAATTTAGTAAGGGGCTTGTCAGAAATTAGCAGGAGGTGAGATTTTAAACTAAATGATGAAGATGCATGATGTGACCCTACCCTGGGATTTGGCCTAAAATAGCAAAATATTCCCTTTTTCACTGCCCATTTTTTCATGACATTCCCTTTTCACGGGCTCAAAAAGTTATGACCCTCTCCCATTTCCATTTCCCCCACCCCACCCCTGCTAATTTCTAACAAGTCCCTAATTTTAGATAGTTATTCGAAAAATCAAATTTCAGTATATGAAATCACCAAGAACTCACTGAGTAGACTCAGTGATCCAATTCTTCGAGGTTTCGTGTCGAGATTAACATCCATCTGTCCATAGATCAGTTCACAGTTAGATCTTGCTCAATGACATCCTCGACTGCGTGTAATAATTCCTTGTCGTTTTGGTAACAGTTCGTGAAATGGGAAGAAATGCATATGAATTAACCAGGGAGGTGTAAATGAACAAAGCAAATACATTCGATTTTTACGGGCTTTTACTCAGTGGTACAATGGAGCGCTGTTGGAGGAGAGGATAAAGAGCACACTACTTCAGTGAAAGATTACTTTCGGGTGAAGGGGCATGGATTAGGAAAAAGAATGGAACCTCAGAACATTTTTATACATTTATATTCATTTATTAAAACAATTACTCAGTAAAGTTACAAACATACCAAATGGCAGCGTTAAGGAAGGAATTAGTCTATATACACATATACAAATATCTAACAATAATAACTAATCAATTTGCGGGTTATTTTGAAACAAGTATTCGGCCTGAAAAGAAAGATAGAAAACATTAGATATTTAAATAACATATATGCTTTCTTTGATGCTGAGAAAAAGAGATTAAATGTAAATTGAAAATGTTTTTTTAGTAAAGAAGGATACACACATTCCCATACAATTCCGCAAGGATCATCATTATCATTAACATCACCACCCAGGCATCATCAGACATCATTACAGCGCACTACAGCCATCATTACAAATTCCATCATTGCAAATTGACCTTTGCCGGACGCTTCGTTACTCTAAGACCTCAACAGCCTGTGTAGTGACCCACTGGGAAAAGAGAGGGGAAGGGAAGCGCGGAGAGTGGAAGACAAGAATTAAACGAACGAAGAAAAAAAATCCACCACATCTGAACTAGACTTATTCTTCTGAACTGATATTAAAATAAGAAGCAATCATAACCTACCACGAAGTCAATAGGATCTTCAGGTCTTATTTTACAACATTCCACCAGCCCTTGGGTCAGGGTAGGCATCACGTGTTTCATTAGGTAGTTCCTTAAAGGAATAGACTGGTTCTCCAGTAAGTCTTGTTCTTGCTTTTTGACTTCAGTAAGTCGGACGCGCTGATAAAAAGAGAAAATACGAAGAGATCAAGGGAATGATTTACAACAAATTTTTTTAAAGCAGTTTTCAGATTTCGCATGAGTTTGAAATGGACCGCGCGCCGTGCCTAGACCGTGTCAGTGCCGTGTTGTCTATAAAAACATCCGAAATTCCTGCTTTAGCCGTGCCGTGACCGTGCGGTGCCGTTTCACAGTCATACGAAACATGGACATCACGGACGACACTGGCACGGTCATACTACGACTACTACGGCGCGGCCGGTTGAACATTTAAACGAAAATTGATCCCGTTTGAATTACATTCACCCCACCCACCGACCCACACGACATGAGTTGGTGGAGTAGTGGAAGGGCAGACTAGGCCCCGAGCACACAAATAGCTTAAGTAACACAATGAGCAGTGTAACCTCAGGCGCTTACACAACGAAGTGGGTATTGGAAAGAAACCAGTGTCGAGTGTACAAAGATCCATCAATGACTTACCCATTCTTCTTCTCTTCGTGCCCTCAGTGTTGCTTCTTCTGCTTCCATTCGTTCTCGTTCTTCCCTTTCTTTTCTTTCTTGTTCAAGCTGAAACAAAAAAGTTCGCTGAAATCGATGAAGATCTCTACGAAGGTATGTCACAGGGCCCGCTTGTTCGAAAGTGGATTAGCGTTAAACCAGGATTAACTCCGAATGTTTTCGTTAGAGTTAATCCCGGATTAGCGCTAAACGGCTTTCGAACAACCGGGCCCAGGGTAGATTTAGAGTACAGTGGGTGCGCAACCCCCCCCCCCCCCCTCCCCCTCCCCCGCCCCCTCCTGAGCCGAAGACTTTTGGCCCTTGTATTCCTCCTCGATACTGTTCCAAAATATTCTCTGGACGGTTTTCGATTTCTACAACTTTACATTGGATGGCAAAAGTGGCATAGTGGTCCATTGATCGCGTATTTACTTCTGTGGCCTGGGTTCAATTCCCTTCTCGGGCCATGAGAGTGTTCTCCTTTTTTCCTTCCTCAGTAAAAATCAAGATGTGAGTTGTATGAGTGTTGTACGTATAGAATATCGAATGTACTGGTAATGTGAGTGTAGAGTGTTGGTCACCAAGAAACCCCTTAAACGCAGTGTCAATTTATATTTTTACAACACTTGATACTAATCTCGCGATCTGATTGGTTGTTTAGAGTGTGTCAATAAGAGGACAGACACACTGCTGACGCGTTTCAGCGCGCGCGCTAGTTCTGTTGCCCCGTTTGAAAAGGATTTTTTAACTTTTATCTCAAATAATTGTTGTAAAAAACGAATTGAAGATGGTTTTGAGTTGTCTGTCCTCTTATTGACACACTCTTGACGTCATAAAATGTTCAAAACTCAAGTGGAATCACGAGCGCAGCGAGTGGTTTCACTGCAAAGTTTTGAACATTTTATGACGTCAAGAGTGTGTCAATAAGAGGACAGACAACTCAAAACCATCTTCAATTTGTTAATTAGTGAATCCCTTCCTGAAGGATAACTGGATGTTATAAATGAGTTATAAATGTTCTCTCTTACCCTTTTCTCTGTCTTGATTCTTTCCATTTCTGCTATTTCCTCTGGTGTAGGACCTAAGAAGAAAATCATGGTCAACTCTTTTGGCTTTACCTCCCTTCTCTTTTAATCAAATTTGCCCGAAAACGCCTTCGTGACGTTGAATGAAGGTTATAATCGCTGTTTTTGTTAGCGTAAGCAATATAATCTTTAGTAGGTAAGCTTTCATTAATGTCTTTACCATAGTTACGAGGTTCTCCCATCAGTTTCTTGATCGCGTCCACGGTTTTTGTCATTTTAGCGCTTGAGTCTGTTGAGATATCTGAAAATACATTGTATTAATAGCAAGTTAGTGCCAGTGAATGTACGATGAGCGATCACGTTATTGTTTATCACGCACTAATGAGGAAACAGCTGCAAAATGGTCACTTTCGGTTGACTTTTTCGCTAGCTATCACTAAGAGTAATTAACAGGATGTTTAAGGGGTGGTGCGTGATTCAGAAATCAACAAAAGCTGTGCGCGTTACATTAGAGAGTAGACTATATTTATCAAATAGTTTCAATTCCCACTTTAAATTTTTGTTTGTATCGTAGGGCGAGCACTTAGGTACTTTGATTTTTCCCTTATTTTCTTTAAATTCAGCAATGATTGATATCATGACGTTTCTTGTATCATGCACGTCACTTAGAATTTATGAAAAATCGCTGTGTGTTTGTGTTACCTCAAACACCTTCTAGTAACTGAATTGAGCTATGTTTATGTACCTATATGCTCTGGATGGAACTCAAGCTCGTCAAAGTAATTCAGGACTGTTTCATCCTCTGTATTTAGACTTCGATATTCAGACAAGCGTCGCATTAAACCTGGTGATGGAAAAAAAATCTTAGTTGGAGGGGAATATTGGAGGAGTTTGATAACGCTGAGTCAAGTGTATATCTACAAGGGAACATTGCGTTCCAGACTGAGATACCCTGGAACCCGGAGTAACCTGCCTCATTCTATATAAAAAAAGTAAAGCTGTCGTGCTAATCACCCCCGCAAGTACAGCAGGGATGCAGCTTCAACGGGGTCGAACTTAAAGCATGTAAAGGTGCCGATGGCCGCCGCTATACAGTCCATCCATGACCCCGGAGCACAGCTCCACACTACCGGCAACTTCATGGCCTACTCTCCCCGAATAGTGGCAGTGTGGGTTCTTTAACGTCCCTCCAGTACAGGTCGTGAAGTTTGGGAGACGGGGCCTACGGTTTAACGTTTTTATAAGAGAAGACGTGAAAGTCTAACCATTTGCAGATGTAATTACAAAGGCAGCACCTCTTCTCCTCAATTATTTAAAGACCCTGAGTGTTGGTCCGGCCGGGAGTCGAACCCCCGACCTTCCGCAGGAAAGACCGGAGCTCAACCAACTGAGCCAACCGGGCGGCGGTTTTCTATGCCCCACCCAAGTCTATCATAGTGATGTAAAAGACACACCCAAAACAAGCGGGACGACAGCATTTACAAAACCTACCTTCTTCTGTATTGTGAGTACCAGCAACTACACTCTCTGGTAGATTCATCACTCTTGCTTTAAGGAAGTCATCAGACGCATCCAATGCTACGATCACCTCTGTAAAGAAAAACGTCTTTAAGAATACTGCCAGTTTTGAAAGCTTAAGTACTATATCAATTTTCTGCAATTCCGCGTGGTAGTAATACTGCTCCGAGTACGTTTTGCGCGAGAGAACAGCTCGTTTGTAGAGAAAGGTAAGACTGATTGATTATGTTTAGAGCGGTTATTGTACGACTGGGAAGACGACACGATCACGATGACGACACGGCGGGGTAGTACAGCAGGAATTTCGAATGACTTTTTAGAACTGAAAATGGTCACGGCGCGGTCCGTTTTACACTTATACAAAAATTGCATTGAAGTAGTGTAACTGCACAGACACTATCCTTCGAATCCTGTGGTGCCTTCAACAAAAGTTTAATTTGCTCTTGTATATCTATTGTTTTAGCTTCCAAGAACAATAGATATGTCTTGTAAATTACACGTGTTCAAGTTTTACTGCAGTGACCCCCTTATTGCAATTGGGTGTATTCTTGGTAGCTGTAACCACACCGTTTATCCATCCAGTAGGCAACTTTACCTTCATACGTAATCTGCTCTATCAGTGATCTTTTCGCCGCATTTAAGAAAAAAGCTGCGTGCAATTTGCTCGTCCATGACATGTGAAAAACCGAGATAGAAAACTGGTATTTTTGGAGTTGTAATTAAAGACCAATAGTTAAGGTGCCTTTACCTGGCATTGTGAGTTTATCATAACTTAATGGTGAATCCTCCTCGTCATCTTCGCCTTCTTCAGCTACAATACAAGACAGCAAATAAGTACTTGGTGATCCAAGGTGAACACTGGGTGCACAATTACTTTTTCACTAGTGATGAATAGAGTTCATCGATGAACTATCTAACATCTCTGTAAATACCTTTCCGAGTGACTATCGCCACTTGAAAACATTGCACTTCAACACGAATGCGGTATCTTCCGCTTGGGTTTTCGAACCGCACTATTCCTCCTAAGCAACCTGGATTCGTACTATTTTGGAGTATTAAAATACCATGATTTTCAATTATCTTTTCCACGACTATTGTCTATTTTCCATGACCAAATTTTAGCTGATACTTTTCGACAAAACTAGAAAATTTGAAGGTGGGTTTTCTGTTGTTTCCCGGCCATGAAACTAGATCACTTTTCATGGTAAAAATAGAAAATCGTATCTTTTTTCCTGGAATGAAGCTGTCATCTTTTTTCTTGTGACATTTTCCATGACCTTAATCTAAATTTTATAACTTTCAAGGCCTGGAAAATGAAATCATGAAATTCCATGACTTTCCAGGTTCTCCATCTGAGGAGCCTTAGAAGCTCAGCTGGGAGAGCGTCTGATCCGGCAGTTCTCAAGAGGTCACGGGTTCAAATCCCGTCTGGTGCTTGGAATTGTTCCGAGTCCATTTTACTCGATGACTTCCCTATCATCTCTGTAAATTTCTCCTCAAGTGTCTTACGATCTAATTACTTGAAAAGTTTAATATGCTTGCATTTTACCTGCGAAAAGTTCCTTAGCTTGTTCATAAGTCTTGGGATATCCATCAAGAATAAATCCCTAATAAAACAAAATTATTCAATAAATTAGAAGGTAAACGGTGTTAAGTTGTTTCTTGTACGTTGGTCAGTTTATATTTTCCAAGCTTTCGGCTCGTTGAGGGAATGCATAGTTGTGTAAAAAAAACCATTTGATATGTTACCTACGTACCAAGATTCGAGTGTTTTAGTTTCAGATAAAACACTATTAGCCATATAATAATTAGATTAGAATTTGATTAAATCTATCAGGGTTCCCAGCCATTCTGAAATCTTAAATTCCCTGACTTTTCTCTGACTTTTCCCTGACTAAAACTCAGTTTTTCCTGACTATTTTGCACAAGACAAACACAACAGTTCGTAAGTTACTTCCAATATGGCTGCCTTTAAGTTGTATCCAGGCCATTTTTATCAAAATACGCCACAGAAGACAAAAAATAGAAAACGTTGGTATAACTAACATGACCAGTTTGTTAAATGCTTCAAATAATTTATTCTCTTTGAAAGTTTTTTCTTTACTTAAAATAGCATCTACAAGAAATATTTTTTAGATACTTATACAAAATTCCCTGACTTTTCCCTGACTTGAAGTGAAAATCTCAATTTCCCTGACCAAATATAGAATTCCCTGACTTTTCACTGACTTTTCCCTGACTGTGTTTTTCCCTGACTTTTCCCTGACCCCTGGGAACCCTGTCTATCAGGCACTGAAGTTATTGAACAATTGGACATGATGCACATAAGTTTACCTGATTCTGACAAGGCATTGAATGGAGTTTTTCTCTGTAGAAACGAATAATGTACTGATCCTCATATCGTCCTGGGTTAAAAAAATAAAACAATAATAGAAGTCCATAACTGATAGCTCATTATACTTATTCATCTGTCTTCTTGTCTTAAAATGTCTAAGATAGTCTGCATAGCTAGCAATTCAGGCTATATCTAAAGTTCCAGACACACAATACACCTATTCTTGCAACAATTTCTGTAACAATGCTTGCATCACAGGGTTTCATTGGTGTGTCCATCCCTGCAACAGTTTGCTGCACACAACAGCTGCAAGTTCAGAATTGAGTTGTCTACTTTTGCAACTTTTTCTATAATGTTGCACACAATATTGCAGAGGTAGACACACTGTGCAACTATGCTGTGCACAATATTGCAAAAAAGTTGCATAATTTGTGCCTTAAGACACCAAAGAATCAGGTTGCTGGCCAATGCATAAAATTTAATTTCAGTACAAGCAGTTCTGCAGCCCCCACCCTTTACACAAACGTTTTCTCTCTTGACATACCATTGTTTTGATCTTTGCTCTCAATCAGTGCTTCAAGTAGTTCTTGGTCTTCCTGTGCTTTTATATCATCATCTTCGTCGCCATCTTGGTCAGCGCGAGCTGCACTTTGTTGCTAAGATAACAAAAGGGAATGATGAGAAAGTAACGAGCTGCACTTTGTTGCTAAGATAACAAAAGGGAATGATGAGAAAGTAACAGCCTGTGATGCTTACAAACACATGAGCTGCATTTTGTTGCTAAGAAGACAAAATTACAGCATTTCCCCTGGGCACAAGAACAGATTCTATAAAGATAAAACAAAATGTTTGTACAACAGACTGACAAGAACTCACAACTTACCAATTTTTCAATAGCATCATCAATGACATTTTGTATCTTGATATGATGAAGTTTGTAGTGACTGCACAGCTGTTTGATCACAAGAGTCTTACCAGATGCTGGAGGCCCAAGGATACATGCTCTTATGGGCTACAAAACAGAGGTTAAATTAGCTTCTATTGTACAATAACAAAGAATAAATAACTATAAATTTTTGCTTGATAAGATGCTCATTTGAGCAGTCTCACCAGCAGGCTTGTGACCCTCCTCAGATGAGCATTGCTGAATACCTGTCTGCAATTTTTTAACAGACAAATGACTCAGATGGTTATGCCTACTGAATAACAACAAATTCATGGCAACGATATGAGAAATGCTTGTAATGATTTCTTACCAGAAGGCCTCTTGTTTCTTTATATTCCTTGATCACTTTCTCAATGTTCTCAACCATCCCAGACTGCAGATAGAAGAAAATACATTATCTTCAAACATTCAGGGGTCAGCAAAGATTAATGTAAAAGTACTTTATTTACCTCAGAAACCCAATTTATAGTCATCCCTTCCTTGATGAATGTTGCTTCCATTCGTAGATTTATCAACAGCATATCAAAGTCAGCTTGCTAAAATGGTAAATACAGTAAAAATGCAAGGCTACAAATAATTTTTTGAAACAGGAATCAGGTCATTTTGTCAGGCAATAGGGATTTAGATCTGACCTGTCAAAATCCAAGCTAAGACTGGCTATAACTTGCAATCTGTCAGATGAATTATTGTTTGGTCAAATGTCAGACCACAGAAATTAATTGCCAGTCAAATTGGGATTTTCATCAGACATTTTTTCCAATGACTGGCATTTTGTCCAATTCAAATTTGGCATTTTTATCAGACATTTTTTCCAATGACTGGTACTTTGCAGCCTTGGGTGCCTTCAGTACCTTGCTGAGAGTCTGGGGAATCTGGTGAATTTAAACAGCTATAGAATTTTATTGATATACAATAAGTAAATACAGTATAACTTACTTCAAGTTCTTTTATGAGTAGGGCCTCTTCTTTGGTGATTTTCTTTATCTTTCCAGTCCCAAGATAAAGACTGATTGCCTGCACATAGGAAAAATGGTTGAATGTAACAAATGAATAGAAGGTACTCCCATATACATGTGATAATATTGGCTAGATATGGCAATGTGCCACTGGTTTGGACCTCTAGTAGCGCATCAAAACTAGTGTCTCTCCCCCATTTCCAGGGAAGGTGTTAAGGTTAAACTGTCCATCCTAGAAAAATTTGAGCACTATTTACCACTCCTAAGCACTGTATCCATGGTTACATTCTCAAAGCATCCTTACCTTAACAATCTCTTCAAGTGTATTCTTAGAATCATCAACAGCTACCATGTATCTAACTTTAGGGCGTTGGTCACAGATATTGACCAAAACGGCAGCCAGGTCATCTATATGTATGGTTGGCACAATGTTATCACCAGAACCAAAGCACTGCAAAGCTGTAGCTGAGCCATGCCAAGCTGTCTTGAAGAGAAAGTGAAATATATCTTCCTCTGCACCATAAATTAGGCCTGGAGCTATGACATATGTTACAAACTTAGATTTATTGGTCTTTCCACACTTGATGACGAGCTTTTCTGCACTTATATGGGATTTGAAATTTGGGTGTGCTCGCCGACGTCTGTAGTCATCTTCAGTAAATGGAATCTCTGGATCATCCTACAAAATATAGAAGTTTTATTTATTGACTCCCTCAGGAAGATGCTAAAAGTTAATCTTAGACCTCTTTCTCAAAGTACATGTACCTTGTATTACTTACACTAGCCTAGCTTTTGGGTAGCTGTGCCAAATCATTTAACTATAAGCACTATTCAGTGTTCATAACATTGATCTACACTCCTTGTGAATACTAGCATGGATCAAGTTTGCATACTTACAGGATCAAGCGGTTTGCTGCGTGCCCAGGTCATCACACTTGAAATACAAATAAAGATTTTTAGGTCTTTGAAGTTTTCTAGCTCTGCATGAAGTGCTAAAAGTTGAAACAAGAATATAGATCAGAGTTAGCAAGGAAGTGACTGTCTTTTATTGTCTTATATCCAGCAGATTTTATATAGATGTGGATATGTCATGGTATGGCAGTTACTCTGGCCATGTATTTAATGATTACAACCAAAGCTCCAGTAGAAAAGGTAATAAATGTGTACAGGAGTGTCTATAATGGGATCAAGTTTTACTGTACAGAGCACATTTTGTATGACTGTGCCATATCTAAGCATTGCATTCTGATTGGATGTAAGACAACATCATTGGGCAGTGGGTTCATTAAGGACTGGGCACTGGGCAATTTGACCAGCTATGAACACAACTTTGGGTTTTACCAGACTGTCTCAAGAAACTCCAACCAACCTTCTGATTAAATATCGTGATCTGGTCTTGCCCAGGTATCATAGCCAGATGCCTCCCAGTTTAAAATCTTACACTCATAGTAATGACCCTCCTGAGTGAATACAAACTATAATCTTTGCCAAAAAGAGTTGGTCCGATGTGAAAATGTTAGGGACTCATTATATAATGCACTTTGTGCTTGTATTTGTGCATCCCCGCCCCCCATTATCAATGTTGATGCTTGCTTTAGAGTGTGCTTGACTGAGTTTAAACTGGTAGGTGCACTCCAACATTGAAAAGCGGGAGTGGGGGCAATAAATAACAGGAAAATGCATTGCGCATGCTCTAAAGACAAATTATGCCAACCATTCTGGCAAGGATTGTAGCTGCTTTGAACTCTTGGCTATGTATTATGTATATGAGCTATGGCCATACCAAATTTACCATTCTGTATGCCCCATACTTATAAACATTTTGCCATAAGACATCAGTTCCAGTGTTACATTAACTACCTGATACAGCCCATGATGCTTCATCTACTTGATCTGGGTCTCCATTAATGTCATAGACAACAATGTCACATTGCAGAATATAAGGCAACAGATCTTCTTTGTTCTTGTACTGCATTATTAAACAAGAAGAAAGAAAGTACTCAATATCTAATTTTAGCAAGTAGCAAAGAAACCATCCTAATATTTGCCAAAGTGTTATAATGACCTTTTTAGAGTGACAGTGGTTATGAGGACTGGGGACACACCTTTGAAAATCTGTATGTGACTATATCAAGGTTTTCTCAAGAGCACACATAGGGCCAAATACAGGTCATATGCATCTTTTGTATTTGCTGTATAAAAAATCAGGCATCAGTAAACTGACTGAGCGACCACTTAGTAATTACCTCAAAGACTTCATCTACCCAGGCAGGTTTAGGTTTTGTAGGGTCCTGTAATGTCCCAACAACCTGATAACAGTCATCCTTAGGTACTTGTGGTGCATTACTTGTAACAGACTCCTCATCATTACCCTCTTCTTCCTCTGCTGTTGCACCCACAAGTGAGCTTGCAAGAATCTTTATTATATGAACAAAGAATTAATATTAACAGCATCTTTTAACAACAATACAGCATATCGCCATGAGACTTTCCACTGTTAGTAGTATAACATCATTAGAGTAGATTTCGTATGACTGTGAAAACAGTACCATGTGGTCACGGCACGGTTACAACAGGAATTTCCAATTTTTTCATGGCCAACATGGCACTGACACACCCATGGCATGGTGCAGTCTGTTCCACACATATATGTGTAATATTTGGGGTGGGGAGTACTCCCATATATGGACTATACAAGGATGATCTGCTGAACAGGGTATGGTTTTTTTTGGTTTCTTATTGTGAACTGGGTATCCATTTCCCAATTTCTTGAGTTTCTTGTCACATTCAGGGTATCTATTTTCCATCAACCTTAATCACATCCACAGTATCATCTATCACTAGCTGGCTACAAGAGATCTAATATCAGCTCAAGTATCATTTTGATAGGACATGCAGCAGCACATGGTCTTTATCATCCTTCTTGACATATATAATTATATCCTTTGTCATAAACAGAGTATGGGAATTTGAGTTTTTTGTTATAAACAGGGTGACTTTTGATAATCACAAGAGTTTCAAGTAGCTCAGTGGTGGAGCATCCGTCTAGATAATCCGAAGGTCGTGGATTCGGTTCCATCCTGGGGCTCAGATTTTTCTGTAATGGTTGATTGTTTGTGTTTTTAACGTGGAGTTATCACTTATCTTAGAAACTTAAAGATATACAGCTTACATTATCTTTTTGTCAAGGATGTGCGGGGCATAAACAGGAAAGCAAGAATGGCACTTTTGAGTACATTAACTGCCCTTTCTTACTTTCATGTATTTGTACATTTTAGCATTGTAATTCTAGTGAATAATTTGAAGTTAAGTTGTTCCCAATCATCAAATGAAGACGATCACGGAATATGAAAACCTGGTGTTCGCAATGTGTACATGGTAGTACACTGATTGAGTGATAACAACAAAATATTGCTTCAGAAAACTAAACATAAAATTAGAAGACATCTTGTCCATCCTTACCTTGCTAATGTTCTTACTCGTATACGCATCAACCTGGTTTACAAAGACTCTAACTCGCTTTTTCTCGCCAAGAGCTGCAGCAACTTCGGCCGCCATTTTGATCAAATTAAAATTGTGTTACTTGACCAAGTTGCCTGGCAACAGTTTTTTTTACAGAGGAAGACTGGAACCTCCAAATGAATGAGGGACGACTTCGAACGACAAAATATCGATTGGATTTACTGTTTTATTAAGTATTAAAGTATACAGATTATTTGATCCTTTAAAAGCTCACAACGATTTACTTAGAGCTCTGAAAGATATTTCCTTTATAATCAGTGTTCTCTTTTAATTTAGGGATATAAAATTGAAATATTGGTGATCAGGACAGGGTGCACCTGACCCTACCCTATTTCCGAAGAATTATCGATTGGGAGTAGCATTCAGGTAGGGAGCTCAGCTTTTCCAGTTTCGAGGGCTGCCACGAAAACAACTTTGCAAGAAGAAACCTGATCTTTTCACCATGAAGAAATTACTGCTCGGCGGATCTATTGGTGACTTAAAAAATCTCTTTCCTACTAAAATCCACCTCTTGATTTTCATCGGATACATGACTTTATTTATCAACCAAGGTTAGTAATAAAGGAGGCTTACATGCATGACATGATTCAAGTGCAGCTTGGGCGTGAAATAAACTTAAACTCTCACTAAAATTTCGATATCTGTTTTTCCCTTTCTTCAGGTATACTGATAACTGCCTCCAAAGACAGCAATAATCGTTACCACTACAATACAACCACGGTCGTGATGTTCACTGAGGCAGTTAAGCTTGTGGTTGCTTGTGTCCTACAGCTGAAGGAGTAAGTGGACCCTCATTGCACTAGAAACTCAGCATATTTTTTAACTAATCACCTTTAAAAGAAGTACAATTTTGTTCCTGTGTTTAGTTAAGCTTAAGTACTTATATATTTTTATTTTTTACCTGAATATTTTTGTAGATCAAGCGTTCCAGAGTTTTTAAGTTTGATAAAGGAGCATGTAAAAGGTAAATGTTATATTTGATTTGTTTGTTTAGTGAGCTTTTCAAATTGTAAACTGTAAATGTGTTTCATTGCACGTGGCAAAGTCTTGGACTTACATTTGTAGGTAGAAGCCGTTCATTACTACATTTTTTGTTGTTGATTCTTTTTCTAGAGCTGATTGATATCTTTCTATATTAATGTTTGTCCTTGTTTGTAAGCTTTTTTAAATGAAATAATGTTGACACAGATGATAAAGTAGATAGATAGAGTAGATTTTGTATAAGTGTGAAAATGGCATCACAGTCACGACACAGTTATAGCAGGAATTTCAAATGTTGCTATACTGATGTCACGGCACTTACACAACCATTGCACGGGGTGGTCCGTTTTACACTCATATGAAATCTGCTTTATAATGATGATGGTGATGACACTTCTGTTGATGATGATAATGTTTTAGCACTTACAAAATAATATCCATATGAAATGTGACCAAATGCACATGAAATCCTAATAATAATAATGATAATGATAATGAACATTTATATAGCGCCTATCCAAAACCTACTCTAGGCACTTTACAAATTAAAACATATACTGAACATGCATGGTAGACTGTGAGCATAGGATGGCGCCTTGGGCTGCCACTACACAGTCCATACCATTAACATTAATTTTAAAATACACTACAAATTACTGCACTACAAATTACTGTTTAAAATTACAATCCAAACACAATAGAATAAAAGTTCACTGATGCATGATGGCCGTTGGCTCAGTCAAGCTCATCCGCCCTTTGACAGGTCTTGTTTTTATTCCTGTTGGGTGTCATGCTACCCTCCTCACCAGAAAGAAACTGGTGGAGGATCTGGTTTAGACGCTGACAACCCGTCCATGTGGCAGGTAGTACTGGGTTACATGTTACCAGTAACAGGCTCCAGCCTGACCTGACCTGAAGCCAGGTACTGAACACTAACACAATCATCACTTCACTAAATATTCTAAACAGCCAACTCACTCACCAGCTCATTTTTGATTTATAAGATAATGGATAATACCTTATATGGAGTATGAAATGCTGTTTAAGATAAAGCAAGAAAGAATATAATGAATCATTGTCAGTTTCCCTAAAGATCTTTGAAGAGACCACACATATGGTGCTAGATATATTCGTTTGTATGCATTGTTATCTATTGTTGAGGGGTAGAATTATGTATTCTAATGTATTCTATCCTTTTGTATTCTATTGTATTGTTCTATAGAATTCAGCATATCTATTGTTTGAACAAAAGAAATTCCGACGGAAAATATATCATGCATGGTATAAGACCACACCTCTCATAGATCACAATCTTGTCTATATAAGGCTCTATTATTAGAGCCCTGATGAGTGTTGTTTGTATTGTTTAACATCTTATGTAACAGTTGGTCCACTTGTAAATAAAGTTTGGTCACTAATTAATATGGAAGTGTGAAAGTCCTATACTTTATAAAGCATGCTCAATTTATTTCATTTTTCATACTTTTTCTAGTGCTTATGCTGTACATGATTCCAGCTTTTCTGTACTGCCTGTACAATAACTTGGCTTTTGTCAACCTGAGTGCCTACGATCCAACAAGTTATTTTCTGTTGCTTCAATTCCGTGTTGTAGTAACAGGTGTCATCTTCCAGGTGAGACCTTAGTTTTTATTTTTACACTTATTTCAAAAAATGTTTTCGTGGTTCAAAGCAACAAGACAGTGTGAAGCCAAGACCAAAATGAATGCTGGTTTTGTTTGTAATGTATTGAAATGAGACTCGTTTCTATTGAACTAATTACAAAATGTGGGCATTTTCAAGTACTTGTTAGTATACCGCACACAATTATTTTGATAACAAGTCTGAGTTGAATACGTTATTGATTATTGCTAGCACAAGACCAGCATTCATTTCAGGCTTTCCTTGACGCTTGTCGCTTTGAACAAGTGTAAGAGAGCCTCAAGCAATGAATGAAAAATAAATAACTGCTTATTTAAGTGTCCAACGTCTTCTAGCACTTGCACAATAATTTGGGGACATTGTTCTCTCCCACACACTACCAATGCATTCTTATATTCTATGCATACAACTCTCAGCTCACTAGTTCGTTTTTACTGAGTAAGAAAAACTGGAGAACCCTGAGAAGAGAAAAAAAAACCCAAGCTAACAAACTCAATCCAGATGTGATGCCCCATCTGAGAATCAAACACGGGACCACAGAGGCAAAGCAAAGGCCCAATCCTTTGTTTTTCACTTAATATCCCCTTCTTATGTCTACACTGTATTTTTCTCCTTTGATTTTTAGCTTTCACTCTAAAACTTAATGTATTTATCTTTTTGTATATTTTCTTTCTTGATAGATTTTGTTTAGCAAGCAACTTAGCCGTGTGCAGTGGTTGTCTCTCATTCTCTTGACAGCAGGTTGTATCATTAAGCAGTTAGGTGTCAGTAGCGGAACAAGTGGTATATCCTTAAAACTGGACTATAATTTAGTCCTTATTCTAGTCCAAGTTTTCTGCTCTTGTTTTGCGGGTGTTTACAATGAATACCTACTAAAAGGAAGAAGTGGCGAAGCACCAATTATGGTTCAGAATGTCTACATGTACATTGATTCTATCATTTGTAACATTCTGGTCTTGGTGTATGGTGGCTCCCTCAAGGAGGCTTTTACCAAAGAGAGTTTAGTGTCTGTCATGGCATTTAAAGTGATAATGATCATTTTTAATAATGCTGCCATTGGAATCATCACCTCTCTCTTCCTGAAACGACTTAACTCTATTCTCAAGACCTTTGCAAGTGCTCTAGAACTCATGTTTACTGCTGTGCTCTGCTGGATCATCTTTGGAATACCAGTGAATGTGTTAACCTTCATAGCCATTGCAATAGTTTCATATGCAACTGTTTTGTATTCTCATAATCCTGTGGACAACACTCAAAATCCTGAGGGTAAGGTCAACCCTGAACAAAAAGGTCATACAGGTGTGTAGTGTAGAAGTACTCATACTTTTAGAGCAAATAGAGGAGATTTCATATCAGTGTGAAACGGAACACGCCATGCCGTTACTGTGTCAGTGTCATAATGTCTAAAAACATTCAAAATTCCTGACATAACCTAGCCATGACCATGCAGTGCCATTTTCACAGTTATAGGAAATCCACTCTAGTCACTCACATTAAAACATCAAGTGTGTACACTATATATCCATAAAACTACAAAAAGAAGAAAAGCTAGATGAATGTGTTCTTAAGAACTCACTTTGGTTTTGTAAATACTCAACTTCCTAATTTTAAATCCCTGTTTCTCTTGTCACAGAGCTCTATTGGAGAAGACATTTTCCTGAGTGACTCTTCTTATAATGAATTTTCATTAATTTTGGGTTTGCACTAATTTTCTTAGGCCCCGAATGACATCACTAAAATTCCTTACAGAATACTGCATGTTTTCTCAATATTAGGCTTGACTGCTTAAAAGCAGCTATCATACACAACAGCTTGGACCTGCAGCTAAAGCCAGGCAAAGTTTAAAGAAAATCTATGCTAGTGTTTTTGAGAAAATAGCAGCTAAATATTTTGATCCAAAAATGATACCCTTTATTTCAAGAAGAGTCACTCAGGGAAATGGATTTGTCAACAGAGCTCTGTGACAGAAACAGTCATTTAAATTAATAGGTGATTACTGACAAAACAAAGAGGAGCCTCCTTCAATGAGTACTTAATTACTGATTACTATACAAACTCTGTTCTATAAAGAATGCACCATGGACATAAATCACAGTCCATTGTGATGTACAGCGATGTACTAAGTTGTCCAATTTATTGAACATTTAATATAGTAACAAAAACTTAGCACAAAAACAAAGCACTTTGATAATTTTGAAAGTAAAGAAAATGGTAAATGTTTTACAGACATATGGAGTGCACAGTAAATGTTTTTAACATGCAAGGTGACAGATTACAGGAGCAGTTAATTCCCAGTGATAAGCCACTTTACATGCATGCCAAATTGACAGAGACAGGTCACAAGGGCAGCCCTCAGAAGAAACTGGAAATTTTGTGTTGCATATGACCCCCAAAAAAATGTCCAGTAACAAGATAAGCTTTACCTGCTGCATACAAGGAATTAAAGTGAGCCTATGTGCACAAGGTTCATTAAAATTTTGTCTTGCTACAAATGACTGAGATTAACACACATAGCCTCAACTTGTTCCTTTGTATGTCACAAGTGAAGAGAGCCTTGTTAGCTGGCTATTCATTTCCATTTCAATTAATGCAACTTACTACAGGGATGAAAGTCACTTGGTCAAGTTTACTGCTGTCTATTTGACCACCTATCTTGTCTCTATTAAAATAGAATGCTCTTGTGACTTGCTTTTACTTTAAACTAATAATTATAGAGACAGTGTGGTAGATATTGTGTTTAAGTCAGATATTGCATCTTGAAACTCTTCAATTTGTTCCTTATTTCTTTTTCTCTTTTCTTTTTCAAAAGAAACTGAAGAATCTCAGAAACCTGAAGAATCTCAGACAGTTTAATGTCTGTATGAAGTTACTATTTGCTTATAATTTTTTCTTGATCTTCTGTGGATAAAGTTTTACAAAAGTGCATATCATACATTTGCATGACATATTAATCAAGGAATATATCATGCAAATTTTGTTGTTGTAACAGTGCAATCTTCAACTTGCACCACCAAATTTTTGCATGAAAAGTTGAAATATTCTATAAATGGAGGTGTTTTCTTATTTATTTTTAACCAAAATATTTATAAAGTAGGGTTAATTTTCAGAGTATTTTAGTTTATAGTATATAAAAATCCTTCTGGAAGGATGATGGTATTGGTTACAAATGAGTTAGAATAATATGTTATGGAAATTATGATCATGCAATAACAAGTGGTCTTTACATACATTTTTCAGTATTATTGTGGCACAAAAGTAAACTTAACTAACTTGACTTCTTATGGAATACTCAGAAACCAATTCTTGGTTTGCCACCATTCCCAGGAGAGTGAATAGTCCCCTTCACAGTTCCCTGTACCATCTTGAAAGGTAGCCACGCCTTTGCATCAAAGCTAGATGAACGGTGAGCTTGCATTGATAGAGATCTGTGAATATTGCCAGACGAACGGTGAGCTTGCATTGATAGAGATCTGTGAATAATTGTCCTAGGTGTTAAAAAAGGTATCTATCATTGCACGCTCACCATTCATCTCGCTTCAATGCAAAGGCATGGCTACCTTTCAAGATGGCACGGGGAACTGTGAAGGAGACTATTGAACAAAAGACAGGGCAGCCATGCTGGTGGACTTGACAAAAGAAAACCACCACCATATGGGCTTTTGTTCCATTCACTCTCCTGGGAATGGTTGCAAACCAAGAATATTCTAGGTTATCAAAAAAAAATATTCGTACAGTTTAAGTAGCATTAGTTTTTTCATAAATCTTGCTGTTGCAGCTTAATAGAGCACATAGTTAAATCGTTTATATATCTGACAATCCCAAATATGGGAGGCAAAAAAGTATGTTTGACTAAAACTGTAGGGGTTTTAAGCGGTGTCCTCACAGGGGCAGATCCAGGATTATCTTCAGGAGGGGGTGCACCATCATAAATTGGAAACTGCTGAGAGGATATTTTGGAAAAATATTGAGAAAAAAGGCCTCAAAGTCATCTCAGGAGGGGTGCATACCCCCTGCACCCCTCCCCTTAATCTGCCACTGCCTCAAAAAGTTGAGGTTTTAGTCAAATTTTGCAGATCTCAAGGTCTCTCTCTTTTTTTAATCTCAGAGCCTCAAATTTTGAAAACAAAGGAAATCTGTGAAAAATAAATTCCAGCTCACAAAAAATATCTTGTCACAGAGTCTTGCAAAATCAACGTGCTACGTTGTTATTGATGTTGTTATTGGTTTTTATATAATAATTGGCATATTATGCGCGCTCTGATTGGTCGAACAACCATGTGTGATTAGAGTACACACACATAGATGGTGTCATCGAATCTTACGCGCGCTCTGATTGGTTGGAATGTTTCGATAAATATTATATAAAACAGATAGATTCCATTTTTTCGTGCATCTGTACTCTAATCGATGCACAGAAGACATCAAAATGTGGTGAGAACAACAGTCACGCCACTCGATTTCGTCTCGTGGCGTACTTTTTTGTTCTCACCACATTTTGACATCATCTGTGCATCGATTAGAGTACAGACGCACGGAAAAATGGAATCTATTTGTTAAACAACAAATAGGAACAATCGAAGAAGTGCTCATGAAATAAATGGCCTTAGTGACTTTTGATATGTAGTTTTTCAATCAATCAATCAAAAACTTTATTTACATGTCTAAGCTTCTAGCACTGCTCACAGATAGTACACTTTATTGGGCACACCTATTGATATTTTGGCCTGGGAATATCTCGCTGACATCACAGGGAAAAATGTAAATTAATTCTCAACTTGGGGTTTCTCAGGGTCTAACCTAGGAATCTATTCTATTTTACTTGGGAAATCTGTGATACCCACGCAAACTTGTAAAAATAGAACAGATTCCCAGGGATTCCGTGGTTAGACCCAGAGAAGCCCCATGTTTGACTCAAGCTGGGAATTGACATTTTTTTCCTATACACCATGTTTTATTTGAGGAAACACCAGGTTTCATTTGAGGAAACTCAAAAAAATCAGAAAGGTTATTAAGCTGTTTTCATGAGCATATATATATCTTCAGTGGGCTCATGATTTAATTTGTGATCAAGTAACAAAATTCAAGGATTTGATTGTTAGTGTCACTTCGAAAGATATTAGATTTGTTTATAGTTGTACTTCCAGCCAGGGTGAATTTCCTTCGAAATACACCCACTACTATTTTTATGGTATGTATTGGTTTCAATTAAATTTTTTCATGGCAGCCATCTTGGATGGATTTCAACAAAAGATTTTCAATAATGCCTGCTATTTATCCCATACATATCAAATATCTTTCAAAGTGACCTACCAACACTGAAGTTCAATTCCTAAGGAATTATTCTGCTTGGGTTATCATTGACAAACAGCATTCATCCATAGAGTACAAATGAACACATAGCACCTCACACACTAGCTACGTGTGGTTAGGGTGTCTAATGGGTAATTGATGGGAGCAGCAACTGCAGAGATGGAGGGGGTTGAATATTCAACTTTAAAGTTGCTGGGCTTTTGAAGTATTATTTAGTTTAAATTCCATTTTTATACCTTAGCTGGCCATGTCCACCAAGTTATAATTATAAAGAGGTTTATTGTAATTTGTAAACACATTTTTACGTAAAAGTTGTAAATGTGATCTAGTTTTGTTATCATCAATAAAGTTGGTCTAAGATAGTTCTTTTGTTAAAACTGCAAAGAATGACATTGTAATCACCTAATCTTCTCTTGATAAAGACACCAATCATCAAAGGGGTGGATCCAGGATTATCTTCAGGAGGGGGTGCACTGCCTTCAGGAGGGGCGGCATCATCATATAAATTGGAAACTGCAAGAGGATATTTGAAAAATTTTGGGAAAAAAAGATTCAAAGTCATCTCAGGAGGGGGTGGGCACCCTGTGCACCCCTCCTAAATCTGCCTCTGCATCAGACTGTATGTTTTGGAACAACTCTCTAAATTTATGCATACCTTTTAGGGCCAACCAGTGACCACCCCCACCACTGACAAAGGAGTATCCCCCTTCCCCCCAGGGAAAGCTAGATCACAAAAAACATTTCATACAAAATTTCAATTAAAATTTCACAGGTCTCAAATTAAGTCTCTGGATTGTTGCTGTGATGTTGTTAGTGTTGCTGCTGCTGCTGCTGCTGCTGCTGCTGTTGTTCTTTGTTGTTGGTGGTGGTGTTTTTTGTTGTTGTTTTGTTGTTGTTGTTTTGTCTTGTTTGTTTTCTTTCGTTTTATTTTTGCAAGTTAATTAGTCTGCGTTACTAAAAAAATGGAGACCATTAATACTAAGAAAGTGAAACTGGTATTGGTTCCTGTGCAAAGTGGTTGGCACTTAAGGTTATTTTTGATCACAGGAAGTTGATACCGATTATTATGTATAATAATTCCATAAAATTATAAAAATCATGAAAGGCATATGGCATATATAACATAAGATGTGCTTATTTTGTCATTTTTCACATTGTCATTCTCTTTTCATTTCATTTCCCCATAAAGTTTCACTACAATTCTTTTTTTTCCCCATCACGATACCAATATATTGAGTTTACAACAGGCCCTACACCACTTGAATGGCTGGTTTACTTTTGAAATGAGATACCTCACTCTTTAAAGAACTACCCAAAAAAGCATTTAAACAAAAACTGCATGAGACTCTACTGAGACTCTACGACGAGCATCCCCGTCCATTTCCGATCGGAGTTCCCCCCCCCCCCCCCCCGGGATTTTTCCTCTCTTCTTTCTTCTCTACATATATTATTACGTTATCTGAACAGTAAAAAAATAGTAATATCTTGTAAAACAAAGCAAAAAAACCTCTCTTGTAAAAATATATTATTTTATTGATTTAAAATAAGATTATTAGTGTTACCAAATGACCTGACTCGACTAGTTTAACTCATTTGCAGGTCACTCTTATTTTGAGTAAATATTAATTTGTTTAAACAAAATAAAAGATGAATGATGATGATGACGTGAAACATGATTTAAGGTCTAAAATCAGTTTTGCATCCACGTGAAAGCAGCTTTTGGTTTGTTTTTCTTTTTTGTGAACGTGAAAGAGATTTTTGGATTATCCGTAACGCGTGAAAAGACCAAATATTTTTGCGTGATTTCATTTTGCAAAGGGGTATAGGGGACCCTGTTTACAACAATGTGCGCCCATGAGAGATTGGGGCTCCTGTGTTCCTGTGACGAGTAGAGGACTGGTAAGGGAGTCAACAATGACGTAAGAGCCGATTTCCGCCATGATTGTCCTTCCTTCAGAAAATTACGAAAATGGTTCATAAAACGAAACATATGAACTAAATTTCATAATTAGCGCTAAAATGTCAGCCTTTTCTTTATCCTAAATGAACGAAGACTTAGTGAATGAAACAACAAGACTTATGGAGGCCGAAATTGTTGCTGACGATTCGTTACCCAGGCGGCAAAATCGATCATCGGTAAGCGGTGTTATCTGAAATTCCAACACCAAAAGATTGAACTGATTTTTCAGCTCTTTAGCTGTGGTCACAGTTAGTTGCGTAGCTGGAGACTTAGTTTGTAATCTTCATATAACAGTATTGAAGTATAAGAAGTATGTTGGCTCGACTCACGATACTAGATCAAATCATAAGACCAAGATAGATTTAGCACGAAGAGAGGTGATCCATTGTTATCGTTTTGTAAGAAGGTCGTGATTATAAAGCTCAGAATGACTTCAGGAGTGTAACATGGGGATTCTAAAATTGCAATTCCTAATTATGTCTTAGCAATTGTATTAATAGAAAGTCAGCAAAACGATGACAACCATATCGTAGTTCAACTTAAAGTTGTTGGAATATTTTGGTGCTGAATCACACAGCTCAGCTAATCACGCAAAATCGAGTCCATAAATTTTATGTGACATTGTTCTTATTATGTTTGATTATGAAGCTGCTATCTCATATAAATAAATCAAAGTCATAATAGAACTTTGGAACAGATGTATCAAATGAACGTAATGCTGTGATTTAATTAACCTCAAAAGTTATAACACTGACTGAATATCTTTTTTGCCAAATTTCCATTTTGAATCAATGAGAATAGCATGTTTTACCACAATCAGTCAGTTTCTGACTTTCTGATTAGTTGAGAACTGTGGTAAATATGAGTCCATACCAACGATGTGTGTCATGGTAGAGGTTATTTCACGAGCTTCAGAACTACATTTCGCATCAAAAGGTCCCGTTATTAGGGCTAGATAAAGGTTAGGTTTAGGGCTAGGGACTTGGATAGGGTCTACCCCTAACCTAGCCCTAAACCTAACCCTAAAACCTAAAATCTAGCTCTAATAATGGGGTCCTTTGATGCAAAATGTCGTTCTGAAGCTCACGAAATAATCTCTACCATGCGTCATCATTTTGATTTTGTTATTTTGTGATCAAAGCTACACCTAGTGAGTCCATGACATTTTGACCATGTGTGGTGTAAAATGTTGGTAAATAAGAGTCGATACCATGGAAAGCCATTGCAAATTCATTAATTTACCATATTATTCATGCTTGTTCAAAATGGGGATTTGACAAAAAATTGACATATAGCCTCTATGGCCTGGTTTTCCCAAATGACAGAAACTCAAATGGAGGAAACATCCACTCACTTGGTGTTACATTTCTTGAGAGAGGAAAATGAGCAGTGCATTACAGTGTCTGCATATACACTGTATTGCTTCCACTTCTGATTCCGTTGTATGCAAACACCAGGCTTACAACATTTTAATTTTAATGTTTTTACTAAAATTTGACTGTGTTTCCATAGCTCCTGTCAGATCAGGATGACGATGATGTAAATACTGATAGAGAAATTAGTGAACAACAACCGAGACCAAGATTACGTAGACAATTGAGCCGTGAACGTCGAGCTGGTCTTGAAGATGATCTTGAAGAGGAAGATGAAGAGGAAATGCTGAAATATGGAGCACGTAGTGTGCTAATGCTTATCATTCCTGTATCCACTTGTATGTTAGTAGTAGTTACTACTATTTCATCTGTAACATATTATACAGAAAACAATGGAACTTACCTGTAAGTACTTACGTACAGTTCACAATATCCCAGCATTTTCCAGCATTTTCGAGTTTGAAGTGTTTGGAATTTATGGAGAATGTCTTGTGTAGCAATGTTATCTTGGGTAGCAAATTTCATCAGGGTCAAGGCCTTTTCTGTGGCATGCTTATAAATGAGCTTCCATATTACCTTCCTTGTTGGGAAAATAAAAGGAAAAATGTGTCTTTTTGAGGGGTTACTTTGTTGACCTATTTTGGGTTAACAATTTTACCTTTTCTGCACCTCCTTGTAGAGCCAAAACCAGGGTTTTTTTGGGTGGGTACACATGTAATGGAAATGGAACTATATCTACATGTAAGCTTGCTTTGTCTAATTACCTTACTTTTCCACAACATTTTGCTGCTCATTGGGGGGGGGGGGGGGGGGGGAGAACCTGCTGCTTAGTGAGAACTAGTGCAATTATAAATAAGCAGACCTTTGGCTTCTACAGAGGGGTGCATATGAACCCAGTGCACCCCCTTGGATACAGCCCTACCTTGTTGCTCTCATATATACTTCCACTGTGGGCATGAGAGAATCACAAGATAAAGAAGTGCTGTAGCCATATTGGATGAACAGACAACAGACTATTGAGAAAACTTTCCATGAAGTTCATCCAAGATGGCTGGCATGAAATAATTTTATTGCAACCAAGAAATTAGATTAGTAACATAACAAAAATAAGACAGCCATAATTATACTAGTCTGAGAAATGTCCTCATTATAGACCACCAGTTTGGGATCTTTTAAGACAGATCAAGTCTGACAAATGTTCAAATTATATTTTGACTTTATTTCAAAACCATAACTTACAAAAATAAGAAAAATGATACCATTATTATACCATTATTAAATAATACCATCATTATACCATTTCATGATGGCTACCCATTGTACAGTGAGGTTATACTTTACTTGTTCTCTGTTATAGAGTTTATACACCATTCCATGAGGAAGGCCAAATCAGTAATGCTCAAAGAGCTGGTGAAGCAATAGCTAATGCATTCATAGTCATTGGTGTTGTATTAGTCTTGACAGTTATTCTAGTGGTGCTATACAAGTTTAGATGCTATTGTGTAAGTACATAGAGCGATAACACTTAAACCATGAAATAACTTAGTAACTAAATAGAGACAAATAGTAGCAAAACCCTTTGTTTTCTATTGTTTCATTAGTACTATTTGTACTTTTTAGTTAGTACTTGTTTCACGGTTTTAGTGCTATCGCTCTATGAAATAAAGAAACCTGATCACTGCTAAACACTTCATAAACAAATTGAATCTCCATAAGATAGAACACAGGGAAAACAATATGTCAGATATCTTCAGAGTTAACAGTCTTCTACAAAAAGTCATAGTGCTGAATGCTGTATACTAAGCCTACAGATAATTTATTTACGTCTGAATTAAAAGAGCTTGAAGCCATGGACTGTGGCCAGTCTGTCATCTTGAACTGAAAGATATACATTCTGGGACTGTTAACTCAGTTAACACCAAACAAAAGAACTACAAACCATGAAATATCATGTCAGATCATCATGGTTTGTTCTTCTTGATTGTCTAGTGCTGTTTACCTGAGTTAACAGTCCCAAAATCCAGTTAATTCAAGATGACAAATGAGCAATGTAGACTATGGTTGTTTCAGGCTTCATGATTATTCACTTTGATCCTGATAAAGTTCAGACATACATCTCTCTTTTTGCAGTTACACCTCCCATTGACCTACCATTACCATATTCACTTTATTTGTTGAAGATGTGGATTTGGAATTCCAAATGAATGTGTTCTAAAGTTATTCTTTTTGTGTAGATCATTTCAGGGTGGCTAGTAGTTTCATCACTGCTTTTGCTTTTCTTCTTTGGATACATTTATTTCCAGTAAGTTTACATGTAACTGTTGAGTTAAATCTAACTCAATGTTTAAGTCCTCTTAAACCCATCGACAGTGATAAGGTTAGACTTTGTTGCCACAGTGCCACCCCAATCTGTCCACACATATCTGTCCCTGGCAATAAGGTGGTATAACCATGGCAACCATTCACAATCCACCACCAAACACCCATCACACTAATAGTATCAATGGAATGAATACCCACCTACCATACTTACCAGGGAGGGGAGGGTGGGGGCAAAGCTATTGAGAAGCAATGCTCAAACAAGTTGTGGATCTGCAACAATCTGCAAGAATGACCAAGTGCAGGACTTGTATAGCTTAGGGACACCCCACACATGCAAGCAAGAGACTCCTGGCCAGCATGCTTTGGCTTATTTTTGCCAAAATTCATTTAGTCCCATTAACATTTCCTTTTGTCATTCCCCAGAGAACTGCTAAAAGTCTACAATGTTCCAATGGACTACTTTACATTGTCTATTATAATTTGGAACTTTGGAGTAGTTGGGATGATCTGTATTCATTGGAAGGGTCCCCTTATTCTACAACAAGCTTATCTTATACTTGTCAGTGCTCTCATGGTGAGTTATACTTTGATATCATTGGGGCATCTTTACAATACCCAGATTCTAAAAATTATGTAATTATGTTTGTTTCCTTTCTCTAGGCATTGGTCTTCATTAAGTATTTGCCAAACTGGACAACTTGGGCCATCTTGGCAGCAATATCATTATATGGTAAGCTTTAATTTTGCTACTTGAACACAATAACCATTTATTATGACTATTTATTAGACTATTGAGGCTATTGATCCATCAACAAGTTTTGTCTGAAAAGGACTTCACAACAAAAGCAATAGCAGCAGCAGCAGCATCACCATCATCAACAACAACAATAACAACATTGTCAACAACAGCACAATTGATTGGAACTTCTAATCTCTCTTTCTTTTTCCATTTAGATTTATTTGCAGTGTTGTGTCCTAAAGGGCCTCTGAAAATCCTGGTTCAGACAGCACAAGAAAGAGATGAGCCTTTGTTTCCTTCTCTTATTTACTCTTGTAAGATTATTATTGCTTCTTTTTCCCTTTCTATCAAATATAACAAAACCCACTTTTGATCTTTGGAAGATTAGATAAACCCAGACATAATATCAGATTTTTTACCAAGATGCAATTCCTCAAAAAAAATTTGCCCATAATGTCCATGTGGTTGTTGACAACTAACTCCTGCAAGGATGGCATAGTTGGTTAGTGCACAACCTATAGAAGAGGTCACATTGACTCTTCATCCTTGTTTTGACTTCTCTTTTACCTTTGTAGCTTTAATTGGCTTTAAATTGTCCTAAAACAGAGCACTGATAGATGGAGGGGTAAAGGGCACACCCTTTGAATACTAAGTACATGAAGCCCTGGCTTGGAGAATTGGGCAATCTCACACTTTCAACCTAAAATATATTACCTTTACCTTCTTATTTAAGCAAAAAAGTATTTTCATGCAATCAGAAATTATTGTTTGAGTAACATCTTGTTTTTCTTCTACACAAAGCAACCATGATGTGGACATTTGGGATGGCAGACAGAGATTCAGACAATCATCCTGCCAGCCAGTCAAACTCTTCTGCTCAAGATGATGCTACTCTTCTTGAGTCTGCAGAGGGAGATGGCCCAAGCAGAGAAGAGGCTCAAAATGCTGTCAGGAATCTTAATGGAAATGATGAACCTAGACAACAGAATGATGAAGACAATGAAGAAGAAGAGGAAGAGAGTAAGGATGCATTATCGGTTACCATTGATGACTTATATTTGTTGACTTTAATTAATTGACTTTGTTTATTTTTTAACAGAGGGTGTAAAACTTGGTCTAGGGGATTTTATATTTTACAGTGTTCTTGTTGGCAAAGCTTCATCAGAGAAGGACTGGAACACAACTATTGCTTGTTTTGTAGCTATACTTATTGTAAGTATTGGCAACCACTTACTGACACCCTAGCAACCACTTACTGATACCTTACTAACCACTTATTAATACCTTACCAACCACTTACTGACACCTTACCGACCACTTACCAACACCTTAACAACCACTTACTGACACCTTAGCAACCACTTACTGTTTCCTTACCAACCACTTACTGATACCTTAACAACCACTTCCTGACTCCTTACCAACCACTTCCTGACACCTTACCAAGCATTTACTGACTCCTTACCAACCACTTACTAACACCTTACCAACCACTTCCTGACACCTTACCAACCACTTCCTGACACCTTACCAACCACTTACTGACACCTTACCAACCACTTACTGACACCTTACCAACCACTTACTGACACCTTACTAACCACTTACTAACACCTTACCAACCACTTATTGACACCTTACCATGCAACCACTTACTGACACCTTACCAACCACTTACTAACACCTTACCAACCACTTACTGACACCTTACCAACCACTTCCTGAAACCTTACCAACCACTTACTGACACCTTACCAACCACTTACTGACACCTTACCAACCACTTACTGACACCTTACCAACCACTTACTAACACCTTACCATGCAACCACTTACTGACACCTTACCAACCACTTACTGACACCTTACCAACTACTGACACCTTACCAACCACTTACTGACACCTTACCAACCACTGACACCTTACCAACCACTTACTGACATCTTACCAACCACTTACTGACACCTTACTAACTGATATTTTTCCATTACTAACACATTTTTCCTGATTTGTTTCAGGGTTTATGTTTAACTCTACTTCTCTTAGCTATATACAGAAAAGCACTACCTGCACTTCCTATATCAATTACCTTTGGACTTATATTTAATTTTGCTACAAAGGAACTAGTCAAGCCATTTATGGATAGTCTCTCCAGTCAGCAGGCATTTATCTGACACAACTTACAGCTCTTTTTTAGTCTTAAAGTAGCAGCTAGGGAATTCGTATGAAATACCAACTGTTACTTTCCTTTTCCATATAAATCAGAATACTGAAGTGCGGTGTCGCAAAAAAGTAATTTAATTGATTTATCAATTTTTGATTCCTGAATGCGATGGAACATTAATGAAAGAAGTATATAATCAAAACTTTAGAGAGTTAAATATTGGTCCAGATATGGCCAATAATTTCTCCAAATAAATTACTGTTAGTATATTTGGTTCAGTTCCTAGCATTCCTAACTTCTTTCACTTGCTATCAAAATTGAAAATCAAAATTTGATGAATTGAAAATCTTTTTTGTGACGTCATCACTTTTATTAGTGCTCTTTACAATATAATTATTCAGTTTTTCTTGATAAGTGTACAAAGACCATAGAATCTAGACTTTGAAGTCTTCTTTTTAGACTTGTAAGATGGGTAAGGGTAATGTCTTTGGTCTACTTGGGCTGTTGGAAGATTCGTACATAATTAGGATAATTCATTTTTGGTGAATACGATGTACAGTAATTCATTTGTATAGTGCAACTTACATAAAGCAGATTTTGTATGAGTGCGAAATGGACTGGGCTGTGCTGTGTTGTCCATAAAAACATTCAACATTCCTGCCATAACTGTGTCATGATCATGTGGTGCTGTTTTCACAGTCACACAAAATCTGCTCTAGTACACAGTGTAAAAGGACTTATTTGTAAATAATAGGTCTGTTAAACTGGGATTCATAGTAGGTTAATCCATACATCTTATGTTTGACAGTGCCAAAACAATGGTTTTAGCAGGGATAACATTTTGGTTATGTCGAGGCTATGTCGGGCTTTCACTGTTCCTAACTGGTGGTGGTTTTTGTACAGTTGCGCACACTTTTATGACATACTGTACATAGCTTGCAGTAATTTAGAGATTTAGAGAACATGATGCAAGAAAACAAAATGAAATATTGAATGTACTACATGCTGAGACATTCTTTGACCGTTTGATGAACAGTTAGTTGATTTTACCCAGTAATGTTTTGTCATTTTTGCATTCAATTTTGTCAAGGTTTTTATGAAAATTTTTGGTCACTTCACATTGTCGTTCAGTTGCATTGCTTTCTAAATGTACTTTTTTGTTAGCATGTTAGAAATATTTAGACTGCTGGAGTAGAAGTTGGAAGCAAGGTGCAAAAATTGTTATGCTTTTCTTTACTTTTACCCTTAGTTGGACTAGCAAAACAATGCAACATTATGCCATTCCTTGTCTAAAACACTATCGCGTGCTTTTAAAACTCTGGCAAAATCAATACACTCACATTGTTAAGTTTGCCAGCTTTTCTTACACTAGAGTGACTGCTTTATATCTGTGAAATACACACTGTTTAGTGCATTAATTTTGTCTGCATTTATAGGGTGTTGTGATAACTATAAAATGGTGCAATTTATTAAGCCTTGAAAAATGAGGCTTGGTTAATTTAAACTAGAGCTTTAAAAGTCCATAAAATCAATATATCCCATTTGAATGGTACGCAAATACACCAATTTCCATATTAGTACATCGGTTCAGTGGTCACTCACAAAGCATCCATGCAAGGTTTCAGGGTACAAATAAATTAGAATAATCCTCTGTGTGTACCCAGGAGCCTCACTTCAATGCTTTGTGTGTGACCACTGAACTGATGTATGGAAAATTGTGAATAATTAAATTAATTAATATAAATTAGGGTGTGTTGACATGGGTTAGTTTGTCCGAGGTCAAAATGATCATAGGATAAATTTTATCCTGTGACGAAAAGACCTTTATATCATCCTAAATTGAAAACATTCCTGACCAGTAAGTGTAAAATAATGTATTCTTCTCCTGGTTTCAATGTAAAAGTCTCACTCAAAACAGTACCGGATCCAGGGGGATCAAAGGGGTCCACAGAAACCCCCCTAAAGCCATTTTTGGTCAAACATCAACCAAACAATACATATACTGGATATCCACTACTGCAAACATCATATAAAGCTTGTCTTATGATGAACTTGTCTCAGGAAAAATCACCCAATGTAAATCTACCCTTACAGTACTTTAAACTTAGTATTTCACAGATTTAATAATGCCTACACTCTTATAAATGAGTGTTGCTTTCTAGACTGGCATCAAACTAGATTTTGCAACCAACTTTGAGATAGAAGTTTCTACTGTTATAGTGCTAAAACCAAAAATAAGTATTCTTTAAACCCAAAATAATAACATTCTTGAGTGTATCCTTTCTTCATGTTTCAAAATACAACCACACCTTGTGAAATTTTGGTTTTAATCCAACAATATAGTGCTACAAGTATTGTACAATAATTCTATTTTACTAATAAATATGTACTCTAGTGTTTATACATCTAGCCATTCTTTCATATATATACATGTTTTTGGTGATATTGCAGCGCCATCATGACACTTGTCAACAACCTACAAACAGAAAAGGTTGATGTGACTGAATGTGTAAAGATAAAAAGCATTATTTTACAGCATAAGTTTGTAATAGTCTTCATTTGACTAATAAAGTTGAGGACGATGGTCACACTTCACCCCCTCTACATTAGTGCTCCATTTTACAAGTATTTAATGAAAGCTAACTGAAGTCCGGACCTCTCAGAAGGCTGTGCACTAACCAAATTAGCCATGCTTGCATTTTGACTAAAATAGCGATGTGAGGGCAACAGTGTAGCTTACTTACAAGCATACTACAGTGTATTTCACATCACAAAGTTTCAAAATGCAACCACTTTACTTTTCTGGGGTACACATACACAATCAACATTACCAAAATACCTTAGTTCTGTTTTTTTACTTACTGGGCAAACTCCACATGGTGTTCTCATTAGTCCTGTAGATAAAATGATTGGAAAGAGTGCACGATAAAGTATCTTTTGTCCAGATGTTGAACTGGAATTGTTGTCAACAACCACCTCAGTTTCTGCTTTACCATCATATATCAGAGTATTGAGGATTGTTTCAATGTCTTGAATGGACAACTGAACCTGTTGAAAAATAAGAAGTTGGCAAGATGTGACTGGTTGGTAAGGTGTCAGTAAGTGGTTGGTAAGGAGTCAGTATGTTGGTAAGGTGTCAGTAAGTGGTTGGTAAGGTGTCAGTAAGTGGTTGGTAAGGTGTCAGTAAGTGGTTGGTAAGGTGTCAGTAAGTGGTTGGTAATGTGTCAGGAAGTGGTTGGTAAGGTGTCAGGAAGTGGTTGGTAAGGAGTCAGTATGTTGGTAAGGTGTCAGTAAGTTAGACTGCGAGCAGTCCTCCTTTTCCCTCCAGAATCCCAAAATACGAGTCCGATCGGAAACACGGACGAGCGAGGAATGGGGGAGAGAGGGGGAGGGGAGGCGGGGAGAGGAAAAGGAGGGACTGCAGACAATCTACTAAGGTTTGAATTACCGCCCTTTTTTCACACCTGTCAAGAGTTATCATCGAGTCGTCATTAACAACTACAAAAAATTAATCCAATCAAAGCTATCCAATTAAATTCGAGCTGCAGCGCTGGCATTCCAATGATGCTAAAGGTCATCTCCCGAGCTTTACCTTAAGTTTATACCGCGGTTTAAATATTATTCTATCACTTTCAATGGAGACGCCAAAGAAGAAAGTCACCGGGAAAAGAGGTCGGAAACCTAAACCTCCATCGGAAAGTGATTTTTGTAGAGTTTGTGGCTGTTCATTTAAAAATTATTACGGTGATTTTGGCCGTGAAAACTACGTATCAACGGAGAATATCTTCAATATTCCAGGACGCTCTGGTGTTTCTAATCGCCCTCTTGTTTTTCTCTTACGAGACCTCGGATACTCTGCTGATGAAGGAGATGGGCTTTCTTCCCGTGTTTGCGTTTTTAAAATCTTTCAAACACGCTTCTATCAACTCGTCCGCCATAACAACTAACTCACGTTGATCTCTGGAGTTAGCTTGGAGTTAATCGTCGAAGTTGATGACAGTCAACTGACAAGCCGATGAGTGATCACAAATTCTGACCAATGGGAATTTTCCGTTGTGTCGGCAACGGGTAATTCAAACCTTAGTAGATTGTCTGCAGTCCCTCCTTTTCCTCTCCCCGCCTCCCCTCCCCCTCTCTCCCCCATTCCTCGCTCGTCCGTGTTTCCGATCGGACTCGTATTTTGGGATTCTGGAGGGAAAAGGAGGACTGCTCGCAGTCTACAGTAAGTGGTTGGTAAGGTGTCAGTAAGTGGTTGGTAAGGTGTCAGTAAGTGGTTGGTAAGGTGTCAGTAAGTGGTTGGTAAGGTGTCAGTAAGTGGTTGGTAAGGTGTCAGTAAGTGGTTGGTAAGGTGTCAGTAAGTGGTTGGTAAGGTGTCAGTAAGTGGTTTGTAAGGTATCAGTAAGTGGTTGGTAAGGTGTCAGTAAGTGGTTGGTAAGGTGTCAGTAAGTGGTTGGTAAGGTGTCAGTAAGTGGTTGGTAAGGTGTCAGTAAGTGGTTGGTAAGGTGTCAGTAAGTGGTTGGTAAGGTGTCAGTAAGTGGTTGGTAAGGTGTCAGTAAGTGGTTTGTAAGGTATCAGTAAGTGGTTGGTAAGGTGTCAGTAAATGGTTGGTAATGTGTCAGGAAGTGGTTGGTAAGGTGTCAGGAAGTGGTTGGTAAGGAGCCAGTAAGTGGTTGGTAAGGTGTCAGTAAGTGGTTGGTAAGGTGTCAGTAAGTGGTTGGTAAGGTGTCAGTAAGTGGTTGGTAAGGTGTCAGTAAGTGGTTGGTAAGGTGTCAGTAAGTGGTTTGTAAGGTGTCAGTAAGTGGTTGGTAAGGTGTCAGGAAGTGGTTGGTAATGTGTCAGGAAGTGGTTGGTAAGGTGTCAGGAAGTGGTTGGTAAGGAGTCAGTAAGTGGTTGGTAAGGTGTCAGTAAGTGGTTAGTAAAGTATCAGCAAGTGGTTGGTAAGGTGTCAGCAAGTGGTTGGTAAGGTGTCAGTAAGTGGTTGGTAAGGTGTCAGTAAGTGGGTGGTAAGGTGTCAGTGGTTGGTAAGGTGTCAGTAAGTGGTTTGTAAGGTGTCAGTGGTTAGTGATGTGCCAGTAAGTGCTTTTAAGGTGTCATTACAATTTGGTCCTTCAAAACACAGAATGCTTACTGTAAGCTGTCACTAGAAAAGCATACCTTACTTATTCCAAGTTTTGATATGTATTCCCACACATCCTTTGAAGAGCAATATGATGCATTCTTTCTTGCCACTGGGTCATCATGAAGCTTTTCAGCTTGACGGAACTGTTTTGAATAAGTAGCAATTTAGTTAGAAAAACTAAAACCAACAAAATGGCAGGGAAGTCATCAAGAACAAGTCTTTGAGACAGAAGTCTCAGTCCTTATCTCTTCTCCAACTACAGAAATTCCAAACTCATTATCAGTATCCCTGAGAGAAAGATTCCTGCAGAGGAGTCACAGTGGATGAACATTGAAACGAATGGAAATCTGTTAGTAACAATTTTACAAATTTCTATTCATTCATGATTGTATCATTAGTTAATAAACTGATGCAGCTAAAACTAGTTGGCTTCTTAGTTGCCATTTACAAACAAATATACAAATGTACTTCCAAGGGTGAAGAGAGAAAAAGGTGAAGTTGTAAGTTGGTAAAAGCTGATGAGTGTCATGGTTTACCTTTTGCTCTAAAAACTTAAAACACTGTTGATTAAGAACTTCAACAAACTCTGACTCAAAGTCTTGATCACTATACCAAGCCCCTCCAGTCACTGATATATCTGGTTCCAATGTAAACAACATATACACCTTCTTTCTTGAAGCCTAAAAAAATATCATTTCAATATTAATATTCTTATTGACTGAGTGGGAGAGCAGCAAAAAGCAAAAACCATTTGCAAGTCACATGCATTCCGAGATACTCACTGCAACAGAGTTGATGGCTTTTATCAGCTTTTTGCTTTCCAAATTCCTTAGTATTTTGTTGAGTTGTTTCATCTGCAGGTTGCATTTGTATCTAATATCACGTATCCATATGCCTTAATATAAGACAACCATGCATATTAATATAATTATAGTAACAGAGCCATGGTAATAATAATAACAACTTTATTGGACAGGGCAACACCGTTACCATTGCTGATAATTTTCAGGTGGCTCTCATGAATAGAAAATGATCATGATCTCAAAATAATGATGTGCTGATGAATAATTTCCAACATCACTGCTGATGAGTTTAATGTGAATTTATACAAACCACTGGCAAATTATTCTTTTCAGAGAGCTATTACACATTCCATTTAGCTCATTTGTATCTGGTATAAAATAGGACTTGTAATGATGAGCACTAAAATAATGACAGCCTACCTTTATTGCCAGCTTCTTCAATAATTTGAAAAACTACTTTCTCTTCAACATCAAATCCTTTAGTTTTCCTGATGATATAATTTATTCAAAGAATCGGCAATTTGTATCCATAATTCACTCTTACATGTAGGTCTACATGGATTCCAGGGTCACACCCATCATGGAATATAAATCTGTTAAGTTTGCCCCATATATGCCCTGATATCTGCTCCTTGGGATTACAGTGCAAAGCCCAAAAGTACAACAAGATCTAAGGAATGTTGGCATTCTTTTGTTGAAAGAGTAATTATCCAATCAGCATCCAAGGATTCTCTTATCTTATCTCTTAAGCACTGATTGGATAATGGTTAGACAAAAGCATGCGAATACATTAACACTGCTCACAGTTTTGAGCTCTGTGCTATATAACACTGATTCATGCATAATGCAATAAATGACTTCCAATAAATACTTCACTTTCCACACCATGCTATGTCAAAAATTTCATGATTGAACTTTGTGCACATAGCCTTAATCTAAATCCTTTGTATGTAGCAGGTGAAGCATATCTTGGAACTGGACTATTGATGATGATGATGATAATGATGATGATGATGATGATGGTGATGATGATAATGAAGATTACGTTTGTTTCCTCAAAGTTTATTAGTGCTTTACAAATGAAAAATTAACTGAATACACAATAATCAGCAAAGAAACACAAATAAGTTATTGCTAAGAACCCCAAACTGGCCAAGATCAAGCAAACCTGCAGTTGGCTATATACAAGAAGCTGAATCTTATTTAGTGGCTACTAGAACAAATTAACCCTCAATTAGTTTCCAGAGTGGGACTCAAACTTGGGACCACCAGATTACATCAATTAACATGGCTGAATTAGTGCCGAGGACTCAAACATGTTGCCTCCCTTGACACACATCATTTTCAACAAAAAATGAATTTTACTTTTAGTAGCATATACTTACTGTGCTGTTTGTGCATCTTTGTATCTGTATAATAACTGAGAACCACTCTTCAATAACTCAATTCTGCCCTACAACCCATAGACAACAGTGATACATTTGACTAAATTATTACACAGGGTTCCCACAACAAAAACACAACTTCCGTAGGTGAATCTTACATCAACTAATTTATCATGCATTGTCAGAAACTGAAGAATCATAAAACTAAAAAACACTGGGAAACTTTGAAACTAGTTGATAATAGTCAAAATGAAAACTTCAATAGCAAACAAGTGTATCAAACTTACAATGGACAGTAGTCGGTTTATGGCGGTAACTCGTTGTTGTGGAGGAATTGCCGGCATGTCTTGTTGGATAATCTGGTCTGATATGCCTTTAGGATTAGTTTTACATAATTCACATATTCGTTCTTCCAAATCTACGGCTCCTACTGCTTCTTGTTTTATGACAACGTCTGCGACCGCCATCTTGAATCTGAAAGTTAGATGGAGGACTGGTAACTACTCACTAGACCGGAAGCCGCAAGATCAGCAAAAACTAGAATCCCAGCAGACTTATGTTTGGAATTTTGCGGTCATGGTTGACCATAACCCCTTATACAAATGTACTGCCGCAAAACTGACCCCCGCCCCAAAAATGATCCCCAAGCCGCCGCAAGTCACCGCAAAATTGATCCCTGGAAAATCAGGAATCCTGGATGTAAGTATGTACATTATATTCCTATATGAAAATCGTTTGTTTTTTTCAACAGAACAGCGGCAACTGATCCATCGGAAAAATCATAAAATGAAAGAAAAATTTGGTTATTTATTTTCTTTTTGCAATTCAACGTCATGATCAAAGCTCAGATAAACCAAATTTTTCATCTCCTTGAGGGAGATTTTGGTAGTTTGGTTTTTACTGATAATCTTTTTAAAATAATCAATGTTTTCATGGTAAAATGTATGTTTCTCCCTGTTCTTTTCAGTACGATTGCAGTTTCATGATCTTTGTCTGAGTCATGTATCTATTACGCCAGCTATTTTTAGAAACGACGCGCAGCGCTGAGCGAGCAGTGCGCCCCAAGATGACTCTTCATTTAGCTCATAAATCCATATTAATTTATATTAAAAAGAACAACAAACTTGTTTCAGTTTGCTTTGCTTTGCAGTAAAATCATTTACGTTTTCTTAATTTTTTTCTTTGTTTGTTTTGTTGTTGTTGTTGTTGTTGTTGAGTCGGTGAGTGTTTTTGACCAGTTGTTCAGCGATGATGATCAAATTACACATTATCATCATCAATATAATAGGCCAAATAACAAACTGCCCTCTTGAAAACGCGCCGTTCAGCGGGCGAAAATTGAATTTGACGGGCCGCAAATACATTTGCAGCCCTGTCTCTGATTGGATGAGAAGGCATCGCGCGACAGCCTAGTATATTGATGATAATGATAATGACTTTTGTCGGGCATATTGTTTATTTGTGGCCCTTGTAGTATCATTTGCATCCTCGCTGCGCTCGGGCGCAAATGAAGCTTCTCAGGCCACAAATAAACAATATGCCAGGATATGCCTTCCAAAAGTCATGTTATTGTCCTATTGATCTTACACTTATTAGATTTTCGCGTGTCTGTGAATGGACCATCAGTTATTAACATCTGTAGCGTGCATGCAATATAGACTAATGAAAATCTATAGCACATTTACAAGAGAAACAAGAGAATTTACATTACTGACGTTTCGAGCCTTGGCTCTTCGGAGCAAAAAAGGAATTTCCTGAATTCTCGAAAGCGAAAAAGGATACACAAAAAGGAATATACTCACGTAGGATATGGCGTTTTATAAAATATTTGAGATATAACGCGCGCGCTGATTGGCTGGCTTCCATGTTTATATCAGAGGACAGAGACATGGTTCGCTCAAAAAACGTCGAAAATATTTTATAAAAGCAATATAAAACGGTCGCTTATGTCTCTGTACTGTGATATAAACGCTCTGGAAGATGTAGAGCACTCGAAAAGCAAGAGAAACACTCGGCTACGCCTCGTGTTCCTAAGCTTGCTTTTCTCTTGCTCTACATCTTCCATCGTGTTTATATCACAGTACAGAGACATGCGCGCGCGTTTTATATTCCTTAAATATAATAGCTCTGATAGGATCGAGAACACTGTGTGATTACATTACATATGCATAGATGATGTCATTGAATCTTATGTGTTCTCTGATTGGTTAAAATGTTTCGATAGATACTATATAAAACAGAGTCCATTTTTCCTTGGGTCTGTACTCTAACAGATCATCACATACAAGACGTCAAAATGTGGTTAAAACAACAGTCACGCCAATCGACTTAGTCTCGTTGCGTACTTTTTTGTTCTCATGCACCACATTTTGAGTCATCTGTGCATCTATTAGAGATGACGTACAGACGCACGGAAAAATGGAATAAACGTACACTTCCAACGTCAAAATGGTACTCCCTTTCGTATACCTTGGCCAATTAAAACGGTACTCTTTCAGGCAGAAGCTGGCAGAGCCTCCCCGTCAACCCTAAAAATACGCGGTACATACAACTCCACGTCTACTACTAATGCCCCCTCGCCCTCCATACCATAACAACCTGGCAATATTTATGATCGTGTTTGCGGGCTCAGCAGGAACGGCGCCAAGAGTACAATAGGCTTAAAAATGGATAATTATCTGACATCTTAGGATATCAAGAAGTAGAGCAGTATCATTATCTCTATTCTAGCATTATAAGGGGCTTTGATATGTTAAGCTATGAGAAATTACATGATAAAGATTGATAGGAGAAGAACATTGCGATGCAAGCATTTAGTTTTACATTGTAATTATAACTCATATCCCAGATATATACTCCAGTGATCTGAACAACGGCTTCAATTCGAGGCTAACAAGCAAAAAGGACAAGAAATGTACAGAAACTTGCTCGATGATATGGCCTCGAATTCAAACCTTTAAATTGTTTAAAGTCATATGAAGTATACCTGTAATATCAACTATTGAAGAAAAAACTCGAACTCCGAGATATTAATTACCATGCAGCTATTGAAGAAGTACCCATGAAATGAAGATCGTGATTTTTTGTTTGTTTATTGATTGATTGATTGATTGATTTGTTTGTTTGTTTGTTTGTTTGTTTATTTATTTATTTATTTATTTTTTCCCGTTTTGCTTGCATTTGATTTTTCTCAAACTGGTCTAAGAAAGGTATCATTGGCTTCTCCATGCTTAAATATCAGTGTCGTGTTATTTGAAGATAGAGAATTTGCGTAAAAACACGCGGACTTCATTTGGCCGTCACTTACATCGTTTCCATGAGCACCACTTCAACATATACACAACATATACACGTTTTTGAAGTTTCAATCAAGCATATTTCCAGTTAAACCCGTTGCGATGAATGCAAGAAAATTGAAAATTTGAACTTCTCTGTTGGAAATAAGTTAAATGATGACAATGATGAGTCAGACAAGGGCGCTAATAATTAATGCAAACGGCCAAAGCTATAGTCACAAATCAATTAGCGTTGCTGGAGGTCTGCGCAGATCTCCACTGAGCAATGCGAGCTACAAATTTCGTTTCGATGCAAGAAAAGTGAACAGTTAATTGAAACTTCTTTCTTGGAGTATAACATGCATGGAATAATGAAAATACTAAATTTAAAATCCTTTACCTTTTTTACCTTTTACTTATTTGCTGGGGGGAAATTACGATTTTTACTAGGACCGACCAAGAACAGCCAAGAATTACAATTTTTCTGTTGTTCCGAAAAAGTAACCCAAATTGAAAAAATGTTCACCTGTTCTCATGACGATCGATGACTTATGTCAATGGTCGTCTTAAGCGTAACGTCCTGAATGTAACTATTAACTCAGCTAGTACAGGCCTGAATTCATTATCATTTTCAGTTTTAATTACCGAATTACTTATTGATATATCAGTCAATCGCGTTGTCTATCTGCAACTTTAATATTCATAAATAAAAAGTCTGTTTAGTGATCAAGTGCAGACGTTCTATGAGTCTCGTCAATTGAGAAAGAGTTCAGTAATTACATTTTTATTTGGAAGAAGAAGAAGAAGACTGAAGAAGAACAAGAAGAACAAGAAGAACAAGAAGAACAAGAAGAACAAGAAGAACAAGAAGAACAAGAAGAACAAGAAGAACAAGAAGAACAAGAAGACTGAAGAAGAACAAGAAGACTGAAGAAGAACAAGAAGAAGTAGAAGAAGAAGAAGAAATGACTGATGATCTTAATATATCAATATTTCCACAAAATGAGTCTTTCTCTTTCCATGCCAAACCTGAGCAGGGTGTACTCCCAAAAACAATAGCTTACTGTTTTCTTTTCGTCCTTTCAATTGTTGGAAACTTTCTTATCGTGTGGATAATCTGTAAAGACAGTCGATTGCGAACAACAACCAATTATTTAGTGGCCAACATGGCTGTCAGCGATCTCATTTCGACTATTTTTGTCGTTCCTTTGGGGATCTCTTGGCTAAACTTGTATAACAGGTGGCCAATCACCAATGATTTTGGACTTGCCTTGTGCAAACTTGCTCACTTTTTCCCCGACGTCTCAACTGCTGTCTCACTGTACAGTTGTGTTTTCATAGCCATCGATCGATTTTACGCTGTGGCCCATCCACTGAAAGGTGGCTTCACCAGATCTCGACTAAAATACATCATGCCAGCCATTTGGATTTTCCCAGCCGCAATCCTATCGCCCTATCTGTACTATTTCCGTCTTGATAACAGTTATGCTGCAATGGTGTGTTGGTCTGATGCTTCCATAATCTATGCCTATGTTATTATTGTTCTTCTTGACATTCCTCTGTTTATTATTTTTACGCTTTATATTTTAATTGTCTACAAGCTTCGTCGCCACAAAATACCAGGACATCAGACTCCGTCGGTCAGGAAAAGAAGAGAACAGCAAAACAGGAAAGTTTTAAAAATGTCAGCGACTATTGTCAGTCTACTGTGCTTTAGCTGGCTCTTTTTCAACATCGTTGTATTTTTGGGAAATCATGGAAAATTCGACAGTATTAATACTTTGAAAAACTTAACATTTGCTGCTCAATTCCTATTACATATGACGTTTACCTATAATTTCTTCATTTATGTAATTTTCAATGATATCTACCGGGAAAATGTGAAAGTAATCTTTTCGAGATGTTGTTGCACTGTTACTGGTTTTAAGAGCAGCAAAAATGTTGACATGGACAAGCAGGAGATGGAAGAGATTCGATAATTGAAGTTATGCATCTACACGGTTTGCAGAAACAGTGTTGAGACACTGCCCCAATTTTGGCCTAAATTAGTCGCGCTTGTTTTATGCTCCCCCTCCCCCCTTTTTCAATGTTGAGTAGGCCTGGGAGATTCCTGCTAGGTCCAACACTTGACCCAACCAACATTGTGTCGGGGGAGGGGGGTTTAGAATATATGGCCGTTTCAACAACTACATGGTGGGTATGATATCAAAGAACGTCAATGTTAGGGCACAGTGTCTCAACTATTCTGCACGCCGTTGTAGTTATACCACACAAAACAAATGAATATTAGTATTATTATAAGTCTTTTATTTATGTATTTACAAAGCTCCTACCTTATACAAAATAATATAGATAAAAGCAATAGATAAACTGAATGTAATGATATTAAGTTGCAAATTTTGTTGTCATATGAATTTCACGTGAGAGGAATTCTAAAAACACAAGTAGCTAAACTAGTTCTGATGAACTGAATAATTAAAATACCCAAACCTAAGCCTTGGGACAAATTTGTGAAGACACTCCCACTATCTGTACGTGTGTATTTGAGGAATTGCTATATATATGAACAAAGCGTCGAATTAAGTGAAACGTGTTGCTAAGCTGGATGTTCAATTCTACTTGAGTTTGAACATTTTTTATGTCATCCATTTTCAATGAGAGTACTAAAACAATTAACTTCTCGCTTTCTTAATTTAATCTTCTCACTTTATGCAGGCAATTGATCAGGTGAAATTTGATTAGAAGCAGCTCACGATCAGTTCAAAAGCTATGGATAAAATTTGACGAAGTCAGTGGGATTCGTCAGTGGCCAGTCATAACCAATCAGGGCACGAGAGTGTTTGATATGTTTTATTTCGTGTGTTAACTGTTATGAAGGGACATTTCACTTTAATTTGCTTTATGAATGAACCTTTGACAATGTCAACTAAACTGCGCCATGTTTTTGACAACAACTTCCTGTTAGCTACAATGGAAAGATCCAGCAAACATGCGTTAATTCAGTTTTGTTGGATTCAAACAATTAGCTCAGTAACAATTACACATTACTAGTAGATTTTACAATTTCAGTATATACCAAGACGACGTGTATATCACTATTTCAAAAAAGGTTGTCCTTGGTTTTGGTGCATACTGCATAGACTGGAAGCAGTGAGGTGAAACGCATACCAAATTCGGCCATTTGGGCAAGATAAATATTTATTGTTAGCAGTAACGCGCTTCTAAAATATAATTTGTTCTAATGATGGTGAAGAAGGAGGATATGTTTTACTGTAGGGAAAAGAATAAAGGTAGATCTGCATGAGTATATATTTAATTTCAAATAGAAATGAAGCGCAGTGCGATTTTGTGTACTGTAACCCGTCACATTTCTTAGCTGACGTTAGTGCGTATTGTAATATTGCACCTAAATAACGGTCTTTTACCATAAGATACGATTATTAGCCCGTATATATGACACATAGCTACACAGTAGTCGAAGTAAATCAGCAAAGGAGATTCGAATACTTTTGGTTTCGATGATTTTCTTTCTCGCGACTTTGTGTAACCATCTAGCATTTATTTCTAATACCACTAACATTTATTCAAAATAATTTATGAAAACTGATTTATAAATCGTAAAATTTCCATAGAATATAAACCATACTAAATAGCAGACATTTTGGTGCAGATTTGATACTAATCGACCTCAATGATCGGGAACAGTGTACAATTGAAGTTTTCTGTTTATGAATTCGACACGTACAAAACATACAATAAATTTTTGTAAACATTTCGTATTTAGTGTATTTATTCTAGCTACAAAGCCTTGATTTCTATATTGCTTTAAGACGCATTTGTCGTTGAATCGTTTGATATAATGCTACCAAAAGAGTTAGTCTAGGTCTAAAGGTAAATTGATAATTGTAGTTGGAAGTTTGCTGAATTATTTTCGACAAGCGAAATCTCATGTGCATATGTTATAGTTAACAGGCCCCACGCGGTTATTATTAACTATAGCTGTGTATAATGCAAATTACTTATCACAAAAACAGACAAATTAAAGTTGTAATTACGTTATTTCGCATCGATATCTATCATTTTATGAAATAAATAGTACACATTTCAGATTATCAAAAAATCTTCCTTGTGACGCTATTGGGTGCCTCCTCACTGCTTCCAGTCATAGTGAATACTGCATACCAAGACTGAAATGCATCATGGACAATTTGTAATTGGGTAACAAGAGGCTTTACTAATGTTGATTCTTTGTTTCCTCTCAGGTTGAATCTAAGTAGACATTTTCTGTAACTTTTCGGCTACTTAAAAAATTGTGAAAAATACTCGAAATTTGATATCCACAATGCATTTTGGTCTTGGTATGCAGTATTCACTATATAGTATGCATTAACACTGAGGACAACCTTTTTTGAAATAGGTATGTACATTGAAACAGTAGCCTGAGTACCAGGCTCTCTAAAGGGAGGGGAAGGGTGAATGGGGGGAGACACAAGGGAAAAGACTGCCAGGAAGGGAATGCTGTCCTCCTCCCTCAGTCTTCACCTTCCCCTACCCCCAAGGGCCTGATACTCGGGCTTAAAGTGGTCCTAAGTAATGATTTCTTATTAGGTCTATATAACTTCTCAATACAGATCTAAAGTAAATGTGCATGGGTAGACAGGTAGATGAAGGCACATGAATGTAGATGAATGAATATGCAAGTTTTAAAAAACATCTTATACTTAGGTCCGTATGGTATGATGTGCTAAATATGAAATAAATACGTCTGGGCCGGCCTGGTTGTTCGAAAGGGTGTTAGCGCAAAGCCAGGTTTAGTATTAAGAAAATCATTGTGGGCTAACCCATTTTCGAACAACCGAGCCCTGTTCTGTTCACTGTGCATCCAAGATCGGTTCTCAGTTCGTATAACATTCGTTTTGATGGCAGTAGTCGGCTTTTAACTAAATTCATCCCCCTGCTACCTCACATTAACGTGCTATTCAGTTTTAAGCCTTTCGAACACTTTTATCGCCATTTCTTCCGAGCCCGCAAACACAACCAAGTGAGCAATACAATGACTGTCAACATCTGCCATCGACAGCGCAACAATCCTGACTTCGCCATCATAGTTAATGTCATTAATTCTCTTTAAGATCTTTTCAGAGCGACTTTGAAACTCTCCATCAGCGCGATATACCGATACGTTATATCCCAGGGTAGCCATGGAAGGGGCGAGTAGTAGTTGTGGAGTTGTACCATTCATTCTAGGGTTGACATCTATCACATATTGGCCATCTTTGTTTGTAAGGATATCGATACCCACGATACCAAAGTAGCCTTGTTTATGTAGGTATTCCTTAACAGGAACTATAGTGTTGTAAAGAAGGCTCTTCAAATTGGCCTGCTCTGCCCAGTCCACCTTGCCTCCACCCCAAACCAGGTCTTTACCAATGATCTGCGTTGTAACTCCAAGCCAATGAATTTGGCCCGACTTGAAAAGATAAAACTGCAAGCAATAATTTCCATTGATATCGTCGATGACCTCAGTTATAACTGGTGGCTTGGCGGACTTTAGATTGTCCTCCATCTCTTTCAAAACCGCTCTCATTTCTTCATGTGTGTCCACTTTGAAAGTGCCTTTGGTTCCCTTACCGTGGGCCGCTTTGACCATGCAGGGGAGGGTGTAGTCGTCCATCGTCATGTGCTTTGGGTGTAGCGTACCCATATTAGGGATACTTCTCTTGGACAAGACCCAGTAATGTACGTACGGATCCACCGCATGTTTGTCAGCGGGGATTCTCTGGTGTGGAAATGTAACAACAATAGGACCATCTTCGTTCCCGATATCTCTTGGTTTGATTAAGGGCTCGACGTATCCAGGGACCCATTGCTTCCAGTGCTTCCTTAGATCGTCGTTTGGGTAACCGTTAAGTAATAGAGGAACTTTGTTACCAGCCACGGGACACGCCCTTAAGGGTAACAAGTACTCGTTGTAGAATGAAGACGGAGGGGGAAAGTCATAGATGAGAAATTTTTCATCGTTGACAAAGCTCAAATTTTTGTTGGAACTTGAAGGGAATTCGAGCAGAATAGAAGCTCCTTCGGGAAGGTCTTGACTGATGAGGTTTGTTAGTGTTACTACGGTGACTGGTTGTTCACTGCTGATTGGTTCAGAAGTATCGATGAATTCCATGGTCAATGCTGGAGTTGAGGTGATTCCTATGAATAAATAGTTAGGTTAGTTAGTTGGTAATTCGGAATTATCGTCATAGCAACCATCTTGTCACAGAGCGCTTAAGCTTTCCTAGTAGTATCATTAAGACAACTTTAAAATAAACGAACAATACTTTTTATCTTGGCATATTTCGGCACAGCTTATATGCCATCTTCAGAAGAATAATTACAAAAGTTCGTTACAAGAGTATTACAGTGATTGACATGTGTTTGGAAAATTCCGTCTACAAGTTAAGATTACCTAAAATAACATACTAAGATCACTAAAGACTAATGGTTTACCTAAGTGGTATTGGTAAAAAGACTCTCAACGACCAGGATAAAGGAACACATCAAATACTGATAAAAATTCCCATTGCTTTTAACATCTATGACAGTCATGGTGATTGTAAAAGTTGATCAGTCTCCTTGTTTTAAAATTTTGGCTGACAATGCTAAAATCTTATTAAAGACTGAATTCAATGTTCAGATACAATATCTTAACAGGCTCGTAACATGGTATATTTTCGTCTCACTGATCCCGGGTTTTTACAGAAATTTTGATTCCTGAGCCCATATTTTTAGAACATTTTGATCCCTGATCCTTGGTGCAAAAAACTGAGCTGATCCCTGATTCTGACTCAATGTCCCTGATCCTCGATCCCACCAATTTGATTCCTGAGCGAGCCCTGGCCTCTGATCCCCGATCCTGGCCATAATTTGGAGCTTGATCCCTGATCCCATATACCATGTTACGAGCCTGTCTTTAAGACTTCGCTTAATGTTTAGTCTACCAGTTTTTCTCTCTGGACCTTAGTATGTTTACTTAGTTAATCATATAACAGCTATAAGTCATTGTTTACCTTTATATATTAGAAATTTTCAAACATGTCTATCATTATAAACCTATCCTAGAGTACAAATACTAAAACTGAGCCTGCAACAAATAGTACTAAATAGTGCTAAATTATGCAAATTCTTTTGTTTTCTATTGTATGTTGAATCAGTGCTATTTAGTACTAAATAGTGCAAAGTAGATTGCATACTTTTGGTGTTTGCACTCTATATATATACTCTTGTAACGAACTTTTGTAATTATTTCTCAGAAGATGACATAAGCTATGCTACCCCTTTTCTTCCCCTTCGCGGAACAAGGAGAAAAGTAACCCATGCCTGCCCTCACAACTTCTGGATGTAAGAAATTATGGTCTATACGGAGAAAAAACCTGTTTCAAACCGGTTTCTGTATGGTCGTGGCTAGATGGGATCCTCGCAAACAAGGTTTGGTTGGGTTTAGGGCCAGTATAATTTGGGAATACTTTGTAGAAATAAACACTCAAGTACCTCAAGATTAAAAGAATTATTCGTATATATATTGTAAAGTTATCTTGATCATTGGTGCTACTAAGAGTTTGGTAATATTATTAACTTTTATATACTAGTATATACTTTACACGTTGTTATATATCTAGACATATAGAAAGAGCTGTCTAAATCCATATTAATAAATACACCTAATTGCAAAAACGTTGTCATATAAAAACATATTGAATTTTAGTAAATTAGTAAATTTATCAAATAATACATTATCACTGACATCATGCACATTTGATTATACGGTATAGAAAATGCGCAATATAAATATTAAATATTATTATTATTAAATATTATTATTATCAGACTCGTGTTAAGCTCGGAAGTATCGTGATTTTTCGCGTGGTTCTCATAAACCCATATTTATTTCACAGGTTTATGAAAAATACTCAAAAAATCACGGCGATATTTCTGAGCTTAACACAAGTCTGAGGACCGTGATAATTCATTCCTACTTGATAAATTTAATCAATTACTAAAGTTCAATATCCGTTTTATGACAACGTTTTCAGTGCAATTAGGATTTAGCAGATTTAGAGGCACGGCTCTTTCTGGGATTGATCTGAAAGTGTACGTAAAAGTACAAGGCATGGGACGTTTATCTCAAAGTTCCCTTAAAGTGAAAAACTTAGCAAACAAAGGAATAACATTATAAATTGCGTTAATTTTATGGAGTGTTAATGCCTATTTCTGTGCTGGTAGAGCGTTCTAGAGTATTAGTGACGAAAAATTTAAGATTATTTTACAACATGAGACGATTTGTCATTATGTCAAAGAAAATCAAATTTTAAAGTTAACAAACAAACGAGAAACAATCACGTTAATTCTATGGAGTGTTAATGCCTTTTTCTATGGTAAAACGTGGATTATAAATTATTGTGCTCATGCATACTTCGAACGTGGCCAAAGAAGGGAAGACCCTGGCCTTCTTTTTAACAACTTTGAATACCGCTAACCAATTAGATATCGGCGCTTCACTTTGAACAGTTCGACAGGCGGACTTTGAACATTGATGTAATAATGTATGGTGTACCGTGAATGCAAACTCCACCTATCGAGATATCAAAGTGAAGCGCCGATATCTAATTGGTAGGCGGAAGTATTCAAACGGAGTTGTCAAAAAGATGCCAAAAAGTTGTGGCAGTGGCCACGGTTCGAAGCGTAGCACTGTAATGAATATTTCAAGAAACACGTGGACATGAGGCTCTTTTTCACCAGTACTAAAGTTAGCTTTGCTATATCCGTGAGCAACAGTCAATATTATACTAAGATTCAGTATTGTAAAGGTTTATGGGGTTTTAAACCGTGATCGACGTTTTGACAACAGGTCAGTTCTGGAAAATTTAGTTGAAAAAAATCATAATACTGAGCTTATTGTGACTATCAAGTAAGCTATTCCAGAAATTCAAAAAAATCATCTGTCTGTCCAATAAAAAATAAATAAATAAATAAATAAATAAATAAATAAATAAATAAACAAACAAATAAATAAATAAACAAATAAATAAGGTATTTATATAGTGCATTTCACGACGTCTCAATGCCCTTTACACCAGAGAAAACCTTCTAATTAAGTGTGATCGGAGGGCCTCCTGGACCGAAGGAAAAACGATGCGTAGCCGAACCTACATGAAAAAGTCGTTTCAGTGTGGTGAGTGAAAACGGAGGTGGAAAAAACACGCTATTTCAAATTTATCTCCGTAACAATAACCACATCGACACCCTCAGTTGCCACAACAAACATCTTGTCCAAATGCGAACACAACAAGACGGCTCTTCTACCGTACCTGCTGTTTTATATGCATTTTTTCAGAACTTTCCATGTAGACTTATCGAAAGTTACTCAAAAACTGAGCGGCCTTTTCGATGGCACATCCGGTGTCCAAAACTGACATAAATCCTAAACATAAAACTATTCAAATAGCTTTTGTAAGCCTTAAGATGTTTTCAGTTTGTTATATTCAGCTATTTAGTAGTTTTTGACTCACCTGATTCACTGCTGCCCGGTTTTGCTTTTCCGTCGATCCAAACACTGAACCGGCTAAACCTTGGACGTGTAGTGTTATTGCGGTAAAGCAGCTTACAGCTAAACAAACAATTATCATAATTATTAACTCCATTTAACAAACAATGAATCAGGGTAATTCTTTCAATGTTCTTTCTTTCCTTAGCGACCACAGAACTATGGCGACTAACCGTATGTTAACCAAATACTACATAGAGAAGAAATTGCTACTAATCTTCTATAAAAACTCTACACGTTGGCGACACGAAGTCATGGTTTTTGACCACTAAACCAATGTTCACTCATTTGTGGGATTCGTTGTTCGTTTTGAGTGGTTTATATTCATTTTTGTAAATGCCGTCAACAATGGTTATTCATCATCAATTAAACAAAAATCCTTTAAAGATTTTAAAAGACAACCGACAATATATAAGAACGCTTTATAATGGGGAGGCCAAAACAATACCTTTTCTCTGCAATAAATATAGATTGATTGATGATTGAAAGTCAAAGTTGCTCATCCTAGCTTGTTAAACAATGCTTTGACATTCTTGTGATAATGGTACTAGCCATCGTCTTCGTTACAAAAATGATAGATTATACCGAGATAAACTCGCCTTTTCTCAGAATAAGTGGTGACTTAAAAAATCTCAAGTGATAAAAGGCGGAATTAAAACTAATAATACGCACCTCGAGATGGCCAATTGGGCTGTTATTAGATCAGCTGTATCACTGATGTGTCATGTTTATCGATATATGAAATATACACAAAGAGACCAAGCATGTTTTTTGGTAGACAGCTACAATAAGAAAAGTGTACGTATAAAAACAATACATTTCTTGTAAAATTCTTCAGTTAATTTTGATTCCATATAGCTTTACCGGCTTCAGTTGAGAAAAGAAAGCAAGAACTGAACATCAGCCCGATTCGATAAAATTCGTGTCATGTTTATATATTGCATGATTCGCATAGGACGAACTTTTGACGAAAACGTACCAGGAACCGCAAATGAACTGGAGTACTAAACTGAGGCCCCGTCCAAATGGAAACGTTTTGATTTGCAAATGCTTTTTTGAGCGTTACATATTCCATTCACGCGAAAACGGCACTGATCATTTTCTTTTTGAAAACGCTTATCAAAGAATTAGCCCCCCGTACTCTCAAAAATGAAATGCTCCGCAGCCCCTAATTCTAGTCCTATTTTAAGCAGGATAAGCAGACGTTTGCGCATATTCATTATAGTATGAATCCATTCGTGAGGCCGTTTTCATAGCGTTTATTTAATTGTTGTCGTGTGGACAGGCAAAAACGAACTGAAAACGATTATGTGGACGGAGAACTTTTTAGTCGTTTGCATTTATGTATGAAACAGTCTTGATCTGTTTGCATCTACACGGAAAACGTTTGCGTGCCGCAGAGGGGGGCTAGCTCCAAAATGAAATAGATGACAAAACCATTTAAGTGTTTATCTATTTGTGTTGTAAACGGCTTCATTTTGTAGATAAGATTATCATTTTAATCTGCGCTTTTATTTCATATGACAGTTATTAGTTTGAACAAGACCAAATTAGAATGTAATTAATTTTACTGTTCAATCGAAACAAGAGATTAGGAATGGGATTATATGTGAGTTAATTTAAAAAATCATAAATTTTAGCTGTCAGGCCTGGGCCCACCACATAAACCCTAATCCACGATTACCCGCCGCCAAACACTACAGGAACAAATTTTCTATGACAGATTTCTGTGGTCATTTTTTGCTCGTCTGGACGACAAAATCTGACAAAATTTCACATAAATGCATTTCATTTTGCCATGCGGAATTGCTGGTACGCGCCGATTAAAATCCATTTGTCATAGGAACTACCAAATTGTCGACATTGAAAATTTGCTCATTTTTGAATGAAGAGCAAGACAAGATTATCATTGATTAAAAGATTATCAGTTTCAAACAGACTTTAAAAAATATAACCTGCATATTGTAAACTGACAAGAGAAAGGAAGAGAAAGAGGTACAGTTCTTCCACGTTCTCCTAACCTAAGCGTGCTTTTTATGCGAGCGAAAAAAGAAAAGAATGAAGGAAGGAAAGAAAGAAGGAAGGAAAGAAAGAAAGAAAGAAAGAAAGAAAGAAAGAAAGAAACAACAAAGAAAGAAAGAAGGAAAGAAAGAAAGAAAGAAAGAAAGAAAGATCAATGCGAGCGATAGTGATAAATTTCACAGTTGAGTTACAAATACGATAGACAACCTGAATAGATAGATAAACGAAGAGAATGAAGTGACTTTGAATGTATTTACTGATGATGAATAAGTCATTATTTTCTTTCATGTGATTTCCACGAGAAATATTTCCACGAGAAATTGATTGCCCGTGATGATTATATCCTTGTCCACCAAGCGACAGAACGAAGTTGCATCGATCCCAGGATGAAATAGACATTATACAAATTTAGGGAGCGTTTCTATGGAGACGGAGGAGTTCAGTTCGTAATCATGGGACAAGAATTTATTTATCTTTATGTGAGTAGTATCTACCCGTGACGAAATGAAGGTCTTTTTTCTGAGATGAAATGAGATGTAGTGTCAATACTCACTACATTACTGATTGTCTTGGGCGTTTCACGTTTACATGAATTTTGTATCACATTTTGTCACTTTGTTGAAGACGGGGATGAAATCGTGTGGGGACGAAACGCTTCATCCGAAACTATAAGGTAGTAACGGCCGAACACCGAGGTGAAATTCCCTCCACCCGGGTACGTCGGCAATCTCAAAACACTCAAGACAGAGCAGCATTTACCAAACTGCTTGGAATTATTTCTTCTCCTGAAATATTGTGATATGGAGCTATGAATGCAAAACGTATTGGGTTTTGGTCCACGAGAAGTAAGATTCTCCTGAAATATTGTGAGATATTCCGAACTATTTTGGATTAAACGTAACAGATTTTTGCTATGGAATGTCTATAATTAACCTTTCTTTGGATAATTCCAATATCAGCTTGATACAAACAAAACTCCCGTGAAGCCTAGCGTCCACGTGGGAGAGACTTCCACAGACATTGTAACAGATATTGCTTTGTGACAATAGCGACCTGACGATAGGGAATTAATATATGAGCAACTGTATGAGTGATATCAAACGTGAAGTAAAAGTTCTGTCTCCAAATTTGTATCACTAGTGAAAAATCTGAAGGACTAAAACATAGCGATCTAACTGTTCTATGTATCTAAAAATATTACAAATAAAAATAATGAAACCTACCTTCTTATTGGAAAACAGTTTACTTAGAAGATCGATCTGTCTCTAATAAGTGTCTTCTTTACTTTCGAAGAACTTACAAGGCGCCGATCTTTAGACTTTTCCCTTGGGTATAATCTGCGTACCGGGAGGGGAGGGGGATCGGCTGCTTCTTTTTCCCGGTCGATTTGAAAACAAAATAAACACTGCAATCACTAAATTCCTAAACTCTCATTCAGGTTATTTTTTCTTCTTATGCAAGGTGAAATTTATCTAACGTTTGTATAATCATCAAATACCTTTGATGAAAAGCGCAAATCAGTGGTTGGACTTCCTGTGGTAAAATGAAGATGAGGCGCGCAAGTGACGCGCAAGTCGCATTCCGTAAATTCCAAAATGGCTGACGGCAATGATGTCTTGGATACTAAAACAACAACTTTAAATGGTCTTGACGATTCAACGGCGGGTCTGAACAATCATCAAGAATCACTGACAGACAGCCAAGACGATGACGAAATATGTGAACTTGCAGAAAAGTTAGAAATAGTGGTTGCTTTTGCAGACTACGACGCCAAAGATGACAGTCAGCTGAGCTTCAAGACAGGAGATCGACTGACGGTTATCAGTAAAGAAACGAGCGAGTGGTGGTGGACAGAATTAGAAGGTTCTTGTGGTTATGCACCAGTTAATCATTTAATTCTTAATAAAGAATCGAACTCTGGAAAGAAATGGCAAGACGATGAGTATTTTAACAGCTATGGATCATTGAATTTGCACTTAGAGATGCTAAGCGATAAGCCACGTACTACATCGTATATGAAGGCCATTCAACAACACGCAGAATATCTCAAAGACAAGATTGTTTTAGATGTAGGCTGTGGGACTGGAATACTTAGTTTGTTTTGCTCAAGAGATGGTGGTTGCAAGAAGGTCTATGCAGTAGAAGCAAGCGACATTGCCGATCTTGCACAAGAAGTAGTCCAACAAAACAAGCTTCAGGATCAAATTATTGTGATGAAAGGTAGAATAGAGGAGTTGCAGTTGCCAGAGAAAGTCGATTTGATCATATCTGAATGGATGGGAACCTTTTTGATATTTGAGTTTATGATAGAGTCTGTCCTCTTTGCGAGAGATGCTTGGCTTGCCCCAGGAGGTGCCATGTGGCCATCTCATGCTAACCTATTTCTTGTACCATGTTCAACTCAAGGTCTTTATGATAAAAAGGTAGCTGTCTGGCATGATCAATATGGCTTTGATTTCACACCAGCTTTGAAAGTATCCAAAGATGAATTCCTCTCTAGACCAATCTATAACCATGTCTTTGACATGAATGATTGCTTGTCCGAACCACAGTTGCTCATGCAATTTGACATGATGACTCTTTCCATTAGTGACATTGAGCTCCATATTCCTTCGTTTAGGTTTCACATCACTGAAGATGCACTGATGTATGGGTTCTGTTCCTGGTTTGATGTTGTCTTTGGCGGAGTTCCATTATCAAATGGAACAAACTATGTTACTTTATCAACATCTCCTAAAAGTGAACTCACTCACTGGAAGCAAGATCTTTTCCTGCTTGATGACCCAATTGCTGTGCAAAAGGGTTACTTTATTGATGGATCAATCTACATCAAGAGAAACCCTGAATATCGACGACATCTCAGTGTCACATTCAACTTTTTAGTATTTTATGGACAATCAGTGAATGATGAAAATGCATCTACTGAAGTAGTTTATGATATAAAGAAAACATTTTACATATGGCGTTAGGCCCCTATATTAATAAATTAAGATATATTATATTATACAGAACATTTAATAACTTATATACAACACTGTTATATATGTTAAAAAGGAAATTATGTGTACTTAACCACAGCAGAGTTAATAGTCTGACCACAGCGAAGTCACATGTAAGTCCTATTGGTTGCATGTCTTTGAAAACAGCACACCTAGTGCCATGATAGTAAACTAGGTAGTATTTTAGGATGATACAGTTGATGTATTTGAAACAAGGGTTTATCTATTTATCCAAATAATTTGTATTATTCCTGTCAGTGACAGGTTTTGAGAATACTTATACAGTTTTTATTGTCTTTCTACATTATGTACATGTCAGAAGACATTTTTAAAAAGAATAATATTATTGAAGACAGAGTTCTTTTATTATGCATGAGTATCATTTGCCAAGATTTTATAGTTCTAGTTTGTAAACATTTATGGGGATATTTTGGGTTTTCGCTATATCTAATAAATCATGGTTATATAATGGCTATAAAGTGTTCTTTATATTTTAAACAAATTTAGACTTTATTGATATTATTCAGGTTTTATTAACCAGAAACCTAGCCCTACTAATGGGGTTTCATCTGAGCCCGGGGGGGGGGGGGACTCCTATATATAAGAGGATGGGGATGCTCGTCGGAAATTTTAAAAATGACCCCTAAAAGGTACCAAAGTCATATCCAGGTGGGCGTGGCAATACGTGATTTTTACCCCTAAAAGGTACCAATCCAAAAACACTAAATTTAACATTTTGCATATTTTTAATAGTATTAAAGACGAAGTCTGTCCCTGTCCATTCCAGATTGAAGTCCCCCCCTGGGCATCTGAGCATGTACTGGAGATTTTGCTGCAAATAACAGATGCTGCAAAGTTGCCCAGACATCATTTGTTGTTCCTCAACCAAAGGATTACAGAAATAATCAGAAGTGCATAAACAAGAGACTGAGATTTCACATTTAGGTTATTGTTAGAACTTGTTTTGGTTGGTTATCTTGAAAAGTTCCACACCTTTCTTCACAATTCCCTTAATTCCTTATCCCTTCAGGGCCCTAGCCATGAGTTTTAGAATGGTCTGGTTTTCAAAATTAGGGGGGAGGGGTGGGGGGAGGCTTGTTTATTTGCTACTTGTTTCATGTAATTTTTTTTTTTTTTTTGGAGCTTAGTTTTTTCATTTAAAAATACCCAAATCAATTAAAAAGATTTAATTAGATTTTTTTGAATTGTCAAAAAATAAACAACAACAACAACAACTATTTCATTCAAAAATAATGGTATGGTTGAAACCAGACCAACCGTACTGTTGGCTACAGCCCTGCCGTATTATTTCCACTCCCAACCGCAGTGAGTGACACTTCCTCTTACTCTTTTATTTTCTGCCAGATAAGTCAAAATGCCAGTAGAAATGTTGTGCAGACATGCACGTGAAGTGATGCATTTCTGGGACGGTTGCTATGGATAGCGCTATCCCAACTTTTGTTCTTGCACCTGGTCTGAATTTTCCCGCGAAAACCGTTTTAGTTGGGTTACCTGTGGTGTCTCCAGTCCCTCTCGACTTTACATGTAGCCGCCATATTGGAGACTTGTGTAAAACTCCTCACAAGGAAAAATAATAATTTTGAACTTCTCTGGAGTTTCTTTTATCAAATATTTAGAATTTAAACTTCACAGTTTTATATGCACTAATTGTTGTCTGAGAAATGTGAAAATTATTAGCCCAAAGATGGAAAAACAAAGCTGAACTTGAAGATTTTACGTTGTGGCCACGTTCTGCACGTGTTGATACCGAATAAAGATCTTCAAGTTAGACCGTAAATACTAAAGAACGATGAAGAAAGGCAAGCAAGCTGTTGTACCTACAATACAGCAAATAAGTGCTGAGGTTATTACCCAGGTAAGAATTTATCAAAGTTAGACCACTGATATTTTGGCTGACAGGACAATGGTCCCACAAGTAGTCCTTCGAACTTTCATACTAATTCTACCTCTCCATTCAATATATACACAACCAGGGGCGGATCCAGGATTTTGAAATGGGGGGTGAATTTTTGTAATAATGTTAGAGAAATCAAATATTATTTTAATATTTGAGGGATTGGAAAAAGAAAAGAAAGAAGGGGGCTCAGAAAAAGGGGGGTGAAAATTCACCCATTTCACCTCCCCTGGATCCGCGCATGACAACACTTATGTAACTTGATGATTTTTGGTGAAAATGTAATGGAGATACATTACACACAAGCTTAAACTTTTTAAAGTAGTGAGGTGTAGTGAAACCGTTGTAGTCACTCGGTCCTTTTCACTCTTGAATCAACTAAAGTTACAGAAATAAGAGCAACAAAATCACTAAACTTGTCTCACAACATTGCTGCGAAATGAGTTGAAGAATGATGCTGCGCGTTTTTCCACCCGAGTACAAACTTGTCTTGCAACAAAATAGTTTGCTGCAAGTTGAGTGAATCCTGACTTCTGATTGGATCAATCACAAACACAAAGGAAGCCATTTCACAGTTTGCTGCAAGACAAGTTGACTTTGGGGTGGTAATACATGCAACATCATGAAATTTTGTTGCAAAAAGTAGAGCGACTGTCTACTTGCTGCAACAGTCTTTTTAAACTTGCAGCAAACTATTGTGTTGTGAGAAAATTTTGTTTTTGGAACACCGGCCAAGGACATTATGGAGTGTACAATCTTAATATGGAGAATCGAAAATTACCCCCGAGCGTAATCTTTACCCTCGGATTAGCCAATCATAGTCAAGTATTTTTGAGATATGTCAACGAGAGTAAAATTTACTCGTTGACAGCCAATTACGTTCAAGTAGATAAGTAAATTTTACTCTGTTTGGTAAAATTTACTGCTATGTTTTGCCATATGTTCGCGAGTTTTCTACAAAATCAAACTTAAGGTTAAAATAATCTAATATCCGAATGTTTTCTTTGTGATTTTGTGTAGATTTAAAGTTATATGAAGTGATTTCTTTGATATTCTTACCATGAAATCGGAAAACGCTTGTCATGCAACTATGGTCTTGGCCCGCCATCGATTTAGCTGACCCGATCGCTATTCGATTATCCAGACTCAATAAACAACACGTTCATATAATTGCGTTTTTTTTCTGCAGAATTATTGTATTCAAACATGTCTCACTTCTAGCGCTTTACAGAAGTACCAACGTTTTTAGTCATCTCAATGCTGTGGTTTGAGTAAAATACCAATTAAGTAAAATTTACTCGTTGACAGCCAATTACGTTTCAGTAGACAAGTAATTTTTACTCGGTTGGGTAGACATTACCGCTATATCTTGCCATGTGTTTGGCTCGGCTCAAGCTTAAACTGATCCAGACTCATAAACTTCTGGGTTTTTTTTCGCTATAGAATATATTATCTCACTTCTAGCAATTTACGAAAGTGCAAGTTATCGTAGTATTATATTTAAGTCATCGTAAAATTTACTCATCGAGAAACCAATTACGTTTTAGCAGTTAAACGTAATTTTTACTCGGTTGGGTAAAAATTACAGCTATATATTGTTGTATGCTTGTTGAGCTCTGAAATCGCGCTCAAGGTCAAATTCTTGTGACTTTGTGTAGACAAAATGTCATGCTTTTCATCAATGGGCCGTCACGATAAGATCGCCGCCACATGCATGTAGACTCATAAACCCGGGGGGGGGGGGTACTTGACCAGGATTTGGGTGGGGGTGTTCCGCTGGGATCCTAAAACGGTTACCCTGTTTATGACAGAAAAACGCAAAATACCATACCCTGTTTATGACAAAGTATAACATTGCAGAATGTAATGTACTTATTTGTTTGTAATGTAAATGAGTTTCATAACGAGTTTGTTGCGATCGTGATCGAACAACGATAAATAAAGCTTCCAGACAGATCGTTGCTGTTGTGGCTAGCTAACGACTAAGGTTGATGAGAAAGCTGCTACCCTTAAAATGGTAAGAAGCTCAAAAAATTGCAAAAAGGATACCCTGTTTATGACAGGGAACTCGAAAAACCATACCCTGTTCAGCGGATCATCTCCGTATAGTAAATATATGGGAGTACCCCCCCCGGGCTCATAAACTATATAGTTTCTGTAACCTGGTAACTGCGTTTTTATCTTGGAATACAGAAATGCCAACTTATTTTAGTCATCGCAATGTTGTTATGTTGAGTGGGTCTTGAGTAAAATTCCAGAGTAAAAGTTTCTCGTTGCAAAGCCGAATTATGTTTCTGATCAGTAGATACCAAGTAATTTTTACTTGGTTGGGTATGTTCGATTCAAGCTTACAGTACTTACAGACTAGCTCAGACTCATAAACAACACAGCGAAATTGCGTTGTTCCTCCATATAGAACACTTTTTTGGTTTTCTAATAGCACTCTACTAAAGTGTCAACGTGTTTACCGGCTTTTTAGTCATCGTAACATTATACCTCTTCTGACACGAGTAATTTTTACTCAAAGCAATTACTAGTACCTAAAGCCAACGAGTCGTGATCCTCATATAAAGCCAGACGTTGTCTGCAATTGTCTTCATAAGAATTTATTTTAGACATTTCTTTGAGTAAAGAAACAAAAAATCGACAACCGACGAATAATTTATTGAAATCCACCTATGAACTCGGCTCTAATCTCGCGCCAACTGACCCGCCAGTCATGATGATCAGTTGTTTGGCATCACATCGTCGGTTGTCGATTTTTTGTTTCTTTACTCAAAGAAATGTCTAAAATAAATTCTTATGAAGACAATTGCAGACAACGTCTGGCTTTATATGAGGATCACGACTCGTTGGCTTAGGTACTAGTAATTGCTTTGAGTAAAAATTACTCGTGTCAGAAGAGGTATAATGTTACGATGACTAAAAAGCCGGTAAACACGTTGACACTTTAGTAGAGTGCTTGAAAACCAAAAAAGTGTTCTATATGGAGGAACAACGCAATTTCGCTGTGTTGTTTATGAGTCTGAGCTAGTCTGTAAGTACTGTAAGCTTGAATCGAACATACCCAACCGAGTAAAAATTACTTGGTATCTACTGATCAGAAACATAATTCGGCTTTGCAACGAGAAACTTTTACTCTGGAATTTTACTCAAGACCCACTCAACATAACAACATTGCGACGACTAAAATAAGTTGGCATTTCTGTATTCCAAGATAAAAACGCAGTTACCAGGTTACAGAAACTATATAGTTTATGAGTCTACATGCATGTGGCGGCGATCTTATCGTGACGGCCCATTGATGAAAAGCATGACATTTTGTCTACACAAAGTCACAAGAATTTGACCTTGAGTGCGATTTCAGAGTTCAACAGAGGAGGATGGACACTTCCCACGTGATACGTTAGACCAATCAAACTTGCTCCTTCAAGGTCGCTTCTGGCGTGACAGATTATTCACTCGAAATACATACAAAGGCGATAAATACGGAAATTTTCTTTTGAATTTAGTTGAAACTTTGCAATTTAAGTTTTCAGAATCACTGTTGAGTTATCAAGGAATCGAACTGACATTAAATATCGGAAAGACAAGTGATATTTTCAATTAAACTTTTGTCATCATTTTCAGTCACGCATGATACTTCTCGCCGAGATAAACTCTGCAGAGTAGGTACTTTCAAACCATGTGAAATCACATATTGTTAGCGAATAAGCCAACAAAATTTACATATCTGGAAAGTTCAAGAACTGAACTTTGATTTTAAGTGGTTGCCCCCATTTGCCCCCTCAGCAGTTTCAGAGATAGAGCGGTTTGAAAACCAAGAAAATTTGCCATCTTGTTCCAGATGGTGACAAAAATACCGCGTCATACTCAGGTCAATGTCAGGTTTCCCAATAGTAAACTTGGAAAATCCAAGGAAATCTTAAAATGCTAGAAGGGATATTATTATTATGAAGCTTCATTCACGCCTAAAAAGCCTTCCTTTTATGTTTTTTATTAGTATGAACGCTTCCAATTCAAAGCAGAAGCAGTCCGGTCCATTTAAAATCTTGTTCCGGTCGGAGAGAAAGCATGTTCCTCATGGCGACATTTAATAATTCCAGGCAAGAAGCCTACAAAAAGCAAATACAATAAACCTACGTCAAGAAAATCCCTGATTCATTCAGCATCAGTTTTACATATAAGCTTTGCTAAATTTGCCAAACATTATATTTCCGCTGTAGTTATAATATCGGTATCTCGACTTTCATAACTGATAAGGAATCAAAGCTATGAACTAACTGATAAAACTTACAAAATAGCTTATCTGAGAAATAATGCTTCTGTGTACTCTAACAAGACATGGAGAATTAAGGTTTGCAAACTTTTGGATAGATGTATCGCACGATGGAACGACCAGAAGGCGCCTTTCTGGAAGCGAATATATTTACAAAGCTGAAATGGCAGTAGATGACTTTCCGGCATCGCCAGGGAAGGTAAACTTGGTGCTGTCAATTCGAATGGATATGATGGATCGATACAGTGTATTATTACTAAGTCGGTATTCTCGAAAATCTATATTCTTGATCGATAGTGTTGTTGTTTGAGAGCCTCTATTGATGTTATCACCTCGATGGTTGGAGTCAACTGAGTTAGAATTTCATTTTGAACCATGATCCTTTGTGCGCCACTGTCCATCCTCCTCTGAGAGCTCAACAAGCATACAACAATATATAGCGGTAATTTTTACCCAACCGAGTAAAAATACGTTTAACTGCTAAAACGTAATTGGTTTCTCGACGAGTAAATTTTACGATGACTTAAATATAATACTACGATAACTTGCACTTTTGTAAATTGCTAGAAGTGAGATAATATATTCTATAGCGGAAAAAAAACCAGAAGTTTATGAGTCTGGATCAGTTTAAGCTTGAGCTGAGCCAAACACATGGCAAGATATAGCGGTAATGTCTACCCAACCGAGTAAAAATTACTTGTCTACTGAAACGTAATTGGCTGTCAACGAGTAAATTTTACTTTGGTATTTTACTCAAACCACAGCATTGAGATGACTAAAAACGTTGGTACTTCTGTAAAGCGCTAGAAGTGAGACATGTTTGAATACAATAATTCTGCAGAAAAAAAACGCAATTATATGAACGTGTTGTTTATTGAGTCTGGATAATCGAATAGCGATCGGGTCAGCTAAATCGATGGCGGGCCAAGACCATAGTTGCGTGACAAGCGTTTTCCGATTTCATGGTAAGAATATCAAAGAAATCACTTCATATAACTTTAAATCTACACAAAATCACAAAGAAAACATTCGGATATTAGATTATTTTAACCTTAAGTTTGATTTTGTAGAAAACTCGCGAACATATGGCAAAACATAGCAGTAAATTTTACCAAACAGAGTAAAATTTACTTATCTACTTGAACGTAATTGGCTGTCAACGAGTAAATTTTACTCTCGTTGACATATCTCAAAAATACTTGACTATGATTGGCTAATCCGAGGGTAAAGATTACGCTCGGGGGTAATTTTCGATTCTCCATATTAAGATTGTACACTCCATAATGTCCTTGGCCGGTGTTTTGGGTAAAAAAATGTACAGCATTGCTCTTCAACTTGTTTTGCAGCAATGTTGCGAGACAAGTTGAGTGATTTAGTTGCTCATATTACTGCACCTTAAAATCGAATTCACACTTAGCTAGCAGTTAACAGTGTTTATAGACTTGGGCAGATTTAGCAAACAATGCTGTGTAAGGCCCAGATCAAATGAGAACGCAGTGAAGTGCATGTTGATGTTAGTTTTGACTTGCACCTTCTTTTGACCTGCCAACTTGCATCAACTTGCATTGACTTGCGGCTACTTGTATTGGCTGAGAGGACTTGCATGCCATTTGAGCGTGCTCAAATTTGATCACAAGTTGATGCAAGTTCTGGCTCATTTGAATGGTTACCATGCTAGACTGTGCATGTTGTCTTTCTTGTTCTTTTTAGTCCAAACTCAGAGGAGGAACGCACACCTTCCCGAGATGCATTGCAAAATGAAGTATATTATCAATTTTTTCGCACATTCATCATTGTGTTGAAGTCACCGAAGCGAGAGCATCGATAGGGATGTAGCAAAGCTAGTTCTTTCGAATTTGTCATCTATTGCTTGTGAAAAACGAAACTCACTTATGGTGTAGCTTGAAGTATCAATTCTTTGTCATAAAAATAATTAATGTTAAGATAAATACGCTGGATGAAGCGACGCTTTATGTTGAATCCTGTGATTGAACTGCATGGATGGTCCAAGTTCGTGAGTAGTTAATTCTCAAAATATGTGATACAACATGTAAAATAAAGTTAAACTTGTAAAACTAAATCTTTAATTAATTTTGGATTGCTAGCCAATTCAAGAACAAACTTCAATGAAACTTTAGAGTGAGAATATAAATAACACTGAAGCAAGGATCGGTAACGCCAAAGGTCACGGACTGAAATTAGTTTATTTCCCGAGCGTTATAGTCGAACGTTATGCTCTAAGAACATGTCGTATTTTTATCATTACGCCTTTCATATGATGCCTGAATTACTCTCACAATCCAAAGAGCAAAGTGTTATTTTACTATGATGCATATTGACGCGATTTTAAACCCAGACACTGAGCCAGTGGTTTATCAGCAACGGCTACAGGCTGCTTGTGTTTGACGTCAAAACATCCCGCATAAATTATAAAATTTCGAATTGAAATCCTGGGTCACTAAGGGTCACTTTGAGACCACAAAAAAGAGGAAGGATCGCTCTATAAGACACTATAATCAGAACCAGTTTATATTGATTCATTTTAAAGAAAGCGATGTTTGAATATTGGGTATTTTCTTCAGGCCCAAATGTACTTCAAGTTCAAATCTAAAATACAAACCTTTAGAAATGTCAAAATTAGCTAAATTTGTAATAATTTGAAAGCTCTTTTATCACTTCTTCTTATTTGTAAAGGAATTTATTTCTGCATCTCAATACAACGACCAAAAATTAGCTCCGTTTCCACCATAAATTTTGTACAAACCCTTACAAATCCACGTTTCAAAGGCGCAATGTATCTTGGGAAGGTGTGCGCTCCTCCTCTGGTCCAAACTTCTACACACTACCTCTCTCACAAATAATTCAAACAAAAGCGAAACTGATTTTGTCCTTGTCCTTCAGACTAATATTATTGAAACACTTGTATTAACTTATATTGAGCTGTGTTCAAAAGAGACGAGCAAGTTGCAAGTCAAAACTTGCATTGACTTGCACCTCTTGCTTTCTCATTTGATCAGGGCCTAAGAGGACTCATGTGAAATGCCAAATTTTGTTCAGAAATGACCACTGACAAAGACGATGCAAAAACAAGTGAAATTACATACTCAATGTGGCATCATGACGTTGGCACAGTTGTCATGCAATAAATGAACATCCTGTTTTTGTGTCACATTGTATTGTTTACTCAATCTGCCTTATGTTTTGATACTACATGTATGTATTGTTTTTACCATTTATAGTTGGGAAATAAATATTGGTTAAAAAGTGGAGAAAATGCACCATTTGATTCAAAGGTAAAGACTACAGTGTTATATTACATTATGATCTTGGTCCATACAATTAAGACAATTATAACTGCATACAGTCAAAGCTGCCATAAACGAACACCCTTGGGATACTCAAAAGGTGTATATAAGTAAAGCTGTCCAATTATGGGAGCATGTATTAATAAGTACAGTGTTTGAGTAGGAGTTATTTTAAATGGGGTTTTGGAACTGTCCACTTACAAGAGTGTCTTACAAGCAGAGCTTCGACTGTAATTAGTTTAGTTTATTTAGCTTTTCCTTCCGATGAAGACAGGGACACCACAACAGCTTTTGCCAATAATTCTGTGACATCAAGCAAATTTCACATGACAAGTGCATTCGACTTATGAATTTGGCCAAATTTTCTTATAGATACAATGTAGGCAAAAACAAACAAACAAACAGACTGGTAGAATATAGGATATAGGATACAGGATGGTATTAAATAGCAGGATGGTAATGTAGTTACTGGAGGGTTAAGAAAATGGGTTGTGTTTAAGATATCACACCTATTGATATTGCCCTCCAATATTAAAGTGCAGGATACAGAACACACACCAGCTGGAGTTGTCTGCTGTTGTGTACTGATACTGCATACATAGAGTAGATTTTGTATGACTGTGAAAATGGCACCACACGGTCATGGCACGGTTACAGCAGAAATTTGGAATGTTTTTATAGACAACACGGCACTGACATGGCCATGGCACGGCGCAGTCCATTTCACACTCATACGAAAACCACTCTTATGAAAAGAGGAGTTAAGGTGACTAGCTACTATTGGAAAAATATTGAAAAATCATTTAACCACAGTTTTCTGGAGGGAAATTTATTGCTGATCCCAAAAACGAAAAGAAAAAAGGGGGTCCCTCACTCGTTTTCGAGATAATTAGCATTGAATGAATGCCTATTTCAGAATTTTTGAGGCGAAAATTGCTCAACTGGAAGTGAATAGAAAAGAAATATAAAATTCACAAAATTACAGTTCTACAACTGTTAGTTCTATACACCTTATTCCAAAATGGCGACGGTGGTGACAATCAGTAGATCTAGAGTAAAACAATCAAAACATCAAATATCAAGGCTTATTTTTATGTCTAGGGTAAAGAAAAACACAGGCAAGACAAAATTAGCAACAGATTTCCTACAGATAAACTTTAACATGAATTGTGGACCTCGATGCCTCGCTTTCATGCTCTCTGCTGTCACTAGTGTCCGCCATTTTGGAATTAGGTGTATACTCTCATGATATCTTGAAAACCTTTCTTTTCTTAATTAGATTATTGAAAAGATATACCATGAAGAAATCAGGGGAAGCAGGTAAGAAGTGTTTTAGATCTTCTAAAGCAAGTTTTCAGTTTCATATTTTCCTCAAGTTTTCTAAACATTGAGAACACAATAGTGGAACTGTTGTGGCTAGCTGTTAGTTGTGAAGTAGGAAGCTAGATTGAACAGGCTTGCTTTTCAGGTTTCTTGTTTTCCTTGTTTGATTGTTTGTTGAAGCAACCTTGTTGGGATACATAGTCAGTGTTTTTACTAGCCAGGATGTTTTAGCTTTGGGTCCTCAGGACTCACAGAGAACATGAAAGCATGCCATAATGGTATTGGAGGGGGGTCCTTTGATCAAGCAGATATTGGTGTATTTGCTTTTATGTATGTGTAATTTTAATATGAATATGGTGCTGGATGTCACCCAGCCATGTGGGTTGTTGGTTCACAGCTAGAGATACTACAAGCATGCTCAGTGAACTGGGCATAAACTAATGCCACAAAGTGTTATAAACAATGACGAAAAATTTTCTCAGTGGGAACCTGACCAGTATCCAGTTTACCATGCTGGCGAGGCCCCACAAGGCCAAAACAGCTGTTCACAGTTTCTGATGTACTGGTCATATTTATTTAATTTTAAATATTTAATATATATTTGCACCCATGGGACCCCCAGACTCAATTCTACGGTACCATTTCCAGAAAAATGTGGCATTGCTGCATTGCCATGGTCTGGTAAGAACACTGCATAGTCCGTTTTCGAGATAATCAGCATTGAATGGATGCCTATCTCTGAATTTTTGAGGCGAAAATCGTTCAACTGGAAGTGAATAGAAACGAAATATACAATTCACGAAATAACAGTTCTACAACTTCTTCAATTGCACAAATATTAGATTATGTCATATTCTTCATATTGTTATGGATAATTTTGATGTGACAGCGAAAAAATACCTTCCTTTTAAATATTTTGTTCAACCAGTGCCCAGAAAATGTTCCCATCAAGTGATCAAGAGAAATTCATACAAAACTTCACTTTTCAGAAGTTCTAATATTTAACTTTTTAAAAATTTTGATATGACATAGATTTTTAGGAGCTTTTCAAATAAGCACATAAAAATTATATGGTCCCGTGCAAAATTAGCTTGTTTCATGTCCATGAAGTTGCTAAAAAGGCCAAAAAATGCCTTCCGGAAGTGCCGCCATCTTGAAATGACTTGCAACGCGAGCTCTATTCAAATTTTGTTAACGAAAACAAGCGCACACTCACTGTTTTTTTCCTAAAAACAAAACATTTTTGCTTATTTTTCTAATCTTTTGCTTGTTAAGATCATTGAGAACTATTTTAAAACGAAATTTTGTCAACAAACTTTAGTTTACCAGTGTTAGTGGCCATTTGCTAGAATCTCCACACGCTATGACGTCCTGCACGTGAATGTGCGCAGTAGGCTAAAATTTCTATGGTAGCCAGTCACCTTAACTTTGATGTGATTATTTTCAGGTTTTCTGTCAGGAAAATGATGCTATTAGAATTCAGGTAAAAGGTTTGCCATTATAATACATATTCAACTTTACTGTATCAAAAAATAAACTTTTGGAAAAGTATAGTTTAGAATAAACATTATTTCCTTTATTTCAGTCAATACCTTGAGAACTACTTGTGGCCACACTTTGACGCAGATAAGGTACATAAATTATGAATCAAAGGATATTTTTCTTGATATCATTCAGCATCCTAGGATGATTTCTGTTACTATGGGGTTAAGTGTGATTTAGGCTATCCCTACGCTCTTGAATGTACAAATGCAGGTCGGACTATTTACATTTGTGCAGGAAATATAGCAGGGACTAAAGCCAGTGAAACACTAGGCAATTTTATGTGCTTGTTGGAGCAAATTTTGATCAATGCCTGAAAATTGTCATGTGTGTCTACTGCTGCCATGGTGAATTTCTGGAGTGATCTTGATCCGCAACAATCAGCGATCAAAACTGTCAATATACTACCAAAATCACTCACTGTTAGCACTGCCGATTGATCAATTGTGTTTTGAATTTTGGTTGACTCACATGACCATTTGGAGAGCTCTAACTGGTAATGTTTTGCTTCCTGCTATTGTTCTTTGATGAAATGTCACCAGTTGGAGTGCTCCAAATGGTCACATGTGTCAACCGAAATTCAAAACACAATCGATCGATCGGCAGTGTTAGTTAACAGTCCAGTGATTTCGGTAGTATGACATGTCAGATATTGACTATCAAATTTGCTGGTAATCAGCAACAATCAAAACTTGCCTAGTGTGCTGCTGGCTGTATTGGCTATCAAATTTGCTTATGATTGGTGACAATCAAATTTTGCTCCAACAAGCCTATTAAATTGCCTAGAGTGTGTCGTCAATTTAAGTCAATTAGTTCCCTTATGTCTCTCTTTGTTAGGGTCATGTTATGCTAATCTTGACATTTTTACATGATGTCAAATATATCAATGGCAGTTACTGTATTTCTTCTTTAGTTTTGTTCCTTTACTTTCTCCTAGTATTCATTTATTTCTGTTGATTTTGTCCTCTTTTTACTGATTATTTGTTTGTTTTCACAGGCATCATTAGCTCATATGATGTCTATAATCTTGGTCGTTAATGAGAAGTTCAGAGAGGGTGTCCCATCTTGGCAGGTTGGTAAAAACAGCGTTCTCAGTAGATAGTGACAACTAGTGAAATTTAATGGGCCAGATGTGAAGGTTTTAAATTATATTTTTGATTATTTCAGCCAAGTACCGGTACATTTTGTCAAACTTTGAAGGGACCACACTGTTGCATGTATCTCTATTAATAAAAATATTTGATGTTCCACTCTGTGCACAATGTTATTTTTTGCAATATGCACCATTATCTCCATCCAACTTCTCTAAGAAGAGAATTGGCAATGATTTTTCTTATTTTGCTACACTATAAAATAGCATTTACATTTACCAAGGTTTGTGCTACTCCTTAAACTCCTTGAAAACTCCTTGAAATTCATTTATATTTTCAAGGGCACTTAAAAAGCCCTCAAATTTTAGAAATTCTGCCCAAACTCCGAAAATTCCTTGAATTTATAACTTAACAAAAAATGTAAGGGACTTGAATGGGATGGAAAACATAGAAATCCACTTTTTTTCTTTTACATGTACAATGTAAGTGAGGGAAGGCGATATCCAAGTATTTCAGTAAAACCATTAGTAAAAAAATTGGGTAACACTACTCCTTGAAAAATTGTTTTTGGGTCCTTGAATACTACTTGAATTCTCCTGGAATTTTAAATTCATTTCTTAGCACAAACCCTGATTACACAGGAAAACCACATCCACAATATCTTGAAACACTGGAAACTCATGAAAGACCATTCTAGGGTTTTTGCAATCCCTTTCTGATGTTATTAATCTTTAGGTATTTAAGGATCATCCCAAGGAGTTTCCAGGATTTTTTCACAGAGTTCTTGATATGTGCCTTATTGAAGATGAGAAAGTAAGTAGGGTGGTATTCTGTTCATCATTTAAAAATTTCATATTTATTCAACTTTATTCTTTATTTTTCATTCAGAAGCTTTCTTTCAAAGAGCAGACATCTTTGGTTGTATTCTTAATTCATTGTTTTAACAGTTTGGTAAGTATAACCTTAATAAATATATTTAACACTTATTGACTGGGACCAAGGGAAACAGTATGTTTTGTGGTCCCGAGACTGCCAATGTTTCCCAAGGCGGAGATATACCAACTGTCAAAGAACAAAATATTAAAAAAGCAAAACGTTGCTGCCTACAATAAAGTTTTTAATCAAAACTCACACAAAACTGACCTTTTTTCACACATAGTTTTTCGGAGAATTGTTGCAGCTCTTTTGGTCACATTCCTGGTTGGTTATCATCTTTTTCTCGGAATAAATGTTGTATATTGGTCTTAAAAGTTTGGCAATAAACACGAGTTTTGCATCATGCTTGTCCAAATGAATGAATTCGTAAATGCGCGCTACCAAAAACGCGCCTTCAAAGCTCAATCAACTTCCGGTTTTGTTATTACCGGTCAATAAAACTCACTGTTGCCCACTGAGAGTTGTTGCTGGGGAAACAGCAAAATTTGTTGGCGTTCACGTGATGCGCTCTCGCCCAATCAGAGCACGGAAAAAATTGACTTTGACAGTTGGTATATAACAATGTCATTTCTTTCAGGGGTTATTATCTTTAGAGATTGACCCATGAAAGGAAACAAAAACGAAAGAAAACAACAGCAACAACAAAATACACACTCCAGTTAAAAATGTGCATCACTGCAAGTCCCAGTACTCCCTTCACCCAACTAAAATCTAAATTCTCCATCATTTTTCTTATAATTGGAGGGAGAAAATTGACTCTTTTTCAAATAGTACCTAGAAATGCTACATGTATGTATAAGGATGAGAGGAATGTCTATATAAATTAAACACATATATTTGCAGGAAATGGATCTCATTCGTGAACAAATTCAACACATGGTGTCCATTTCTATTTGGAATCATTTACTTCCTGTAAGTAAGAACTTGAATAATGTTAGTAAAGTGGCTCACAGCATTTTTCAACTTGACATTTCTTGGAAACTCAATCCTTGCCTAGCTCATGATACAAATGGCTAGTCTATTGAAGGTTTTAACAACAGGGTTCCTATGCCTCCTGGAAATCCTGGAAAATCCTGGATTTTTATCTTCTTCCTGGAAAGTCCTTGAAAGTCCTGTTTTTTTTAATAAATTCCTGGAGAACTCCTGGAAAACAAAAAACGAATAAGTGTATATTTACTATACGGTTACCAGTTGTTTCGCCTATGTGTCAGTTCGCCTACGTCATTTCGCCTAAGGAAAAAGTCGTTTCGCCTACTGATTAATATATGTACTCTTACACGTGTAAAACTGTTCTCTATAACTAAGATAATGTAAAGGAAACATAAAAATAAGTTGAATATTCGAGAAGCCACAAATCTTTCTCTTTGACTTTCTTTTTAATTGTAGTAAATTCATTCTGAAGAGTCTTCTTATACCAGTATAACGAAGCCGTCTCTTCACCCAAACAAACTCGAAGTGTGAAATTGACATATCGTTTACAACTCGAACGACGTTTACTTTCTTGTTGAGAATTTCAGCTTGGATTACAAAGTAAAATTACAACAAGAGATAACCCTCATTTGCTATAGCTACCTTGCATGCAAGCGATTCCGTTCATCGCACCAAGTGACTGAAAAGACATTCTTGACACGCCCAACAAGTTGTTGATTTCACCGTGCCGAAAGTAATCGAACTAAAACGTTAATGTTGCTTCAAGTTGTAAATTCAAAGGTTTTGAGTTCAGGAATACTTTGTTTAATAAGTATAAACAGAGTTAATAATATAATAAACTTGGTTTCCAAGTTTCACCATGTTTCACGTCAATACATCAACTTTGACAAATTCGAACGTAATTTGAGATTATTCGCACGAAATTAAAAGTCCTTGTAGGCGATACCGAATCAAGACTTTCGAGTAAAAGTTGAATTTATTTCGATATTTGAAGTCTATCAACAGTCAGAGTTTCTAGTTTCTGTACTATGAATCACATGGATACTTTGACTTTGACACATTGGTATCGTAAACAAAACTTTGGCGTCTTTCTGGTCGGCTTTGAGTTCTACTGGTTTGGGTAGTTTTCCTTTTAGTAATTACTTGATTTGGCAACCAGCAGGCTTCCAAATTTTGTTTCTTCTTTCGAAAGTTTCTTTTGAAGTTTTAGATTATTGTAAAGGACAGTTTAAAAAGCGAATTTCAACACAAATCATCTAAAAGGTGTCCGCTTCTACTCCGATAGGTGTAAACAAGGTGTGAAATCAGTTCCGTGAAATCTACAACATTGCTAGCAAAAACGTCTCATCCCACGATCGTGTCTAAAAATCGATTAAGTTTTGTTACTTTTAAGGTTAACTAAGCTGCTGATTGTAGAAAGACGGAATGGTTTAAAAATGGCAATTTATCGCGGTAACAAGTGTCTTTGCATGAAGTCACTGTATCCATATGATTGTTTCGGCTCGAAATTCGTGTTACTCAACTCACCGAGTTGGTTTGTACGGATTGACTTCGAAAAACGATTTCTATTAGTGAAATAGTGTTGGGGGGTCCGGCTATTTTGCGGGCTGCGGGTTGCGGGCCTAAATTTGCGGGTTGCGGGCCAAAATTTGCGGGTTGCAGGCTAAAAATTTGCGGGCTTGAGAAAAATGTAGTCGTTTTGAATAAAACAAGCTTCCCCAGTAGTTTAAAAAGTCGTAGCTGATTAGCTTGTTAAAAAGATAAGTTATATATTAAAAACAACATAAAAACCAGACGTCAAAAACGCAAACATTGACGTTGCCCCTGAACTTACTGGGTTAAAAATCTGTACAATCACTATAAAGGGTGAGTCAAGTTTTGAAGTCCCTTTAGCAGATTATACTCGATACCTGTCACAATCCGAATTTTGAGTCAGCAGTGTCTGTAAACCAATCTATCATCAAACACAAAAATGTTTTTTGGTCAAACACGTCACAAAGTTGAACAATCAACGGACCGGGATATATCTTTCATCGTGGCACACCCCAGATTGCACACGGTTGTGTGGTACAGTAAGTGTCGTGAGTGTGCCAGTTGTTCTGGGCGTCAAATCGGGCATCAAATCGGGAGATGAGGAGCTGGTGCCGTTCATGAACACAACAGTTTCGCCTTATTCGGCTAAGTGGGTTTTTAATTAACATGAATATGCTGCTATAATGGTATTTCTGACGTTCTGTCCGCACATTAGTCAAACTCTCTTAATAACCTAACCTCATCCCCCTCTTTCAATCTCTCTTTTGCTTCCTCTCTACGTGATCCACGTTAAGTATCCCACAGCGTTTAATTGTTAATTGGATAAATTAGGGGATCACAGCGAGATCACAACAGGATCACCACATATCGAGTGTCATCTTATCAAAAAAGCAATCTAGATCTGTCCGGAATATTTCATCCAGTGCATCTGTAAATGAGCAATCTGTTGTCTGTTTTATTTTGGGTTTAAATATTTTAGTTCGTGTAGCCCTAAACACCCCCTTCATACGTTACACATTGCTGATTTGCAGTGACAGCTTTACAAAATAACACCAGTAAGTCGGCACGTTGACTTTATTTTGGTCACTGGTTCATTTAAGTAACATTTTTCTCGCAACCAGCAAATTTTGGCCCGCAACCCGCAAATATTGGCCCGCAACCCGCAACCCGCACATTAGTCAAACTCAGTGTTGGGCCGTTCCTTAGTAATAGAAAAATTTGGCAGTAGAAAATAGATCAAGTATTTTAAGAGAAAAAAGAACTTAATTTGGCCGAGAGCGCACGTTCGTAGTGTCCGTAATGACAACAATTGTAACCGCTTCGTCAGAAGTAAAATTCACTCCTAGAAATTCTTAGACCCTGAAGTGGTTATCTAAAACAACTACAATTACTTACAAATACTCGATTACTATGTTTGAACGTCTAAATAACTTTACCGTGATTTTCTACGATAAAAAAACAAAAACAAAAAACAAAGGAAGTTGCTGTATTCCGTTCGAATTCGATTCGTGAATCAATCATCTTTTCGAATCTCAAGGCCTCAAAATTTAGTATTCCCATGAATCTATGACTTCCTATTTTTTTCTGTAAAAGAAATATCATTAAGTTCAGATTAACATGTAAGTCAACAAGTGAGGTAATTGATGAAACATTTATAAACGTCTTACGACATATATTAATCAGTAGGCGAAACGACTTTTTCCGTAGGCGAACTGGCGTAGGCGAACTGACACGTAGGCGAAACAACTGTAATTCTACTATACACATATGTTCACGTAAAAGTTCCATTTACATTCCTTAACTCAGCCAGTACAAGACGGTATGCAAACGTATTTTGCTTGAGTGAACTAGTGAAAAACTCCTAGAAAACTCCTTGAAATAATCTGAAAATCCTCCTTGAAACTCCTGGATTTATTGAATTTTCTGGGCGTACGAACCCTGTAATAAGGAGTCGCAGCCCGTTAAATTGGCTGGGTGCACTCTGAACAATTGCCACCAATCACCTTAAATGTTACCAATGAGGCCTAGTTTTTGCCAGGGATAAAAGCAAAAGCAGAACCAACGTACACAGTGTTGCATTTCTCACCTACTAAGGTGTAAGAAGACAATGTGTAGTTCATTACTGAGTCTGCATATTTTGCTTCCACTTTTTCTGGAATTACAAAACTTTTCAGTTAAATGACATCCTTTTGTGAAATTATTATTGATTTGGATAGGGCCGGCTTGAGCAGGAATTAAAGATTGTCCCAAAATATAAAAAGTTTTGGAATCACATTAAAAAGAAAGAGAGTGCCATTGATGAAGAAACAAAGTTGAGGTAATAACTGTACATGTATGTGTTTCACTGATTTGTCTGTCTGTTTGTCCTTTCTTGCATTCATCCGCCCATTTGTCAGTCTCTCAAAATATCTCATTCCTACATCGCATTACCTCTCCACTCTCATGGAGAGAGGTGCTTGATCTGAAAATGGTTGGGTACAAAATGTATGTGGGACTACCTTTTATCCCTTTCTGCCTTCAGCAGTCAATAAGTATTTATTTTCTAAATTTGATTGATTAAATTTTGTTCACAGATTAGACAAACTGAGATCATTTTTATCAAAATTCCTTCACAAGTTTCTAGCAGTTTTAGAAGCTATTGCACAGACAGGTTGGTCAGGCTTGACTTCTTATGGTACAAATAACTTATGTTTTGTGTGCAACTTATAATTTTATTTTCTTGCTTTTTGTAGAATCAGTGAGCTTGGATAAAGTTCACTTCTGTGAGAGATTTCTTGAACTTCTGATAGATCTGGAGGTATGTAGTGCACACAGATATATTTCAGTGATGTTGTCCTTCATATATCTATTAGTGCATTCTTTTATAATTCTTCCATAAAACTGAACAGTAAATAACCTAGGACTAACATAATAACATACTGGTTTATTTAGCTCTTAGGCACTTTAAGTGAAAACATTTTGTCTGTAATATAATTATTCCTATTTTTGAACTAGCAATCTAATGACAAATATCTTTGTGCATTAAATTAAATTAATTTGATTTGATTTTGTCTCTCTGACAGGCTTTGCTGCCAACACGTCGCTTTTTCAATACATTACTAGATGATCATCATGTTGTTGTCAAATGTAGATTATCAAATCTTACAAAAAGAGAGAAAGAAGGAAAGCTTTTTAACCAGGTAAAAATATTACATTATTAGATCATTTAGAGTTGTGAGATACATGTAACTGATGGTATGATTCCCCTTTCATGTATTTTGTTTTTGATAACTACTTAAGCACTTTTGACCCCACGTCATATCTTTGTACCGCACTAATATTCATCAAACTCACGAACGCATTCTATTTGTGACGTTTTCCAAGGGAAGACACTGTTCGATGTATAGACGAGTTTTTTGGGTCAAACTTTTCGCTGAATTAATATGTTTTTTAAAGCCTCGTACAATATTATACCGTTACTAATCAGCTCGCAGCACTTCACTTTCTGTTAGAAACGGCTAGTTAGATCATTTAGAGTTTTGAGATAACTGATGGTATGATTCCCCTTTAATGTATTTTGTTTTTGATAAAAGATGTTGGGCTTAGAACATTCTCATTCTCCTCTTTTGCTTGGGTTCATGGATGCTTTAGCAATAATTCATTGTCTCCATTTTCATTAAGTGTTTTTACTGAATTGTTTCTTTGTCTCTTTTTTTTTTTGACTGTTTGATTGATCAATGTGTTTATTTATTGTTTGCTTGCTTGCTTGCTTGTTTGTTTGTTTGTTTGTTTATTTGTTTGTTTTCGAGTCTGTTTGTTTGATTGATTGTTTGTCAGGGCAGCAACTTTGTTAGAACTCTACCAGATTGTTAGTTGTCTCCTCACTTACAGTAGCATAACTGTGTGTGCTCATTGTCCCTCATGTTTATATTGTCCTTCATTGTACATATTAGTGAGCTAAGTTAATAAAATATTAATTGTTATTATAGATAAAATGTTAATTATCATATATTATTATTTCAGCTTCTTGACATGCTCAAATTTTATACTGGTTTTGAAATTAGTGATGTCACTGGTAAGGAAATAGTAATTTGATTGAAACTTCCTCCCAGAAAGACTTTCTCATGATGGAGCTTCTCAGATTTCAAATAAAATCTGGGAAATAAAAACTCTGAAATACCCTTGATTGCTCATTGATATAGTACATGTACATGTGTTGAGAAGTAATGTATTTTTAAAATAAGTGAGATACATGTACTTGATTATGGTTTAAGGCTGGTTCACACTAGCGTCGGAATCGGAATCGGAAGCAGAAAACAAAGGAAAAGACAAAAGAGTTAAGTCAAGCATGTGACATAAGACATCGACATAAGCATCGCAAGAAGCATAAGACCAAGCATAAGCATAATTAAAGACAAAGGAAAGAACAAAGAAAAACACCTTTCTTTTGTATTCTAATCCCTAAATTCTTTGTTGTTTTCTTACGATTCCGATTCCGATTCCGATTCCGACGCTAGTGTGAACCAGCCTTAAATAGGTGTTTACTAACAGATTTTTTATATTGATTGTAGGTATGCCACTTACAGACCATGAAATGGTGGATATTCATTATGACAAGATGGCTTCTCTACAGGTAGTTACACATTATATCACCTTCCCACTACTCTCCCAAGAGAGAAAGACAGTGGTTGTCATGGAAAATGCCCTCCTGTACCCCAAGAAAAGTGAAATTTTCTTGTCATGTACCCTGCCCACCCTCCCAAGAAAGTCTTTGCAGTTTCCCACCATCCTTACCCATGACTACCCCTCCCCTCAGGGTACCAGTCAATGTGAAGGCTACACTAACTTCTTTGTTATGGCAGAGGGCTGTGTTCAAGTATTTCCCAGAATTGCAAGAATTTGCCATGAGTAACATTGCTGGGATTGACACACGAGAAGCATTGTTGAATCATTTTGGAAAACTATCGTGAGTACATATTCATAAACTATTCATACAGTACATTCATTGATCCGTCTGTCTGTTCATGTGTCTATTGATTGACCCCTTCTACCTTCCTTCCATTTCTTTCCCCTTTATCCATGTGTTCATGCATCTGTTTATTTATCTATCCTTTCATCAATTTTTACTCTAGGAGTACAACACTAAATATAGTTGCTGTTCATGTGTCTATTTATCCACCCGGCCCCTTCTACAACTCCCTCCCTCCATTCCTTTCCCTTTTATCCATTCATTCATGCATCTGTTTATTTATTTATCCTTTCATCAATTTTTACTCTAGGATTTCAACACTAAATATAGTTGCTGTTCATGTGTCTATTTATCCACCCAGCCACTTCTACAACTCCCTCCCTCCATTCCTTTCCCTTTTATCCATTCTTTCATGCATCTATTTATTTATCTATCCTTTCATCAATTTTTACTCTAGGAGTACAACACTAAATATAGTTGCTGTTCATGTGTCTATTTATCCACCCAGCCACTTCTACAACTCCCTCCCTCCATTCCTTTCCCTTTTATCCATTCTTTCATGCATCTATTTATTTATCTTTTCATCAATTTTTACTCCAGGAGTACAACACTAAATGAAGTTGCTGCTTACCTCAAACTACTGCCTTCACCTAAAGATGGCTTTGAAGAAGAAAACAGGAATTTTTTGCTTGAAATGCTGGTACACACATAATTATATGTATTTCTTGTCTTTTCCTCCTTTTTTCATTTTGTTTTCATTTACTTTTTTTATCTTTTTGATAAAGATTTCACGTCATGAGAGAAGATTATCACAAATTGATGCTATAAATGATATGCCACTGTACCCTACAGAACAGGTAAATGTATTTCTCTTGTAATGAACAACGATCGTAGAGAGTTGGTAATGGAGAGAGAAATGATTTCCTAAATGGACGAGAGGACTGGGAGCTAGTTGTGCTAATTAGGAATTATGTAAATTAGGAGTGTTGTATGTAATTGAAATGTACATGTCAGTTAGGCCATTGTGGTCTAAGTTCACGTTCAGATCAGATCGTGTTATTTTTTCTTAGTATTGTTATCAGGATAAAGGTGTTCTTATAATAAAGAATGAGTTGTGGGCTTGGACCGACCACTGCACACTGTGTGCTGTATTGTTTGATGGGACTCGAGGAAATACTAGGAAATTAATGTCTATAGATAGTTTTTGCATGGTTCTTCTATGTTGACAGCCCTTATGGCTACTGGTGGTTGATTGGACAAATACTATTCTGTAAATGAGAGCTTATTTCACTTTCAAAACCTTGGAGTAAAACAGATGATGAAAAAGTAGCACAATTGGTCACCTTTATATAACTTCACAAGGAGAATCATATTAAAATCAACCTTGTCCATTTTCAGATTTTATGGGATGAGAATATTGTGCCAACACAGTATTATTCAGGAGAAGGTAGATACAACAACTTGTTTGATAGTTAGAGATGTACTGTGCTCTGATTTAATTATAAAGCAGTTGTCATATGACTGTGAAAACGTCTTTATTTAATATCACGATATTTACATTTTTACACATTTAAATGAAATATTAGATTAAAATGGGATTTTGGGTACAGGCCACTTATAATAACCATTGCCAAGTTTCATATCGTGAGAGCCTGGGTACGAGTCCCTGAATATTGCACCAATCAACACAAGTCCCACATATTCGGAAAGAGCATAATTATGAAGCTTAAACAACATTCTTAAGTTTGGTGTTAATCGGTTCAATATGGAACGAGTAACAGCCATTCAAAAACCGAAAAAAATACAAAGAAATGTATGCGATCCGAACAAATGACAGCAAGTGTCCAGATTCCCATACATTTCTTTGTAATTTTGTCGGTTTTGAATGGCTGTTACTCGTTCAATATTGAACCGATTAACACCAAACTTAAGAATATTGTTAAGCTTGATGTGTTCTTTCTGAATATGTGTGTCTTGTGTTGACTGGCGCAATATTCAGGGACTCGTACCCAGGTTCTCACGATATGAAACTCGGCAATGTCTGGCTAACCAAGATAGGTGGCTACCAGACCAGCTCAAGTGAAAACGTCTTGCTGTGTCAATGATATTGTGTTTTGCCAAGTCTGAGCATTATAATTAGTCAAGATTGATGTCTTGATGAAAGAGCACAGCATGTCATGAAGTTTTTCACAGTCTAAAACATACATGATACTGCCTATTTTTATGCTGTGCTCAGCATTTAACTGTGCCTTGAGCTGATCCTTTTTTCACAGTTGTGTAAATTTAATGAGTAAATTCATTTGTTTAGATAGTTAGCCCAATAGTTATTTATTTGGTAATTGTTAATTGTTTTTTCCTATTCTAGATTGTCTAGCTCTCCCCAAGCTGAACCTCCAGTTTCTTACCCTTCATGACTACTTACTACGAAATCTCAACCTCTTTAGGCTTGAGTCAACATGTAAGTGATGCAGAATATATCCAAATGTTTTTATTATTTATCATAGATATAGCATTGTACTAGAAGGAAATTTAGACACTTGGATCATACTTTGGTTTCAATAGCGCCATTTATATATGAGACCAAATAGGGCACACCTTACATACATGTACAGTGTGCCTCATATAAGGTGCAAACCTCTTGGTATAAACAACACTTTTAGTCTAAGACATGCTTTATCTGAGCCTTATCAAGGAACAGCTCAGAATGCTGTTCCTCAATAAGGGGCTGGACATTATTTACAGGGAGTGGGGCTGGTGCAAATACATGTAGGGGGGGGTGCACAGATTTTTACGCTCACTCTGTAAGAATGTTATGTGTGTATGTGAGGGAGGGGCCATCAAAAATTGAGCAGTTACCTTTTTCATTTGCACCAGCCCCCCCTCCCTGTAAATAATGACCAGCCCCTAAGTTGCATCTTGGACTAAAAGTGCTATTTATATGGATTGGTGTGTACCTAATTTAAGTCATGTCTTACTAAGACAAGATGCATCATATTTTCACACAATATATAAATGGCCGTAATAATAGCTAGAGCCTGTATTAGGAGAGTTACTCTCAGTATTTTTGCAAAGTCTATTCACTGATGATTATGGATAATAGTGGGATGTCTATGTTAGCAAGGTGTTTGTGAGGTGATAGTTGACCTTATTGGCAAACTGCAAGGGGACTCACAATAAAGCATTTGTGAAATTGAATTATTTTTCTCTGCAGATGAAATAAGACAAGATGTTGAAGATGTAGTTGCAAGAATGAAGCCTTGGTATGCTGTCCTGACACTAGAATCTGTTTGCTTGTCTTGTATTTGTTTCTCTTTCTTGAATATTTGTCTTTCTTGGTTTTATGTAGATGTATATATCATGAGTAGTGTTTCTATTTTTTCTCAATTTTAAGGCAAAATGAGTCAGAAAGATCAGAGTTTGCTGGATGGGCAAGAATGGGAACTGTAAGTTGTATTCTCTGTGCAACTATCTTTTACAATGAACCACTTCATCCTAAAAACTACAAGGTGGATTCACTTCAAAATCTAGTCTCATCTTGTGATAATTGTAGATCAGAATATTAATGTATGTATTTTTCTTTCAGAAAATAGAAAATTTCAGTGTAGTTGAGGTAGGCTCTATCATTATTTATTTATTGTTTATTATATATTGTGTTATTCGTTCTTGTAATACAGCTGTATTTTGTGGGCTATAGACGACTTTCAAAAATGGCGGGCTTATTGTTCACGAGAACGAGGCCAGAAAGGTTTCCAAAAATCATTATGGCATCAAATGAGTCTAAGTATATCCTGTAAAATGCACAGAAAATACGTATTTCAAAAGGATGAGGAACACATCATCTTTGATAGCAATAGAAGTGTTGGCACACTTATTTTCTGTGAACAAGGCCTTTCTGGCCTCGTTCTCATATGCTAGGTCACCATTTTTGAAAGTCGTCTATTGCACACAGGTATCGAAACCAAACATAGGAGAGAATCGACCCTCAAGAGTTAGAGCTGATATAACTATCAATCTCAGCATGAGAGGAGAAGTCAAGACAGAATGGGAAAGTAAGTTTTGTTTATTATTAATTATTATTAGTAAGAGTTAATATTTAATATCAATATTATTGATTATAAATCACTGTGTTTAGGTCTTCGTAAGCATGATATTGTATTCTTGCTTACTGTCCGACCAACACAGACAACATTTAGATACAAGTACGACAAAACCAAGCCATTCAGAGAACAGGTATATGATTATTGTACATTTCTTTGCATTTTCATTGAAGCTCAACATGGACAAATCTATATTGTCCTGCATTCACATAATTCTCATCTTCCCACACTCTGACAGGTTCCAGATGGAATGCAAATTAACTAGAAGAAGTTTCAATATTGTTTCAATCTTCCTTTTAGTTTGGCTTGGACTATGTCAGAGGTGCTGAAATAGAAGGAATGTTGGATGAACAAGGCAAAGTCATTGAAGAAGGTGTGAATGCTATGACTTAAAAATTTGACATCAGTACAAAAATGAAAGTGAACTGTAATCAAATGATAAGTTCTCCCTTGCATTTCTTCATCAAGAAAAAGTTGACATTTGATCATAATCAGTAATTGATACTTTTTGATACTTTTTACAATAATAATTTGTGATTGTTGATAGGTCCAGACCCTAAGCCTGAGTTTAAAGGAGATAATCGAACATTTAGGGTGTGGTTAGACACCAACCAGTACCAGCAGGACATGGCTCTTGCTGCTCAAGGATCTGAGGTAATTTAAAACTCATTTTTTATTGTACTCTATTTCATTGTATGTCATTCTATTTCTGTTCTGTTTTCATTTGTATATTTTACTCACTTTCAGGATGTCTATGAGACTTTCAATGTTCTCATGAGGAGAAAACCCAAAGAAAACAACTTCAAAGTATGTTAGTAGAATTCAAAAATCTAAAATTATGTTAACATACATAAGAATCTGTCTAACACCAAATCTTTAGCATAAAGTATATTGTACTGTACTATACTGTATTGTACTGTAGAGTCGATTTCGTATGACTGTGAAAACGGCACCGCATGGTCACGGCACGGTTACGGCAGGAATTTCAAATGTGTTTATAGACAACATGGCACTGACACAGTTACGGCACGGCGCGGTCTACACTGCACTGCACTGTTCATTGGTAGGCTTACCATTAAGTTTTCTTCAGCTGTGGCTTGTGTCATTTGTATGACTATGTTTGTCCATCTACCCCTAATACTTCTATAATTAACAAATTATTGTTTTCCTTTAGGCTGTATTAGAGACCATAAGAGATATGATGAATGCAGAATGTGTTGTACCAGAATGGTTACACGACATCTTTCTTGGCTATGATGACCCTACGGCAGCACATTACAGCAGGTCTGTGTAATCATAATTGAATCCTGATATTTGCATCAATAATGTTTATTTTATATGGATTGTGTTAATTCCATACTTAAAAGTTAATGGAAGAGGAGGAACCCAAGATCAGTTCATGAAAGCCTGATTTTGTAAGAAAAACGAATTACAAAATTCTTTAGTTAAAATATATGTATCCTAAAAAGTTTGTATTGTCTTGTTAAAAAGAAATCTCTATTGTAAAAAAATCTCTACTGTAAAAGAAATTTTATTGTAAAAAATCTGGTTTTGTAATTAAAAAAAGCCTGAATAGTACTAAAGCAGGAGCAATCCAGGTTGATTGATTTTCTTAAGACTTAATCTTGGATTAATGCTAATAGTCCAATTCTGAGATCTGCTTTTCCTGGACACATGCAAAGGAATTAGAACTATAGGCTACTTGCATGGAGCTTATATGACTTTTGTCTCGTCACAAATGACTGGGCTTTATGTATGTAGCTTCGTCTTGATTGCTTTGTATATGCATGGCAAGTGAATTATATCTCAGTGGTCCAATTATTGGACTTTCAGGTCCTTGGGCTTGGTCAGTAGTAATTTCACCTTTTTATGTATGCTCCTTAGCATGTTTTGAATGATTTTATATATTTTATTTTACAGGATGTCAAACCAAATCAAGGCTTTAAACTTTAATGACACATTTCTAAACTATGGACATCTGATTGAGAGTTTTCCACAATATACTGTCAAGGTAGTAATATTACCATATAGTGTGATAGAGCAGTTTATGTCTGGGAAACAGTACGGTCACAGCACGGTATGGTTACAACAGAATTTTCAAATGGTTTTTATAGAATTTACAGTACTGACAAGGTCAAAGTATGGACTGTACTGTTTCCCACTCATGAATACCGCTCTATGCAACTTATTAATAAGTAGAAACTCAGTATCGTTGTTGCAAACGAGCTGCAAAATGTGATATTTGAAGTTAGAAATACATACATACGGTATATCAAAAACAGTCATTTCTCTGTCAGAACGGTGTTTTTTCTGCAAGAAATCTTATCTTCTTAGGACTAGCTAATGTTTAAAAAATAAATGTGACATATTTGTACCTACTAGTAAGAGTGTTCCCAGGGTGCATATGGTGTATTTGGGGGAGCAGGAGGAGAGGGGCATTTCTTGGAGGTGGATATCTATCAGAGGGGATGTCTATTAAATATTCTTTTAAGGATTTGAGCGGGCATTTTTAGAAAGAGGCATTTAATTAGATAGTAGGAGAAGCTTGGACAAAGAGGAATGTCATACACCCAGAACACCCAGGGGAAAACTTATGGCCGAGGCCACTTACTTATTAGGGGAAACCTCATATAGGGGAAAGTTTATGTAGGTCTAGAGAGAAGTTTCTTGATGGCATAGGTACAAGCTCATTCTTATTCATAATGGTTATTCTTATGGCTCTTTCTTTGATTGTTACACAGTGTACAACAAGCAACCCAGAAGAAAGAGTTCCACCATTCAGGTATAGCTTATAAGATCTTACTTGAAAATTTAGATTATAACTTTTTACTTTTAGTTATCTTAGTTTTATTTAGCTTTAAATTTCATACTGTTTTCTTTGCATAGTCAGCCATTTAACAGTAGGAACAGGTTTTTTGTTGTTGGGTTTTTGTTGTTGTTATTGTTGTTGTTGTTGTTGTATATGTTGCTATAATGGTATTTCTGACGTTCTGTCCACACATTAGTCAAACTCTCTTAATAACCTAACCTCATCCCCCTCTTTCAATCTCTCTTTTGCTTCCTCTCTACGTGATCCACGTTAAGTATCCCACAGCATTTAATTGTTAATTGGATAAATTAGGGGATCACAGCGAGATCACAACAGGATCACCACATATCGAGTGTCATCTTATCAAAAAAGCAATCTAGATCTGTCCGGAATATTTCATCCAGTGCATCTGTAAATGAGCAATCTGTTGTCTGTTTTATTTTGGGTTTAAATATTTTTAGTTCGTGTAGCCCTAAACACCCCCTTCATACGTTACACATTGCTGATTTGCAGTGACAGCTTTACAAAATAACACCAGTAAGTCGGCACGTTGACTTTATTTTGGTCACTGGTTCATTTAAGTAACATTTTTCTCGCAACCAGCAAATTTTGGCCCGCAACCCACAAATATTGGCCCGCAACCCGCAAATATTGGCCCGCAACCCGCAACCCGCACATTAGTCAAACTCATCAGCGGGGATAGAATGGATTTCTACAAGTTCAGTTAGAAGATTACATAGAAAAACAAACAAAGCAAATAGGCTAAATGTGGGCAGTAAATTGTAAGGCAGTTCCTAGCAAAGTTGTATTAAATTTTGTCCACTAGAGAGAGAAACGCATCTACTAGAGGAAAGATTGTTGTAAATACCAATATTTCTATCCACACAGAATCACATTTCCTGACTCAAGCTCAGCAAAGAAAAGAAAACACGATGAAGAAAAACCAAATACAGTTAAACAAGAGATAATTGTAGAACCCTTCCAGGTGCCTAACAGAGGCCCTTACCCATTCAATCAACCAAAAAAGTAAGGAATGGATTATTCAAATATGTTTTGTAGCAGGCTGTTTCCAGTTAAAGAGATGCCAATAAAAACAGTTTAAGTGACTTGATGATGAATTTAAGGTTTTGCAAGATATCAACAAGTCACTTAGGCCATTTTCCTGGACACTCCTTCAATTTTATTTTCAAAAGTAACAACTCATGGACATCTGATAGCAGAGTTTTGTGATATGGACTGCACCATGGAGTAACCATGTCAATGCTGTTACCTATTAAAAGGCTCAAAATTCCTGCTGTAACCATGCCGAACCATGCGGAGCCATTTTTATATTCATAAGAAATCTATTCTATTGTATACAGTATTTAAAAAAATGTTACTTCAATTTTCCCTTTTTCAGAAATGCAGTTCCATTCACTCCAACACAAGTTGAAGCAATACGTGCTGGAATGCAACCAGGCTTGACTATGGCAAGTACATGTTGTTAAAAGAATTCAAGAAATTCCCTTTAATTTCCCTTTAAAATTGAGATCAACGTACTGTTATATCTTGTACCCTTTAGGTTGTTGGTCCACCTGGTACTGGTAAAACTGATGTTGCTGTTCAAATTATCTCCAATCTTTACCATAATTTCCCTGACCAAAGGACTTTGTTGGTTACACACTCTAACCAGGTAAGGTGACTTGAATCAGGTTCAGTGGTAGCTCAATGTAATATTTCCTCTTATAGATGAAGTAGCAAGGATGGTAAAGTTATCCATATTAGCCAATTACAGTGGGATAATATTTTTTGACATACTGCATCAGACCTTATATCCTTCCATAACGTTTTTCTGTAATTGCACATTAGGCCTGAGACATGTCTAAACCAGTGACTCTGTCTCATTGTATATTAATTTTACTGTGCAAAAAGTCAAGTCAGCTTGTCGCCTTTCCTGACTGTAATTAGTGTCGAAGAAAGTGAATCAAGCTGAGAAATAGATTATTACAGAAAGTACTGTACAAGTGGGATGATTAAAGTGTAAGCCTTCAAAATCTCGACACTACAATCACTATATCTTGTTTCTATGGCAACCAGCACATTTTAGGCTTGATCATAGATCAGGGCCTGGTTGCTCAAAGGTGTCTTAGTGTTAACCCAGGGTTAAAACTGAAGGTCGTCTTTAGGCTTAACCCTGGGTTAGTGCTAACTCACCTGCGAACAAGTGGGTGGAGGTGATAAATTAAGTTACCTCAGTAAATTGAATCTTGGTCTTTGCATATGAAGTGAATATGATTGATGCAAAATATTAAAGCAAAAGAGTCAGTTACACAGCAAAACAAAACCAAATTAGCAGTGTATATTTATATTGGGACATGAGAATAAGTGCAAGCAGTAAACACAGACCGAGTATTGCCGATTATCGCATTTATCACATACACTGTTGGTGTGACAAAAAGACAAGCCCCGTTATACTACTGAGTCATACTATGTTGCCTGGTTTATACTTGCATCACTAGTGATGTTGTTGATGTAAATCATGGATCTTTTGTGGATCCTATTAACATTATTCATGATAACCTTTGTTTTCTTCAGGCATTGAATCAGTTATTTGAAAAGATTATGGCCTTAGACATTGATGAACGACATCTGTTGCGTCTTGGTCATGGTGAAGAGACCCTGGAGACAGAGAAAGATTTTAGCAGGTAAAACTGTTGTTACATTTTTGCTGTAGTAATTTGGTTATGGCTAGAATGAACTTCCTCTAAAATGCACTTCTTGGAAATCCAGTCTTGTTATTATAGGTGGCCTGTACCTAGAACCCCATTTTAATCTAATATTTCTTTTAAACGTATAAAATGTAAATATGTGGTACTAAATAAAGACATTATATTGTATTGTATTGTATTGTATTGTATTGTATTGTATTGTATTGTATTGTATTGTATTGTATTGTATTGTATTGTATTGTATTGTATTGTATTGTATTGTATTGTATTGTATTGTATTGTATTGTATTGTATTGTATTGTATTGTATTGTATTGTATTGTATTGTATTGTATTGTATTGTATTGTATTGTATTGTATTGTATTGTATTGTATTGTATTGTATTGTATTGTATTGTATTGTATTGTTCTTTGCCAGAGAAATGTTTGTTTAGTAGAGAGTTCAAAGCCAAACAGAAAGAGTCCAAATCTGTGAGATCTAGAGGAAGAGTAGCCTGTGTCACATCCAGAAAACTCTCATATAGTCTGTCTGCATAACAGTGACAAAAATTGTGGTCTGGGCCATCATGCTTATGATTGGCTAAATCTTGAGCATCATTCTAACAACATTTCTTATTGGATGTTTTTTTTTTTTGCACTAACTTGATGAGAGCAACTCTTGCTAGAGTTTTTAAATTTTTAACCAACCACAAGCATCTTTTCAAAATAAGAAAGAAGTTAGAACACAATTCATGTCGCTCTTACACTACGGACTAAATGAGAGTTTTTCAAGATGTGATGCAGGCTAGAAGAAGAAGCATTGGCCTTAGAGGTGCCTGCCTCACAGAGGTGTCCATTTTGAAAGAGCTGGTACTTTACCAGATCTTAATAAATTAATTCTATTAGTCACATGATATTACATTCAATCTTTTGTAAAGCCACATTGTTATTACAGCTGTTGGTGGCTAGTTTGACTATTCTTTGGAAATGTTTACTGGAGGGTTAAGAAAATGGGTTGTGTTTAAGATATCACACCTGTTGATATTGCCTTCCAATATTAAAGTGCAGGATACAGAACACACATCAGCTGGAGTTGTCTGCTGTTGTGTACTAATACTGCATATATACTAAAGTAGTACAGAAAAAATATTAGGTAAATTTAGCAAATGAACGTGAGAACAGGACGTAAGATGACAAAAATATCACATTGACTCATAGTATGACTACCATGGGGACAATGGCATCGTGTTCAGGATGTCATTTCAATTGTTTCTGTGTCCTCTTCTTGAAGTTGGCAACGTGAACGGTTATTTCAAACAAAATTTGTCAGTGGGTGCAGCATTCTCTCTCATGTTGGGTAGTGTTAGCTAAATCAGTCTGACTAATATTTATGCTTCAGTATAAGAGCTGTAAGTGTACCTAAATTGTTATGTTCTTTATTCAGGTATGGAAGAGTGAACTTTGTCCTTGCAACAAGGTTAGAACTCCTTAAAGAAGTCCAGAGATTGCAGGTACACAAACGTACTTACTTACACAAACACAGAGCAGATGTTCAGATGGTGTTATTGCTATATGTACATTGTATTGTTATTGTTATTATTATTAGATTATTATTGTTATTGCTATATGTACATTGAATCAATAATTTGGTTTCCTGTATTTTGCAGGAAAGTCTTGGTGTTCATGGTGATGTGTCCTATACCTGTGAGACAGCTGGGTACTTCTACCTATATCAGGTAATAATTACAGGGGATTCATTCTATGCTCATCCAATAGTATAGCTGCCTGCCTGCCTGCCTGATTTTTGATCAATAATTATGTTATTGAATGAAGAAATTCGTCTCTTCTACGTGTGTAGATTTTTTAATTGAAATCCAAGCTTTCGAGCCATTGGCTCATCTTCAGGGATTGATTACATTGATTCTTGATGTAATCAATCCCCAGTGAAGATGAGCCAATGGCTCGAAAGCTTGGATTTCAATTAAAAAGTCTACATACGTAGAAGAGACGAATTTCTTCACTCACTATGATACCTACGTACAGAACCGCACTTGAATTATGTTATTCTTGATTTGAAATTGTTACCAGTATTTTACTAATAGTAGACTTCTCTTTACCACAGGTTGTTTCTCGCTGGGAAGAGTACAAAAGTAAACTAAAGAACAAGGTGAAACTAATTATTACCAACTGCTTTCGGTACTTTAGGGTGTTCTTTTTACTTGTTCTATTCTGAGTGTTGTTTTTTCTTTCAATATGCAGAAGGGTGATGTAGCTGCAATCGCTGAACTTTTTCCTTTCAAAGAATTCTTCTCTAATGCTCCACAGGTAGTACAAATAACAAATAACCATTCATTTTATACGTCATATAACACAGCCAGTTTTAGCTTGCTTGTACATAGGAAATTTCAGTTACTAACTCCATATTCTTATATTTTAGCCTATCTTTAAAGGACGATCTCTTGAAGAAGACACAGAGATTATGGAGGTGAAGGATCGATGTCTTATTGTGATATTTTGTAGTTAGATTATATAATAATAATAATAATAATAATAATAATAATAAATAATAATAATAAATGCTTGTGGAGCGCCTATACAAGTCAGTTCTAGGCGCTGTATAAAATTAAAAGAAAATTATAATGACATTGTTGCACATTAGGCCTGAGACATGTCTTACTTGGTGACTCTGTCTCATTGTTTATTCACTGTGCAAAAAGTCAAGTCAGCTTGTCGCCTTTCTAGACTGTATTTAGTGTTGAAGAAAGTGAATCAAGCTGAGAAATAACAAAATACTGCTGAATGCATTCTAGGGACTACTTACCCCTCTCCGTCCCATTTTCAATGCCAATGTGCTGATTGAACGTCTCTCCCTCTATTGTCTAGGGCTGTTATCGTTATATCAAGAAGATTTTCCAGCAGTTAGAGGTAAAATCACTAGTGAACAAGTAATGAACGACATTTGAGATCTCAAATATTATGCGTGGCATCGAACATTCACGTTAATTTTGTTTTAAGTAGCCTACTAGACACCAACGCTTCCATGAGTAAAACAAAAGAAACGTAAATGTTTCATGTCAAGCAGAATATTTGAGATGTCATTTCGAACGTGGTCTATGATTTGTTTGCCTTCTTTCATACATGGTATAAAGTCAGGGGGAGGGGTGGGAGGTGGCTGTACAACGTAAATGTTTCATGGCAAGCAGAATATCTGAGATCTCATTTCGACCGTGGTCTATGATTTCCTTCTTTCATGCATGGTATAAAGTCAGTGTTTGTATTGAAGGGGGAGGGGTGGGAGGTGGCTACACAGTTTATTTGAATGATCAATCTTTTTTTTTTTCCTTACTTTGATAGGAGTTCAGAGCATTTGAACTTCTCCGTAGTGGTAAGTTTATCTTCATATCTTTTCATTTTCTCATTCATTCTTTTCCTTACTCCCCTTTGCTCTCTCACGTGAGACCATGTGGAGTAAACGATAGAACGGTTGTTTTCTCAGACTATGCTTGCTTTAAATGGGGCGATACAGATTTTGTGGTATTAGAACTATGTTTCATTGACAGTGTTTTTGAGAACGACTGTATCTGTGACTGTAATCAGTTGTTTTCATTTCACATTAAATCTGGGTTTTGTTGTATTTAGGTCGGGAAAGAACTAACTATCTCTTAGTAAAGGAAGCTAAGATTATTGCCATGACATGCACACATGCTGCTCTTAAAAGAAGAGATTTGGTAGAGCTTGGATTTAAGGTAAATTATATCACCTAATGCCAGTTATCTTAACTGAATCTCAAAGAACTGGCTAAGTGAATGCATAACTTACAGTGGAACATATGTATTGAATTTCACGCTTTCTTCAAGAAAAAGCTATAAATGCCTGAACACACAAGGCAAAAAGGCAAAAAAAGGCAAAGGCTAATGTTTTGCTTCGAAATCGCGGGGAGTGGTTGCCCAGATCTCCCGAGCCAGAGGCTCATGTGTCAAGCGTTCGAAGGTGCGCCCTTTACCCCCTCTCTCCATCAGTGCTCCGTTTTAAGGGTATTTAAATTAAAGCTTCACGGAAAGGAAAGAAGTCGAAACAAGGACGTGAAGTCACTGGGGATCGAACTCGGGACCTCTCGCACTGAAGGCCGCACACTAACCAACTGTGCCATCCTTGCTTCTGCAATGCAGACGCTAGCGAAAAACGTCTTCGCATTCGTACGCATTACGATGTTTTCTGAACAACTATATCAGGTTTAGCTTGAAATGAAATCCTCGTATTCTCGGATATACAGAAAATTTCTTTTGTATACTTTATCAGGCAAGTTAACGAGCGCGAAAGTTTTCGGGTCTTTTGAGAAACGAACCCTCGGTTTTCAATACGGTGTGTATCTCTGAGAAAAAAACTATTTCTTTGTCATGAAGTACAGTACAGACTATTTGTTCTTTTAGTATGATAACGTGTTAATGGAAGAGGCTGCTCAGATACTGGAAATAGAAACATTTATACCATTACTTCTACAGGTAATTAAAGTTTTACATTTTTTGTCAAATGGTGTTAATTGTTTTTCTTTCTTACTTTGATTGTTCTACTTTTTCTGTCCAATGATGTTCATTTTTTCCTTTCTTTTTCCATCAAAGTAATTAGTTGAGCAAATATACATAGTTCTTTGTTTGTTCGCTCCTTCCTTCTTTTCCTTCTTTGCTTCCCCTCTCCCTTCCTTCCTTCCTTCCTTCCTTCCTTCCTTCCTTCCTTCCTTCCTTCCTTCCTTCCTTCCTTCCTTCCTTCCTTCCTTCCTTCCTTCCTTCCTTCCTTCCTTCCTTCCTTCCTTCCTTCCTTCCTTCCTTCCTTCCTTCCTTCCTTCCTTCCTTCCTTCCTTCCTTCCTTCTTTCCTTCCTTTCCTTTCTTCCTTCCTCCCTCCATCCCTCCCTTTTTATTCTGTCTGTCTGTCTGTCTGTTTCTTTCCTTTTGTTTCTTTTCAGTCTTTCGTTCATGTGTCCATTCTTTCATCTATTTATTCATGTTGATATTTTTAACAGAATCCAGAAGATGGCTATAACCGTTTAAAACGTGTTGTCCTCATTGGTGATCATAATCAAGTACGTAAATCCCCACCTTGTTTCCATGACAACCACACTTCAATCCTGTAGTCATGGTTACGTTACAAATATTCAAATATTCTATTTTCCTTTAAATAGCTTCCTCCAGTCATCAAGAATATGGCGTTCCAGAAATTTTCCAATATGGAGCAGTCGTTGTTCACTCGGTTTGTTCGTTTGGGTGTTACAACAGTACAACTTGATGCTCAAGGACGTGCAAGGCCGAGGTACGTTTTCGTATGAGTTTGAAACTGACTGTGCCGTGCGATGGTCGTGTCAATGCCTTTTCGAGTGCTCTACATCTTCCAGAGTGTTTACATCACAGTACAGAGACATAAACGATCGTTTTATTATAAAATATTTTCGACGTTTTTTGAGCGAGCCATGTCTCTGTCCTCTGATATAAACATGGTAGCCAGCCAATCAGCAAGCGCGTTATCTCTCAAATATTTTATAAAATGCTTGATATTCCCATATCTTGTTCTATAGTTTGTGTAGCCTGTACAATTGGCGTTACAAGAATCTCGGCAATCTCCCACACGTGTTAACATGGCCAGAATATCGTATTGAAAATCCTGGCTTTCACTTTGATTATCAACTCATTGACGTACGAGACTTCAATGGCGTCGGCGAATCAGAGCCTAATCCATACTTTTACCAGGTAGGTGGCTATGAAATAGCAGATGATGAAGTCGGTAGCCCATGCTGTACAACAGTGATGGCGGCTTTAAACCATAGATTTTATTGAAATAATTTCAACTGTAAATTTACTTGATGCTTCTATAGGAATCCAATAGTTCAGAGCCCATGTCACTGATGTAAGCTTGGGCTACCTGTGATTCATTGTTGTTTGGTGACTAAGGAGACTCTGTGCGCGCTTTTACAAAAACCTTTGGAACGTGTTGTCCCGCATGTGAGCTATTTTTGGAACTGGGTTCGAATAAATTCAGCTCGCGTTGGGATTTAATGCATGGCAGATAGTGGTATCACGCAAATCCCCGTCGGTCGAAAAGCCGTGAGTTCTAAAAATAGACTACAGTAGGACAACACTTCAAATCACGTGACACGTGTTTAAGTCCCCTGTTTTCCCCCGTTGTTGCACATTAGGCCTGAGATATGGTGTAGTTCAATGACTTTGTCTAATTTTACATTCACTGTGCAAAGAGTAGAGTCAGCTTGTCGCCTTTCTAGACTGTATTTAGTGTCAAAGAAAGTGAATCAAGCTGAGAAATCATCTCTAAAACAACGATTTGATGCGTTACGTGAGTTTAATTACGTACAGATTTTTTTGTAATGTAAGTTTAATTACGTACAGATTTTTATTTGCAATAACGTAAGTTTAATTACGTACGAATTTTGAATTGCAATTACATCAGTTTAATTACGTACGGATTTTTAATTGCAATTACGTAAGTTTAATTACGTACGGATTTTTAATTTCAATATTACGTTCATCTGTAGAACCTTGGTGAAGCAGAATATTCTGTGGCCATCTTCATGTACATGCGTCTGATTGGAATCCCAGCAGAAAAGATAGCTATCTTAACTACATACAATGGACAGAAGCACTTGATTCGAGACGTTATCAACCAGAGATGTGCTAACAACCCTCTTATTGGGAGGCCCAGTAAGGTAAGGCAACCAACGAGACTATGGAGGAAGGGATGAAGGGAAACTTGTATAGAAATGGAGATATCTTACTGACGTTTCCAGTCTTAGGGGGTGTATGTTTACATGGCACTAGGATCATCCTAGCAGGCGAATCAGCCTACCTGCTATACATTTACTGCATTCTGTTTACATGGAAATTTGTGTCTTCACTTCGGGTACTAGGATCATCCTTCTAAACAAAATGCAGTATTAAATGTATAGCAGGTAGGATGATTCGCCTGCTAGGATGATCCTAGTGCCATGTAAACACCCCCCTTAGCCCTTCGTCGCAGTAAAAGAGCATAGGGCAAAGTAAAAATTGAATGTTAGTGCGTAATAGTTTAAAAGACACAAAAGAAAACAATGGAAATAAAGTCTACTAGGGTCTATTAGTCTACTAACTATTTCACGGTTCTTTTTTTTTTTTTTTTTTTTCAATCACTCTTTCGACCAAAGTTGATGATATTTCCACTGTAAATAAATGACTTTTAGAATAACCTGGCTTTAATTTCCGTGTGTAACAGCTCTATTTTCATATAATCCTTATCACGAAGTCCCTTCAACATGATAGGGCAATTTTTACGAGCAAAAATGAGACGCATCTTATCGTAGATTTCCCTTACCATGCGGCTAAATCACGCGAGAACTCTCCGTATCAACGACATCTTTGTCCTAAGATGTGAACAAAATAAGAACAGCTCAGGACGCCGTTCCTCGATAAGTCGCATACGGTGTGTGTAAGGAGAGGTTGCTGCCTTATCTAATTTGCGTCTAAACCCGCCGCACACTTTGAGAAACTGTGTGAGGTAACTGCCACGCGAGTCACTTTTCTCACCGTGTGCTCTTTTACTTGCCTCGCGAGGCGAGGCGCAGATATTATGCTTTGTTTGGTATTTTTGGCCTCCCGTAGCCAAAGATGCAACGTGCATGTGCGGCGAGAAATCGTCTCAGCTAAGTGCCTCGCTTGGCAGTTTCCTCACGCAGTTTCTCAACGTGTGCGGCGGGCTTAAGGTAAAACGTCTTACTTTCGCGCGTGTAAATGGCCCTAATAACTTGAACCAGTCGAGATTGACTCGTCTTTGTCTAACGTGCGAAGGGCATATTTTGCCATCCAGTAGCAACAATAATTTTATTGTACCTTACAATTTGACTTAGATAGTTTTGCAAAATATACGTCTTTACTTTGCTCGTGTATTAATAACTTGAACCAGTGAAAATTGACTTGGCTTTGTTTTAGATGCAAAGCGCATATTTTGCTGTCCAGCACTGTGTACCCTGTAACTAAATGTTGCAAATGCTTATCGAGTTGTATAACTTGCACATTAGGCCTGAGGCATGTCTTACTTGGTGACTCTGTCTCATTGTATATTCACTGTGCAAAAAGTCAAGTCAGCTTGTCGCCTTTCCTGACTGTAATTAGTGTTGAAGAAAGTGAATCAAGCTGAGAAACATCCGTTTATTTAAAATTATGCTTTATTACTTTATGAATTTAGTTTCAGTAAAATGTGACATTTTTTTATGAAAATGTCTTGTTGAAATGTACTCTTGTCTCCTAGGTTACCACCGTGGATCGTTACCAAGGGCAACAGAATGATTACATCATCCTATCTCTTGTTCGTACAAAGGCGGTTGGTCACTTACGTGACGTACGCCGTCTTGTGGTAGCCATGTCACGTGCCAGGCTGGGTCTCTACATCTTGGCACGTGCTGGATTGTTTAGTAACTGCTTTGAACTCAGCCCAGCCTTCAATCAGGTACAAATATTTCTATGGGATACAATGACCAGGCCATTTGATCCAGTTATTGCAGTCGTCTCCTTTAGTTTTAATGTATAGTAAAGTCGTTCTGCAGGCAATTCTCGTCAACTAATGATTGCCTGTGCTCCTATGTGTTTCGGGGCGCGAGAGACGGGGTTTAGAAGGGAAGGGGTTTAATACTGGGTGTGGGTGGGAGGGGTTTAATTCCGGGGACCTTAGTTTACTTGTCCGTTAGCTTAGTGTTATTATTTGGTTTACTTGTAGTTAACTCAAAGACCTTTACAGCTTCACCTTGCACCCCATGAAAGATATCCATCAGTACGACCGGTAAGAAGGCCTTAATTGGTTTATTTTACAGTGTTTTTCTTCCTCTTAAAATGCTCAAGAAGTGTAGATTGTTTTTATAACAACTCTGAAATGCAAGGTGTCTGAAATCCAAATTCTCTAAGGTTTGAATTTTGACGATTGTATACGCTCTCGAAGCAAATTGCATTCCATTTTTCCGTGCGTCTGTACTCAATAGATGCACAGATAACGTAAAATTATGTCGAGAACAAAAACTATTCCCTCTGTTAGTGTACAGACAGAAAAAATCGAATCTATTTGTTTTATGTGACGTCAATTCACTCACTTGAGATTCGGTGACGTCATCCGTGCTTCTATACTGTAATAGCACACGGTTATCGACCAGTCAGAGCGTGCGTGATACACCAATTTCAATAAACGTTGTCGAAAAGGGAGTATGGGTAGAAATCACTAGAGCTATAAGACCACACAAATACTGATCCACACCATAATTCAACTTCAGCTTGCCATGACCTAATACATCAAAGAGCTTCATTTGCTGATGCTAAAATCAAGACCATGCACAATGCGAAAAAGAGAGTAAAATTTTGCAATTACCCATACTCCTTTTCGGTCTAGTCGCGTAGACTTGAGACCTCTCATACGAGAACATTTTTTGAAATAGGTATAAACCAATTGTTATTTTAACAAGTGTTATCTTATATAACAAGACCTATTCTTTCTATGACTGTAGATTGGTAGACCGCCATCAGAACCACCTCTTGTCATCCATGACATGGTACACATGCACAGATTTGTATACGACTTTTATCAAGACCGCGTCAGAGAACTCCAGGCTCACTCAGAGGTAGGAAAAAATATGAGACTCAAAAAGCCTTAGAGCTTCAGCCATCTGCAAGTGATGGCAGGCTGTATTTATATTTATATTTTTACAGGCTAAAATTTGTGTACAGCAAACGCAATAAACGCAGCACATTTGTATAGGAAATCATATGGTTTCGAGTGCAATTTGGAATAAATTTGAACGTGTGGGTTTTCAAAGAGTTCAAATTGCATGAGCCCGTATCGAAACCATATGATTTCCTATTAACGTTACCACTAGTTGGCAGGTGAAGTTGACTTGATTTTGTTTGTTGTAGTTCATGGCCAAGCAAACAGAGGCCATCCCTCAGCCTCCAAAACAAGATGAAGAATCGAGTACTAGCGTGAAAGAGAGTGAAGAAATGGTGAAAGAGGAAAAGAAAGAAGAAGAAAGAACACCGATAGTCAACGAAGTAGAAATGGCTGAAAGTATGACTAAAGACCAGACATCTTAAATCTACTGGCTTTATAAACACAGTGTATATACGAATTAAACCCTGCTGAACGAGACATCTCTTAAACAACGATAACTTATCCATGATACGAAACATGGTGTGAATTTGGAATTCCTATGAGAAAGCCGTTCTTCTTCCTCCTGCCACTACCCCACTGTCGCTGCTTTTGTTCGGGTCCATTTTTCGCGCTTTCCTGATTTTCGCTTAGAAACACCAAACCCAAACTTCTCCAAAACTAAAACAACAACAACAACAACAACACAACAACAGCAACAACAAAAATTCCTAATAATTGGAGTAAAAAGCTATTGAAATTGAACGCGATGGTAAAAAGTTCTGACCAAAAGTTTGTCAAGGCCGAATGCCTCCTCAATTGATTTTACCCAACAGACGCCAACAAGCTTGTCAGTTAAATGTCATTTGAAACCGACAATTACTAGCAAGACGGGAAGTTGAACTTTGTTAATTAGAAACTGAATTTTGTGGGTACCCCTTGTGCATTCACTGACCAAAGTCCCCCTGCCAACCTCAATGGAGGGGGGCAATATCAGAATTTAACTTCTTCTAGGCATTTTAAATTAAAAAACATTTGAACCTTTTGTAGAAGTTTCTTCCTAATACAATTCCCTTTTACAGGTCAAACTCTGAGTGTTATTTTTGTGAATCTTTTGTAATGGGCGGCAGAGATAATCATAGCCAGACCAAAACATTTACTCACCCTCTCCTCCCTGCAGAAAACTTGCAAACATTTCCTGTCGCTTTAAAGGCCAGGTGTACATAGTCATTAATTCATAGATCTTAATATAATCGCCTTACTGTCTGAAAACGACTTTATTGGTTTTTACAATGACATTGAAAGTTAAAATATGCAGCAGACCATATAGACTTCTCCTACAACAATTATAGTTACTGCAGTTGTAAGCTCTCCCAAGTTATACAACTCAACGAGGAATCTTACTTTGTGAAGTTCTTCTTAAACCAAAATGAACGCGTCTAACATCACTCAAGACTACGATGTCTGCAAGTACGACAAACCTGACTCGGACGTTATACGAACAGTGAAGATAATGACCATTTTGCTGCTTGGTGGATTTGGTGTTTTTGGAAACATCTTTGCCATTGTTATCGCAGCTAAGTACACTGTTCGCACAAACTTACACCCTTTGATCATCAATATGGCTGTGTCCGATACTCTTGTAATCGTTCTAAGTTCATTTTTCTTTTTTCCGCGTATCCTTCTCTATAACATGTGGAAGGATGTCCATGGTATTTGGGGAGACGTTCTTTGTAAAGTAGCACCATTTCTGGGCGAAACCGCCATAACAGTGTCTCTAATCACTCTTTTGATAATCAGCATCGAACGATTCAAAGTCACGAGACAAACTGTACAAATAATACAACCATACACAGTAAAACAGCGAGTTGCAGTACTTGCCTGCTCTTGGTTCATTCCAATGACACTTAGTGCACACTTCTTGGTTCTACACAAAGTGATTCAATATGGAACATCTCGGTATAATTGTTCGAACTCAAATAGCAACTTATATTTTATCTTTTTCATAAGTTCAACAATCATTCTTATAGCACTGTATTGTGTAATATTGTTTCTGAGTATTGTAACCTTAAGAAGACTGTCAAAGCCACAAGCCATTCATGCCAATCTTTCTGAGGAACAAAGACAACAACGAAGAAAACGAATGGCAAACGCAGTTAGAATGGTACTGTGCTCGTTACTACTTTATTCCTCTTGTTATCTTCCATTCTTTATGTACTCCTTTTTAGTTCATCTTGAGTTTTTTATGCCGAATTTAGAAATAACCAGACGATCACATGCCTGTATCGACTGGCGAACACTGGGGTTTATGATGACCGCTGTTTTGCCCCTTATCAACTCTTGTCTTAGTCCTTGTATCTATTTTGCTTTTCTGACTGATTTCCGAGAAGCCGCAAGGAGACTGCTGTTTGAAAGAAATAACTAACAGACTACTCTCTTCTACGACAGAGAAGTGATAACCCATGCTTGAACTAAGTGAACGTCGTAACGAGGCCTCTAGTGCGACGAAGGGGAAGCCGCATACAAACGTTTTATCACCTTTGATATTAATGTAAATGTAAAGAATATGAATATCTAACTTGTTCTTAGAGGATAAGTGCCGAGATGTAACAAAATAGAACACCAAACGATGAACAGTTAGGTGGTGTAATAGTATTTTATTAGACTAAAAATAGAAATAAATAATAATAATAAAGGGAAAAAGGGAAAAACAGAAATCCTGAACGAAAGAAAGACAAATAAACTTCCATTACCTTCTATGACAATTAAATACCAGAACTTCTGAAAATGTTTGATAAAATGGTATTCACTAGAAAAACAAAAAGCTAAATATATATACAAATCAGATGGTAAGATAAATAGAATATTTGCTAGCAAATAGGATTTTTATTTTTTCTCTTGGCTGTATTTATTTAAGCATTATGTAGAGGCATTATGTAATTGTTGTAATCTTAGGTCTTTGTGTAGGAGCATTCATATATGTGAGGTCGGTATAGGGTACTGGAGTAATGGCAATTTGAGTGAAACGAAAAAGCAGCAGCACATCTTAATAGTTTTGTGTGGCATAGCCAATGGAAAACATAAACAGGTTTATTCAGTAAACGAGCCTACAAATATTGGAAAATTGGCAAAGACGTTAAATATAAGTTGAGAAATGAATTTTATTTTAATTAGGAAATTAAACTCTGCGCTCAGTGAAAAAGGAGAAAAATTTCATAGTAGTTTATGGACTAACTAGCCTTCACACAAATTTATACCGCTTTAGCCATCAACATATTTAGAAATAATTTGGAAGGGGAATTTTCAAAATAAAAAGTGGTGTTTACCAGCAAGTCTAGGATCAACAAATCTGACGTCACTACTGTTCATTTTGAGGCCTAAAAATTAATAAAATAAAAAAATTATTGTTGTTGGTTTTCTTTAACAGAGTATACCTTACCAAGATAATACAAGTAAAGATAAGTATAAAGTCAACTACAATGTAGGTTGTTTTTGTAAAGAATTGGCGAAACGTGATGAGTAGCTTAATTACATCAATGGTACAGACATTAAAAGTAGGACAGGAAGTTGAATTTTGTTAACTCAGTTAACTGAAAACTCAACTTTATATGCAAATGATGGATATCTTGAATTTAGGTTAGTTACAGCTGAATCTCTTGGAAGAAAAAAATGGTTTTCGCCCTGCTTCGAAAGTTGCGTCGTACTGAAAAGTCCTCTCAATGGAGAATGAGCGTTTTAGTTAGTACGTCTTAGAAATTTGAAACCGAGAATTCTTGGGTTGCATGTTAGTCACGGCAGCCATCTTGGATGGACTTCAACAAAAGATTTCTCATTAGTATCTCTTGTTTGTTCATCCAACATGGCTACCGCTTCAGTGTCTTTTGATTCCCAAAGGAATGGATGAAACCCAGCAATAGTTGCATTAAACAGTTCAATTAAGGTTCATTTTTACGAAAAGAAAACAAACAAACAATTCAACTGCCAACTTATAGAAAAACAAACAAATAAACAAAGAAAGATGAAAAATAGCAAATGGAAAACCCAAAGTAATATTGATAGGAACGTTCATGTTCTCTAAAGTTTGGTTTTCACTAGCGACGCCAGCACAAGCGCAAGCCAAAAAAGAAAGGAATTTGTTTTTCAATCCTTGTGCTGCTAACGCTTGCGCTGTAGTGAAAACCAGGCGTAAGATTAGAAATGAATTCAGAGTGGAAAGGGTAAAGTCTTTCACGGCATCAGCCCAAATTATGTGGGGTACTTCGACAAAATTAACATTTTACTCTACGTGTCTTTGTAGACATTCTCCCAGTTTGTCATGTAAATTGGTTAGCAAGTAAAACGCAGGGCCGTAGCAAGGGGAGGGGCAATGGGGGCGCTCGCCCCCCAATAATTTTTCAACGGTTTTTCAATTTTTGAATTTTTAAATTTAAAGTTTTAAATTTTAAATGACTACAATATTCAGTTGTCGTATATATAACACATTGCTACAGAATTTAGTGTAAAAAGTGCACTGTTACAGTTCTAAGCTGACATGTATCGAGCGAGCCGCCAATTCTTAGGTATCTTTGAAATGTACACTCCAAAAAGTATGCGCTGAGTGGCTCGCGCTTCGCGCTCGCAATTAATATTCCATATCAACTACATGGTTAAAAAGTGGTACTATATTCGGAAAATCTAAAGATGGTACCTACATTGCTTTTAAAATACAACTGAGCTCTTGACGACTAACTACATCACGTTTCATTCCCCACAAAAAAGTTGAAAAAATTCAATTTTGTAAAAAATGGCCATCTTTTTGCCAAGTGGCTTGCACTTTGTGCTCAATGTAGCTATATATAACACTGGCCTAAGAGAAACATCCCAAAACAACTTAGAAACGGTGGTTGAGAACTCCTTTTCTGCCGAAATTCGTGCCGAGCGGCTCGCGCTTCGCGCTCGCTATAGCTAAATATTGTATTCTACCACATCACCTACAAACTATGAGTACGATTTGAACCTCAAAAAACATACAAGTTTGACTACCATCGAAACGAAGGGGATCACATGTACACCCCCAGGCTCACTAATTAGAGGAGTCATGTGCACGCTAGGACCCTACGGATACGCCCATACATAAAGCATCACGTGGTGCAAATTTCCTTTTGTCTTTCGTTCACTATAATGTGACTTGAAATCCCGAGAGCCCCCCCAATAATTTAGACCTCGCTACGGCCCTGAAACGAAATGCGAATTGAGGTTATTTTTGAAGATATTACCAATTCCCAAAACTAGAATCTCACAGGTGCAGCTGTCTTTACATTTGAAACACAAAAGACAAAAAACTGAACTAACTTTGAAAATGAAAGAAAGGCATTACTAGAGATGTCCGTTTTAGCAGCACGGGCAGAAGGTGTACGCCGGACTTGTAATTGACATACGTTAAAGCTATTCAAACTTAAGTTATTGCTTGGTACCTATCCCTTTAACAGAAGGCTTTGCTTTTTAACAATGGAGTTTAGCTGATTTTGTATTTTTAATATCACTATCACGTCCAAGTGCGAAAGTAAGGCGCCGTATTTTAACAAAATTAATGTTATCGCAACTGTGTTGCAATGATATTTTTTGTCAGTCTTGAAGGAAGGTTATGATCGGAGAAACTACTAGTAGATAACCATTGATACACCAAAATTCATATTAGGGCCTGACTGATAAACGGTGTGTTGTGTTTGACTGGGGATGAAACAAAAAATGTACATCGTAAATTGTCGATAAATGCACCTTGAAGTCTGATCTGTTCTGTTCTGTCTGTCTATTTTGTTTTGTTTGTCTGTATGTCTGTCTGTTCTGTCTTTGTGTGTGTCTATCTGTCTGCTTTTTTCTATTCTCTCTGTCTGTCTGTCTGTCTGTCCCTGTCTGTTAGTTCTGGCTGGCTGCTTGTCTGTTCATTAAGCCACGTGACCTATAGACCTCTTTATATTGGCTGTTCAGGTATCATTGATTTCTATTCAACATTGCTCTTATGAAGGAACGTATTTCAAAGTGCGTCAGCTTTTGTTATTTCAAAGTGCGTCAAAAATAATTTCACAATAATACCTCATGCCATAATGATGGGAAAAGATGAGAAGAATTAGCAAAAAAATGGATTTATATAACAAAAATATAGGAACTTTACACCCTGATGAACTAGTTAGCCAGGTGGATAACTTTAATGAATATTTAGCGCAACCCCCAACTCTAATAATGCAATTAATGCGCGGCACATTTTATCCCCCCAGACCTACATAAGATTGCCAGTTACATGTTATTTGAAACCGATAATTAGTAATAAGATGGTTGATCTTTGTCATTTAGAAACTAAATTTTATGTTAAAATAATGGTATATCTTGTACATTCACTGACCAAATGACAAACCCCGCTCAGATCGAGGTTTGCTTAAAATAATGACTTTTACAAAATGTAAATGTATTTTTTTTGTAAAGCTGTTGCTTCAGTTACCTCCGGCTGCTAAGGTATTCATGAATTTATAGATCTTAATATCATAATCGACTCGCGGTCTGAAAACGATTTAATTGGTTGTTATGATGACATTTAAAAAAGTGAGGCCAGGTATACTACTCCTACAACCATTAGAGTTACTGCAGTTGTAAGTTCTCCCAAGTTATACAACTCAACGAGGAATCTTACTTTGTGAAGTATTCTTCTTATTAAACCAAAATGAACGCGTCTAACATCACTCAAGACTACAGTGTCTGCAAGTGGCTCAAACCTGACTCGGATGTTATAGGAATTGTGAAGATAATGACCATTTTACTGCTTGGTGGATTTGGCGTTTTTGGAAACATCTTTGCAATTGTTATCGCAGCTAAGTACACTGTCAGTCGTAGAAACTTACACCCTTTGATCATCAATATGGCTGTGTCCGATACTCTGGTAATCGTTCTAAGGTCATATTCCTATTTTCCGACTATCCGTCTCTATAATAATAACATCTGGAATGATGTCCATGGTATTTGGGGAGACGTTCTTTGTAAAGTAGCACCATTTCTTAACCAGACCACTTTGACTGTGTCTCTAATCACTCTTTTGATAATCAGCATCGAACGATTCAAAGTAACGAGACAAACTGTACAAATAATACGACCATACACAGTAAAACAGCGAGTTGCAATGCTTGCCTGCTCTTGGTTCATTCCAATGGCACTGCATGCACACTACTTGGTTCTATACAAAGTTATTCAATATGGAAAATTTCGGTATTGTTTGTCCTCAAATTTCAACTTATATGTTATCTTTTTCATAAGTGCAACAATTATTTATATAGTCATAGGGCAGAATTGAGGGACATCAAGGAGTGTTAACTCAATTAACTGACCCTCTGAGAGCGCGAAGTTCGAATCTTAAGGTTGATTTAACAAAGAAAATGGCCAAATTGGCGTCAGTCGTGATGACCTTTTCGCTTGTAAGTGCTTGAATATTTCGAAATTCGACAAGGTTCACGCAAATTATCAACATGGAGATATTAATTTACACGATGATATATTGAACTTGGTGCTGCTTTAAAAATTCGCGTTGGAAATCGATCTTAAACTTTTTGTAATTTTGAGGAAATTTTGTGGGGAAAGCCTAATTAGGTCATCTTTGAGGCAAAATTTCTCACGAATTTTCAAACGACCCATGTCAGGTTCATCCAGATTATTTATATTGTAAGCTTAAATTCAGTAACGAGCCTAAGTTTTCTTTATTCCGACCACGGGAACATGTTGGAAATCAAGAATCACCCATCAAAACACCTAATTAGTATGCAAATTCAGATCAAAACACCTCATTAGTATTCAAATTCAGGCCATTTCAGTTCCTTTGAATCACCGATTCGAATTTACCGCCAACACGTAGCTCCGCCTCTTTTCTTACTCAAGGGAATAGCGGACAAACTTCGGAAAGACTTCGGCTAATAACTCTGGAACTCTTTATAAACTATAAGAATATACTGAATAGCACGGCGTATAGAATGGATCAAAGCCTAAAATGTTTTATTTCTTTTCGTTATAAGACAACAGAATGAAAGTATTTAAGTTTTTCAGTACCTAGAGTTAAGGTAGAGAGTCTGAAAAAATTAAAAATATAAGTAAATACAAGCCGAGTAAAGGGAAGAGAGAAGTGTCTTGGCAGTCCTAGCAACTGTCAAACTCGACTACAAACAAACCCAACTTGCCTTTTATACCTCTGTTTTAGGTAACGACCTTTATTTCTGGTTAAGTAAAAATATTTTTTATAGTGTAAACTTCACTTTGAGGTAATCTTGCGCAGTGAAAGTGGACTGATTTTTAAGCAGAATCGACTTCATCTTTAAAAGACTGTTGTTCATAGAAACGAATTCAACAAACTTCAACTGACGCTAACAACCGGTATTAATCAATGTAACGGGCGCAAATAAAAAATAAAACAGCCATTCCACAAGCAAGACCAACACTGAAAGCATGCAATTAAAGATATAAGTAGATATATTTGAGGAAAGAGTGTAGTAAAGGAGTTTATTTGGGACAAGCGACAAGACTTAGCCCAACTTAGCAACGCGTACAACTTACGGTAAACAAACCCAACTTCGCAATGAAAACCACATTCAAACTGACCACTTGTTTAACTGCTAATGGTTTTATTTTGTCTTATAATTCCTTTTGTAGTCAGTGAAAACTTTATTCTTAGGTATTCTTGGCTGAGAGAAAAGCAGATTTTTAGCGGAATCGATCGATCTCCTACAAGTCTAAGTCATCAGTGAAATTGATTCGCAATGTCATCTTTATCATTGAAACGACCGGCGGATACATTTCTAGTATAAACTTAACGGTTGCTTTCAGTGAGTAGTTCTTAAGCAAAACACGTTTCAATCATTGAACTTTATGTCGGGCAGATAGAGCGATCGAATCAAATAAAATAATCAGCCATAAGAAGATAAGGGAGTTATCAAAATAACAACTTGCGATCATCCAATGCTTTAGTAGAGCAATCAAAGACTAATCAAAATCACCACACTGAAAGCTTAGATTTTTTTAACTGTCTTGGTTATATTTCTCAACGATTGAGCTATCTGAACATATATACTAGATAGATTATTATTAAAGCTTGGTTTCAATGTGCAGCGATCATTACGAACGAAACACACTTGCTAGTTGCTAGTATAATCAGAGGTATTTCCTAGAATCTTTTTCGATCGCAAATCAAGCTTTACTTTTATTGAACGTTAACTTGTCATTTTGCCTCATCTATCTTGTTTGTTATTGATTCTCCTTTAATGATTGGCGATCATTGTAAATACTCAACCACACAATCTTTAGCACCAAGATTTCGAGTTTCATTCAAAGCTACAAAATGTTTTTACGTATTTTCGTTAAACGCTCGGAAATTTTGATTGACAGGATGGCAAGGAGTGATTGACAGTATGCTTATTCCCTTATGAGAATACGATAACCAATCACGTACTGACTTCTCGAGTATATTAAGGCCTGGGTCAATCACTAATTGTATAAATTTTGGATAAAAAAATATTTTGAAGACAAAGAACATCTAAATGAACGTTTTTCTTCTATAAGTTACTAAACTCGACGTCCTTAAATTTTTGAGGGTACTTTTAAGATGTCACGTGACCTGATGACGTCACAGTGATGAAATATTGTATTGTAAACTTCAAAGCAAAATGCGGTCGTGGGTATAACCCCAGTCTTGAAAGTAACCATGCTTAACTATGAGCCTTAATGTGCTTCCAAACAAACAACCTGGAAAACCTGACTACAGTTTTTCTTTAGTGAGATAAAGCCCAAAACAGGTCACGTGACTTTTACATATTTCTTTTAAAAATGGAAAAACTCAACAATGTAAAGTGGATGACAAGTTTTTCGGGCTGTATGTTGTGAAGCACATCCAGGCTCACAGTTAAGCATGGTTACTTTGAAGTCTTTAGTAATACCCGCGACCGCATTTTGCTTTGAAGTTTACAACACAATATTTGATCACTGTGACGTCATCAGGTCACGTGACATCATAAACGTACCCTCAAAAAATTAAGGACGTCGAGTTTAGTAACTTATCGAGGAAAAAAGTTGATTTAGATGTTCTATGTCTTCAAAATAATTTTTATCCGAATTTTAAGTAATTAACGATTGACCCAGGCCTTAATATACTCGAGTTGTTCATGCATGGAATGTCGGCGCTCTGGAAAATAGTGTTGATTGCGTTAACTCTAGATGTCCCTAAAACAATAGGCATTCTGCGCCATGACTGTATTGTGTAATATTGTTTCTGAGTATTCTAACCTTAAGAAGACTGTCAAAGCCACAAGCCATTCATGCCAATCTTTCTGAGGAACAAAGACAACAACGAAGAAAACGAATGACAAACGCAGTTAGAATGGTGGTGTGCTCGTTACTACTTTATTCCTCTTGTTATCTTCCATACTTTATGTACTCGTTTTTAGCTTATCTTGATTCTTTTATGCCGAATGTAGAAATATTCAGATCAGATGCCTGTATCGACGTACGAACACTGAATTTTATGTCTCTCACTGTTTTGCCCCTTATCAACTCTTGTCTTAGTCCTTGTATCTATTTTGCTTTTCTGACTGATTTCCGAGAAGCCGCAAGGAGACTGCTGTTTGAAAGAAATAACTAACAGACTACTCTCTTCTACAACAGACAATAATCCATGCTTGACTATGCGAACATCGTAACGAGGCCTCTCATACGAAGAAGGGGTAGCCGCATACAAAGGTTTTATCACCTTTGATATTAATCTAAATGTAAAGAATATGAATATCTAACTTGTTCTTAGTTGTTCTTACAGCGGCATAAGTGCCGAGATGTAACAAACTAGAATACCAAAGGATAAGCAGTTAGTAATATTTTATTGTGATGAATAATAAAACATGATTGATAAATGTCTTGACTTGGCATCATGTGTTTATTTAACTGTTTAACGCGTGTGTACGAAAAAAGTTGTCATTTTTTAAACATCAGTCACTTACAGTTCGTGTTAATGACAAAAATAACCTCTCACTGAAATAAGCAGGTATATCGAACAAAACACACATAGGAACAGTTCATTTGTGAATTAATGATTCTTCTCACTTATTTAAAGTTAAAGAACAATACTAACAAAGTATTTTTTCCCTAGCTACAGACGATCTTATTGTTTATTGTCATTTTATCAGATTTCCTGAATGTTGTATGATTGATGATGATATTAATGAAGAGTCTCTAGGCAAAGTTTCCTCGTATGGAATAACACTTGTAACATTACCAAGGCTTCTGAATCACAAGATAGTTAGCGGTTTTCAAATACAGATTTCATGATATGCTTAATATTTAGGTCAGCTCATAAAATGTGTTTCTTTTAATTCAAATGTCACAAGCATCTTGTGTAAACTTGTCTTATTTGTCTTGTATGAACTTGTATAAACTTGTCTTGTATTATTATCGCTATTAAATTGTGCAAGGTATATAAAAAAGGAAAAAGGAAAGAAAAAAAGACATTCTGAACGAAAGAAGTTGATCAGAAGTAAACTTCCATTACCTTCTATGACAATTAAAATACCAGAACTTCTGAAAATGTTTGATAAAATGGTATTCACTAGAAAAACAAAGAGATTAGCTGACTTTCACCTAAATATATCAACAAATCAGATGGTAGATAAACTGGTTTATTCAGTAAACGAGCCTACAAATATTGGAAAATTGGCAAAGACGATAAAAAAGTTGAGAAACATAATAATTATATTTATAATTAAACTGAAAAGAAATAGGAGAAAAATGAATCGTAGATGATGGACTAACCAGTTTTCACACAAACCTATACCGCTTTAGTCCATCAACATATTTAGAAAGAATTTGAAAGGCGAATTTTCAAAATAAAAAGTGGTGTTTACCAGCAAGTCTTGCATCAACACATGCAAGTCTGACGTCACTACTGTTCATTTTGAGGCCTAAAAATTAATATAATAAAAAAATTGTTCTTGTTCGTTTTCTTTAACAGAGTATACCTTACCAAGATAATACAAGTAAAGATAAGTATAAAGTCAACTACAATGTAGGTTGTTTTTGTAAAGAATTGGCGAAACGTGATGAGTAGCTTAATTACATCAATGGTACAGACATTAAAAGTAGGACAGGAAGTTGAACTTTGTTAACTCAGTTAACTGAAAACTCAAATATATATTCAAATAATGGATATCTCGAATTTAGGTTAGTGGCAGCTGAATCTCTTGGAAGAAAAAAATGGTTTTCGCCCTGCTTCGAAAGTTGCGTCGTACTGAAAAGTCCTCTCAATGGAGAATGAGCGTTTTAGTTAGTACGTCTTAGAAATTTGAAACCGACAATATGTGCATTAAACAGTTCAATTAAGGTTCATTTTTACGAAAAGAAAACAAACAAACAATTCAACTGCCAACTTATAGAAAAACAAACAAATAAACAAGGGAAGATGAAAAATAGCAAATGGAAAACCCACAGTAATATTGATAGGCACTTTCAGGTTCTCTAAAGCTTGGTTTTCACTAGCGACGCCAGCACAAGCGCAAGGCGATTAAAGAAGGAAATTTTTCACGATCAATCCTTGTGCTGCTTACGCTTGCGCTGTAGTGAAAACCAGGCGTAAGGTTAGAAATGAATTCAGAGTGGAAAGGGTAAAGTCTTTCACGGCATCAGCCCAAATTATGTGGGGTACTTCGACAAAATTAACATTTTACTCTACGTGTCTTTGTAGACATTCTCCCAGTTTGTCATGTAAATTAGCAAGTAAAACGCAGGGCCGTAGCAAGGGGAGGGGCAATGGGGGCGCTCGCCCCCCAATAATTTTTCAACGGTTTTTCAATTTTTGAATTTTTAAATTTGTAGTGAAAACCAGGCGTAAGGTTAGAAATGAATTCAGAGTGGAAAGGGTGAAGTCTTTCACGGCATCAGCCCAAATTATGTGGGTACTTCGACAACATTTTACTCTACGTGTTAATTTAATAGCAAGTAAACCTTAAAGCAAGTTAAAAATGTGAATTAAGTTTATTTTTGAAGATATTACCAATTCCCAAAACTAGAATCTCACTGGTACAGCTGTCTTTACATTTGACACACAAAAGACAAAAAACTGAACTGTCTATGAAAATGAAAGAAAGTCCTTACTAGAGATGTCCGTTTTAGCAGCACTGGTACAAGGTGTACGCCGGACTTGTAATTGATATACGTTCAAACTATTCAAAGTTATTGCTTGGTACCTATCCCTTTAACAAAAGGATTGCTTTTTTAATGTGACCAAGTGTCCTTTACGATAGTAAGTCGAGTCAGAAAGTAATGTCAAATCACTTTATTTACAAAACAAGCCTAAGCAAAAGGGCGATAGTAACAATTTCTGAAATACAATCAGAATAATTAGATCAGTAACTATTTACAATATTATTCTACATGGAAGTAAGGAAACTATTTAACAACCAATCTGTGTTAACAGTCACTTAACAATGACTTAATGTGATTAACGGCAGTGTAACAATACAATCGTAATACAAATGTAACAAGTATATACAAACGGCAAATTCTTAATAGTCTAAGCAACCATTCTACTAAATTACAACAACTATTGCCAAACAGTAAACTAAACAGTACAAAATACTAACAACAAAATACTCTAAAAGCAAAACTTACCAGTAACAATTTAAAGGTCAATTGAATTGTCACTGACAGATAGATGTCAAATGGCTTGTGTCTAGTCTTGAACTGTAAGTCTTGAACTCGCTAACTGAACTGAACTTTTACTCCAAAATAACTAGTTTATATACGTTTCTAAGGGTAAAAAACACTAAGGAATTTAGGATTTAGGAAATGCGTAATTCTATTTTACGTAGCTTATTTACGTTCAGGAAAAGGTGCGCATATGATAGATTTACCTAGAATATACGAGATTATCTTCTAAGTCACGAAACGTGAATTATGCCATACTTGTGATAACCGGATTACCCTACGCACGTACCACACCTAATACGTTTCATTACGTAATCAAATCATCGTCAACTCACGTAAACGACGTGTCTTTAGGATAATTGTCACACAGATACGAACATAATTTGTTACTAAAAAATATCCTAAGTTGAGCTGGTCACACCCTCCCCTGCTTAATGGTATTGTCGACCTCGACAATCCGGCTACAGCGAAAAGGTATAAGCCAAAAACCAACAAAGTAAAATAAAATAAATTGTCAAGTCCTTTTGGAAGTGCGAGCCAGAGTAACCTGTGTCCATTGATTGTGTGTATCCATATCTTGGAGGTTGTTTTCCGGCTGTTGTCCTTGTTGATCTTCTCAAACTTGTTCCCGTTTGTACGGTAGGTCCTTCAGTCGTTTCCAAAGCGTCTTCTGAATTTCTAACGTCTGGGGTTAGCTGTACACGAGATGGTTGCACTCCATCTCTGTTCAGCACGATAGCGATCTCTTCTTCTTCATCATCATCACTTTCGTTGCTGTCATGTGCAGGTGAATTTAGACGTTTATCTGTTCTTGACTGGTTCCTTGTAGTCGTGGTAACGTCTTGTGGCTTCAAAGGACATTTACGCATGAATAGGCGGCTTACTTTCTTTGTTGCACGTGTTCCATCATCGTCAAACAGTCGTACTGTATAAGCTGCACCATCATTCTGTGGTATTTCAATAACTTCGTAGAGAGTAGGGCTCCACGAGTCCTGTATCTTGTTTCTTCCTCTTACTGTATTCTTGAGGTACACAAGCTGTCCTATTCCTAAGGGTTCGTCGTACGCTTTCTCGTCATTTGTCTTCTTACGTTTTTGGGCGGCTTGGTCTAGTTGCTCCCCTGCTTTTCGGTAAGCATCTCTTAAACGAGTCTGGTGTATTTTCAGCCAATCACTCTGATGTCCGTCCTCTTCTTCGTCATTGTCTCCCAGTAGCAAATCTACTGGCAGTCGAGGATCTCTACAGAACATGAGATAATATGGAGAAAATCCAGTTGATGCGTGAGGGGTTGCGTTGTAGGCGTACAGTAGCTCTGGTAAATGTTCTGGCCATCTTCTTTTCTTGTTTGGCGGAAGCGACCTTAGTAGATCATGCATAGTTCGATTGAACCTTTCACATTGGGCGTTGCCCTGAGGGTGATAAGGCGTGGTTCGCGACTTTTTCACTCCATACAGTCTGCATAATTCCATTATGATTTCGCTTTCGAAGTTTCGTCCTTGGTCCGAATGGATTCTGTTAGGTACGCCATACTTCATAAACCATTCTTTAAGAATCACTTTAGCAGTTGTCACGGCTTTTTGGTCTCGTGTTGGTACTGCTACAGTAAACTTGGTGAATACGTCTGTCATTACCAGTACGTTTTCTCGTCCATCACTAGCGCGTTCTAGTAAGGTGAAGTCGACAGCGAGAACTTCCAGTGGCTTGTACGCTAATAGGTTACCCATCGGTGGTCTGATGCGTGGTAATGGTGTCTTAGACAATGTACATCGTTCACATTTCTTGATCCAGGCGTCTACATCACGATATAACCCTGGCCAGTAGCATCTATTGCGAATAAGCTGCAATGTTCTTTCTACTCCTTGATGGCCCATCTGATCGTGAAGACTCTCGAGTACTTTGTTCTTTAACACAGCGGGGAGAACAAGCTGCTTTAGTTGCCCGTGACGTGGATCTTGTACTATCCTGTAGATAAGGCCATTGTCTCTGACAATCTTATCCCACTGTCGTAGTAAGGAGATACACTGATTTGAAAGCTGTCTTCTTTCTTTAAAGCTGGGTCTTCTATCCTTTTCCCAGAATTTAAGAAAATCTTTGATGACAGGATCGTCGTTCTGCATATTGATTAGTTCCTCTTTGGAATGAGTTGGGAACGCTGTGGTGGCAGTTGTCGGTTCCTCTCCTACTGTTTTCTTCTTTACATCATGAGGCGAGAGGACTGGTGACGCTAAGCCGTCATCTACTTGGTGTACTGCCATACGTCTTACTTCAGCTGGAATTGGCGTAGCTTTCGCAGCATCACTAAGTTCTGTTGGTACCGAGGTTGCCATGGTAACTATGTTCTCGATGTGTAGAAGCTTTTCTTCCTCAGAGTCGTCGGTCTCGTCAGGGACTGGTCCATGAGGCTGGCGAGATAGAGCATCAGCATTTACATTTGACTTCCCACTTCTGTATGTTACAGTGAAGTCAAAAATCGCTAGCTGAGCTGCCCAACGCTGTTCTAAGGCGCCGAGGTTGGCAGTAGTCTGGAGATACTTCAATGGATTATTGTCAGTGAAGATCTCAAATTTAGAACCAAGAAGGTAAGTTCTAAATTTCTCTGTCACTGCCCACTTTAATGCTAGTAGTTCAAGCTTCATAGAGCTGTAGTTTCTTGGGTTCTTTTCACTTGGTCTCAATCGTCTGCTTGCATATGCTATGACTTTGCGTTGGCCATCTTGGTCTTGTGACAACACAGCTCCTAGTCCGAGATGACTTGCGTCCGTCTCAACGATGAATGGCTTTGAGTAGTCTGCAAATCCTAGTACTGGTGCATGGCTTAGCTTTGACTTTAGTTCCTCAAACGCACTTTGACACTCTTGAGTCCATCTTTGCACGAACGGTACTTTTAGCTTTTTCTCTGTTCTTAGCTCGTTCAGACACGTGTTGACAAGATGGTGCAACGGTCCGGCCATCTTAGCAAAGTCCTTCACAAACCTCCTATAATAGCTACAGAATCCTAGAAAGGATCTGAGTTCTTTAACTGTTGTTGGAACTCTCCACTCTGTAACAGCTTGGGCTTTTTCAGGGTCTGTAGTTATTCCTTCCGCGGAGATCTGGTGACCAACATAGGTGACTTTCCGTCTTAGGAAGTGACATTTTTCAGGTTTAAGTTTCAAACCATGTTCTCTGATTCTTTTGAAGACTTTGTCAAGCCTTTCAATGTGTTCGTCGAAGGTGTTTGAATACACGATGATGTCATCTAAGTAGACAAGCAGAATATGAAATATGAAGTCGTTTAGACAGGTCTGCATGAGCCTTTGAAACGTCGCAGGGGCGTTGGTCAGGCCCATTGGCATCCGGTTGTATTCGAACAAGCCAAACGGTGTCGTAAATGCTGTCTTGTTTCTGTCAGATTCGTCCATAGCAACCTGATTGAAACCACTCGCGAGATCCATTGTCGAGAACCACTGCGCACTTCCAATAGCGTCCAAAGATTCTTGAATCCTTGGTAAAGGAAATTGGTCCCGTACCGTCTTTGAATTTAGTTTCCGGTAGTCAACGCACAGTCTTAAAGAACCATTTTTCTTTCTGACTAGTACTATGGGTGACGCAAATGCACTATGACTTTCACGTACTATATCATTATCCAGAAGCTTTTTGATGTGGTCTTTCGCCTCCTGAAACTGATTTGGGGGTATTCGACGATACGGCTGTGCAACCGGGGTATCGTCCATTGTCTTTATCCGGTGTTTTACCGTTTCTGTATATCCGAGATCTCCATCGTCTTTGGCAAACACGTCTGCATTTTTACGTAACAACTCGTAAAGTTTTACTCGCTGATCGTCTGTGCAATCAATGTTTGACAAATCAACAGGACATTCAAAGTCCACGTTCATAGGACATTGTCTATCATCATCTCTAGATTTGACAGAATCGCCTTGTTTCAGACAAACAATTTCCTCATTCACTGAGACCCTCTTGAAATCAACGTTGTCACTGGGGACTTCAATGCTTTCGATAGCGTGTACAACTCCAATCCTCGTACGGGGTTCAAGGAACACATCCTCCCCACCAAGATTGGCTACTCTCACGTACATGCGTCCTCCAGTTACTGTAGTGACAGTATTAACAACAATCAAGTTTCCTGGTAGTGCACTTTTAACAGGTTCCACTAATGCGGTAAAATCAGCTTTACCACCATTTAGTCCTGTCGCTTGCACCACTACAACAGACTCAGCAGGAACTCTGACCTTGCCTTTTCCAGCAACCTTAGCAAATCCTATAGCTGATGATGATGATGACGACTCTCGAACATTCAGTTCCAAAACACCTTTCCATTGTTCGTTTAAATTGGGTTTAAAATCATTGTCCGTAATCTTGTCCTTTAACGAAGATATGATATTCATGCCGACTAGTCCTGGCACAACTTGTTTTCTTTTCCTTGTCTCCTCGTTTTCTGGATCCTTTACGACTAGTATGCCCCTACGGGATAGTTTAACACCTAGAGCACACACGTCGAGTTCAAAATATCCCACATAGGGAATGTCTAACCCATTAGCGGCGGTAAGTTTCAACCAGCCACTAGTGCACAAAAGTTCTTCGTCCTTGAAATGTTCTTTAAAAAAACTTTCTGTGATCGTAGACACCTCTGATCCAGAGTCTAACAGACAATTTGTATCAACTCCTCCCATATTAACGACTGCAATAGGGCACTTTCCGATAGCCCTCTTGAAGAAGTCCTCACTGGGTTGAGTCAAACCAGATGAGCCAGAACTGTCCCCTCCTGTCGCCTGACTCATAGCAACAGGGGGAGCTAGTTTGACGACGGCAAAACGTTTTCCTCAGTAACCATTTGCTCCGAAACTTTTCCATTCACGTTGGCGTTTCTCTTGTTTTGATCTTCCGCAGTACAGTTACGAGCAATGTGTCCAAACTTGCGACACTTGTAACACTTAACTCCACTAGCTTTTCCCTGGGATGGGAGCTTCAACTGGGCTACCGCCGCAGTCAGTTCCTTTAAAGCCTCTTGTTGCTGTTGGAGCATTGAAGTCAAGTCTCGTAAGGTCTTTTCTTGTCCACAATTTTCCGTAGCTTTTACTTCATAAAGTCCAGCAGTACTTTTAATTGCTCTTGGTTGTGTTGATTTTTCCTCCTCCTCTGACCAATTAATTGCTTCCTCCCTCACGTCAAGGAAAGAAGTTCCAGGTCGTATCCTGATACTACGCTTTAGTTCTTTACGCAGAAGACTGTCACGAACGTTGTCGGCAAACTGGTCACGCAACATGGTGTCCGTATCTGCAGCACATTTTGCATCCTTTTTCACGACACGACCCCATAATTCACTTAGAGCGTGAGAAAAGTCTCTTAAACTTTCTCCTTCCTTCTGCTTTCTGTCATAAAACGCCTTCAGCAGTTGCGGCTTCGATCTCTTCTCTCCAAATGCATCGGAGAGAATCTCGAATATCCGCTTAGGATCTTTACGATCCCCCGCTGGATAAACCTTGAGTTCCTCTTTAGCGGTTCCTTCAAGATGTGAGGTGATGAAATCAATTTGCTCCGCACTGGACATATCCCTTGCATTTAGAACTGTCTTCACTTCTTCAATGAATTCCTCTACAGTTTGCTCGAGAGGAGCTCCGTCCTTTGATCGTCCCATAAACTTCTTAATTTTTCTTTCGCGTGGTAAGACAACAAACTGACGTTTTGAAGAATCACTAGACGTTGACGCGGGAGTTTGCAGTTCCTCCAACTTTTTCTTTGACGCGTCCTGTTCTTTCTGAAGAGCCTCTATCTTCTCCATGAGAGCCTTTACTTCATCAGCGGTCAAAGACATCTTGAACAATTACTTTCGCCCTTACTTCAATTACTTTTACAAAACTCGTAGACTTACTATCCTGCTCGCGACGCCAAAATGTGACCAAGTGTCCTTTACGATAGTAAGTCGAGTCAGAAAGTAATGTCAAATCACTTTATTTACAAAACAAGCCTAAGCAAAAGGGCGATAGTAACAATTTCTGAAATACAATCAGAATAATTAGATCAGTAACCATTTACAATATTATTCTACATGGAAGTAAGGAAACTATTTAACAACCAATCTGTGTTAACAGTCACTTAACAATGACTTAATGTGATTAACGGCAGTGTAACAATACAATCGTAATACAAATGTAACAAGTATATACAAACGGCAAATTCTTAATAGTCTAAGCAACCATTCTACTAAATTACAACAACTATTGCCAAACAGTAAACTAAACAGTACAAAATACTAACAACAAAATACTCTAAAAGCAAAACTTACCAGTAACAATTTAAAGGTCAATTGAATTGTCACTGACAGATAGATGTCAAATGGCTTGTGTCTAGTCTTGAACTGTAAGTCTTGAACTCGCTAACTGAACTGAACTTTTACTCCAAAATAACTAGTTTATATACGTTTCTAAGGGTAAAAAACACTAAGGAATTTAGGATTTAGGAAATGCGTAATTCTATTTTACGTAGCTTATTTACGTTCAGGAAAAGGTGCGCATATGATAGATTTACCTAGAATATACGAGATTATCTTCTAAGTCACGAAACGTGAATTATGCCATACTTGTGATAACCGGATTACCCTACGCACGTACCACACCTAATACGTTTCATTACGTAATCAAATCATCGTCAACTCACGTAAACGACGTGTCTTTAGGATAATTGTCACACAGATACGAACATAATTTGTTACTAAAAAATATCCTAACTTGAGCTGGTCACACCCTCCCCTGCTTAATGGTATTGTCGACCTCGACAATCCGGCTACAGCGAAAAGGTATAAGCCAAAAACCAACAAAGTAAAATAAAATAAATTGTCAAGTCCTTTTGGAAGTGCGAGCCAGAGTAACCTGTGTCCATTGATTGTGTGTATCCATATCTTGGAGGTTGTTTTCCGGCTGTTGTCCTTGTTGATCTTCTCAAACTTGTTCCCGTTTGTTCGGTAGGTCCTTCAGTCGTTTCCAAAGCGTCTTCTGAATTTCTAACGTCTGGGGTTAGCTGTACACGAGATGGTTGCACTCCATCTCTGTTCAGCACGATAGCGATCTCTTCTTCTTCATCATCATCACTTTCGTTGCTGTCATGTGCAGGTGAATTTAGACGTTTATCTGTTCTTGACTGGTTCCTTGTAGTCGTGGTAACGTCTTGTGGCTTCAAAGGACATTTACGCATGAATAGGCGGCTTACTTTCTTTGTTGCACGTGTTCCATCATCGTCAAACAGTCGTACTGTATAAGCTGCACCATCATTCTGTGGTATTTCAATAACTTCGTAGAGAGTAGGGCTCCACGAGTCCTGTATCTTGTTTCTTCCTCTTACTGTATTCTTGAGGTACACAAGCTGTCCTATTCCTAAGGGTTCGTCGTACGCTTTCTCGTCATTTGTCTTCTTACGTTTTTGGGCGGCTTGGTCTAGTTGCTCCCCTGCTTTTCGGTAAGCATCTCTTAAACGAGTCTGGTGTATTTTCAGCCAATCACTCTGATGTCCGTCCTCTTCTTCGTCATTGTCTCCCAGTAGCAAATCTACTGGCAGTCGAGGATCTCTACAGAACATGAGATAATATGGAGAAAATCCAGTTGATGCGTGAGGGGTTGCGTTGTAGGCGTACAGTAGCTCTGGTAAATGTTCTGGCCATCTTCTTTTCTTGTTTGGCGGAAGCGACCTTAGTAGATCATGCATAGTTCGATTGAACCTTTCACATTGGGCGTTGCCCTGAGGGTGATAAGGCGTGGTTCGCGACTTTTTCACTCCATACAGTCTGCATAATTCCATTATGATTTCGCTTTCGAAGTTTCGTCCTTGGTCCGAATGGATTCTGTTAGGTACGCCATACTTCATAAACCATTCTTTAAGAATCACTTTAGCAGTTGTCACGGCTTTTTGGTCTCGTGTTGGTACTGCTACAGTAAACTTGGTGAATACGTCTGTCATTACCAGTACGTTTTCTCGTCCATCACTAGCGCGTTCTAGTAAGGTGAAGTCGACAGCGAGAACTTCCAGTGGCTTGTACGCTAATAGGTTACCCATCGGTGGTCTGATGCGTGGTAATGGTGTCTTAGACAATGTACATCGTTCACATTTCTTGATCCAGGCGTCTACATCACGATATAACCCTGGCCAGTAGCATCTATTGCGAATAAGCTGCAATGTTCTTTCTACTCCTTGATGGCCCATCTGATCGTGAAGACTCTCGAGTACTTTGTTCTTTAACACAGCGGGGAGAACAAGCTGCTTTAGTTGCCCGTGACGTGGATCTTGTACTATCCTGTAGATAAGGCCATTGTCTCTGACAATCTTATCCCACTGTCGTAGTAAGGAGATACACTGATTTGAAAGCTGTCTTCTTTCTTTAAAGCTGGGTCTTCTATCCTTTTCCCAGAATTTAAGAAAATCTTTGATGACAGGATCGTCGTTCTGCATATTGATTAGTTCCTCTTTGGAATGAGTTGGGAACGCTGTGGTGGCAGTTGTCGGTTCCTCTCCTACTGTTTTCTTCTTTACATCATGAGGCGAGAGGACTGGTGACGCTAAGCCGTCATCTACTTGGTGTACTGCCATACGTCTTACTTCAGCTGGAATTGGCGTAGCTTTCGCAGCATCACTAAGTTCTGTTGGTACCGAGGTTGCCATGGTAACTATGTTCTCGATGTGTAGAAGCTTTTCTTCCTCAGAGTCGTCGGTCTCGTCAGGGACTGGTCCATGAGGCTGGCGAGATAGAGCATCAGCATTTACATTTGACTTCCCACTTCTGTATGTTACAGTGAAGTCAAAAATCGCTAGCTGAGCTGCCCAACGCTGTTCTAAGGCGCCGAGGTTGGCAGTAGTCTGGAGATACTTCAATGGATTATTGTCAGTGAAGATCTCAAATTTAGAACCAAGAAGGTAAGTTCTAAATTTCTCTGTCACTGCCCACTTTAATGCTAGTAGTTCAAGCTTCATAGAGCTGTAGTTTCTTGGGTTCTTTTCACTTGGTCTCAATCGTCTGCTTGCATATGCTATGACTTTGCGTTGGCCATCTTGGTCTTGTGACAACACAGCTCCTAGTCCGAGATGACTTGCGTCCGTCTCAACGATGAATGGCTTTGAGTAGTCTGCAAATCCTAGTACTGGTGCATGGCTTAGCTTTGACTTTAGTTCCTCAAACGCACTTTGACACTCTTGAGTCCATCTTTGCACGAACGGTACTTTTAGCTTTTTCTCTGTTCTTAGCTCGTTCAGACACGTGTTGACAAGATGGTGCAACGGTCCGGCCATCTTAGCAAAGTCCTTCACAAACCTCCTATAATAGCTACAGAATCCTAGAAAGGATCTGAGTTCTTTAACTGTTGTTGGAACTCTCCACTCTGTAACAGCTTGGGCTTTTTCAGGGTCTGTAGTTATTCCTTCCGCGGAGATCTGGTGACCAACATAGGTGACTTTCCGTCTTAGGAAGTGACATTTTTCAGGTTTAAGTTTCAAACCATGTTCTCTGATTCTTTTGAAGACTTTGTCAAGCCTTTCAATGTGTTCGTCGAAGGTGTTTGAATACACGATGATGTCATCTAAGTAGACAAGCAGAATATGAAATATGAAGTCGTTTAGACAGGTCTGCATGAGCCTTTGAAACGTCGCAGGGGCGTTGGTCAGGCCCATTGGCATCCGGTTGTATTCGAACAAGCCAAACGGTGTCGTAAATGCTGTCTTGTTTCTGTCAGATTCGTCCATAGCAACCTGATTGAAACCACTCGCGAGATCCATTGTCGAGAACCACTGCGCACTTCCAATAGCGTCCAAAGATTCTTGAATCCTTGGTAAAGGAAATTGGTCCCGTACCGTCTTTGAATTTAGTTTCCGGTAGTCAACGCACAGTCTTAAAGAACCATTTTTCTTTCTGACTAGTACTATGGGTGACGCAAATGCACTATGACTTTCACGTACTATATCATTATCCAGAAGCTTTTTGATGTGGTCTTTCGCCTCCTGAAACTGATTTGGGGGTATTCGACGATACGGCTGTGCAACCGGGGTATCGTCCATTGTCTTTATCCGGTGTTTTACCGTTTCTGTATATCCGAGATCTCCATCGTCTTTGGCAAACACGTCTGCATTTTTACGTAACAACTCGTAAAGTTTTACTCGCTGATCGTCTGTGCAATCAATGTTTGACAAATCAACAGGACATTCAAAGTCCACGTTCATAGGACATTGTCTATCATCATCTCTAGATTTGACAGAATCGCCTTGTTTCAGACAAACAATTTCCTCATTCACTGAGACCCTCTTGAAATCAACGTTGTCACTGGGGACTTCAATGCTTTCGATAGCGTGTACAACTCCAATCCTCGTACGGGGTTCAAGGAACACATCCTCCCCACCAAGATTGGCTACTCTCACGTACATGCGTCCTCCAGTTACTGTAGTGACAGTATTAACAACAATCAAGTTTCCTGGTAGTGCACTTTTAACAGGTTCCACTAATGCGGTAAAATCAGCTTTACCACCATTTAGTCCTGTCGCTTGCACCACTACAACAGACTCAGCAGGAACTCTGACCTTGCCTTTTCCAGCAACCTTAGCAAATCCTATAGCTGATGATGATGATGACGACTCTCGAACATTCAGTTCCAAAACACCTTTCCATTGTTCGTTTAAATTGGGTTTAAAATCATTGTCCGTAATCTTGTCCTTTAACGAAGATATGATATTCATGCCGACTAGTCCTGGCACAACTTGTTTTCTTTTCCTTGTCTCCTCGTTTTCTGGATCCTTTACGACTAGTATGCCCCTACGGGATAGTTTAACACCTAGAGCACACACGTCGAGTTCAAAATATCCCACATAGGGAATGTCTAACCCATTAGCGGCGGTAAGTTTCAACCAGCCACTAGTGCACAAAAGTTCTTCGTCCTTGAAATGTTCTTTAAAAAAACTTTCTGTGATCGTAGACACCTCTGATCCAGAGTCTAACAGACAATTTGTATCAACTCCTCCCATATTAACGACTGCAATAGGGCACTTTCCGATAGCCCTCTTGAAGAAGTCCTCACTGGGTTGAGTCAAACCAGATGAGCCAGAACTGTCCCCTCCTGTCGCCTGACTCATAGCAACAGGGGGAGCTAGTTTGACGACGGCAAAACGTTTTCCTCAGTAACCATTTGCTCCGAAACTTTTCCATTCACGTTGGCGTTTCTCTTGTTTTGATCTTCCGCAGTACAGTTACGAGCAATGTGTCCAAACTTGCGACACTTGTAACACTTAACTCCACTAGCTTTTCCCTGGGATGGGAGCTTCAACTGGGCTACCGCCGCAGTCAGTTCCTTTAAAGCCTCTTGTTGCTGTTGGAGCATTGAAGTCAAGTCTCGTAAGGTCTTTTCTTGTCCACAATTTTCCGTAGCTTTTACTTCATAAAGTCCAGCAGTACTTTTAATTGCTCTTGGTTGTGTTGATTTTTCCTCCTCCTCTGACCAATTAATTGCTTCCTCCCTCACGTCAAGGAAAGAAGTTCCAGGTCGTATCCTGATACTACGCTTTAGTTCTTTACGCAGAAGACTGTCACGAACGTTGTCGGCAAACTGGTCACGCAACATGGTGTCCGTATCTGCAGCACATTTTGCATCCTTTTTCACGACACGACCCCATAATTCACTTAGAGCGTGAGAAAAGTCTCTTAAACTTTCTCCTTCCTTCTGCTTTCTGTCATAAAACGCCTTCAGCAGTTGCGGCTTCGATCTCTTCTCTCCAAATGCATCGGAGAGAATCTCGAATATCCGCTTAGGATCTTTACGATCCCCCGCTGGATAAACCTTGAGTTCCTCTTTAGCGGTTCCTTCAAGATGTGAGGTGATGAAATCAATTTGCTCCGCACTGGACATATCCCTTGCATTTAGAACTGTCTTCACTTCTTCAATGAATTCCTCTACAGTTTGCTCGAGAGGAGCTCCGTCCTTTGATCGTCCCATAAACTTCTTAATTTTTCTTTCGCGTGGTAAGACAACAAACTGACGTTTTGAAGAATCACTAGACGTTGACGCGGGAGTTTGCAGTTCCTCCAACTTTTTCTTTGACGCGTCCTGTTCTTTCTGAAGAGCCTCTATCTTCTCCATGAGAGCCTTTACTTCATCAGCGGTCAAAGACATCTTGAACAATTACTTTCGCCCTTACTTCAATTACTTTTACAAAACTCGTAGACTTACTATCCTGCTCGCGACGCCAAAATGTGACCAAGTGTCCTTTACGATAGTAAGTCGAGTCAGAAAGTAATGTCAAATCACTTTATTTACAAAACAAGCCTAAGCAAAAGGGCGATAGTAACAATTTCTGAAATACAATCAGAATAATTAGATCAGTAACCATTTACAATATTATTCTACATGGAAGTAAGGAAACTATTTAACAACCAATCTGTGTTAACAGTCACTTAACAATGACTTAATGTGATTAACGGCAGTGTAACAATACAATCGTAATACAAATGTAACAAGTATATACAAACGGCAAATTCTTAATAGTCTAAGCAACCATTCTACTAAATTACAACAACTATTGCCAAACAGTAAACTAAACAGTACAAAAAACTAACAACAAAATACTCTAAAAGCAAAACTTACCAGTAACAATTTAAAGGTCAATTGAATTGTCACTGACAGATAGATGTCAAATGGCTTGTGTCTAGTCTTGAACTGTAAGTCTTGAACTCGCTAACTGAACTGAACTTTTACTCCAAAATAACTAGTTTATATACGTTTCTAAGGGTAAAAAACACTAAGGAATTTAGGATTTAGGAAATGCGTAATTCTATTTTACGTAGCTTATTTACGTTCAGGAAAAGGTGCGCATATGATAGATTTACCTAGAATATACGAGATTATCTTCTAAGTCACGAAACGTGAATTATGCCATACTTGTGATAACCGGATTACCCTACGCACGTACCACACCTAATACGTTTCATTACGTAATCAAATCATCGTCAACTCACGTAAACGACGTGTCTTTAGGATAATTGTCACACAGATACGAACATAATTTGTTACTAAAAAATATCCTAACTTGAGCTGGTCACATTAACAATAGAGTTTTGCTCATTTTATATTTTTAATATCACTATCACGTCCAAGTGCGTAAGTAAGGCGCCGTATTTCAAAATTAATGTTATCGCAACTGTGTTTCAATGATATTTTTCTTCTTGAAGGAAAGTTACGTCCGGTGTATATTATAAGATTAAAAAATAAAACCCGATAATAAAATTGATATAAATAAAATAAAAGAAAGAAATAAGCAACGAAAGAAAGACAAGTAAACTTCCCTTTCTTCTATGACAAATTCCCAGAACTTCTGAAAACTGTTCGTTAAAATCAGGTGTCCAGTAGAAAGACAAAGTGATTTGCAATGTCATCTAAATATATAAACAATTCAGACGATAGATAAACAGGTTTATCATATACTTACTTCGATATCAACACAATAGAGCGCGCAAATATAGAGGGTATCGGCCATTGATATCATTCACATGTGATGATATCAAAAACAACCAATCAGAGCGCAGGATTTCGATATCATCACATGTGATGATATCAGGTTGATTTTCCCGCCATTCAGGCTACTATGTACTCAGTAGTGTCAACATGGCAGAACAAAGAGAAACCAAAAATAATACTTTAGCTCATTTGTAGCATGTAATTAAAGTATAAGCCTTGAGTAGTAGGAAAAGGACAGTTCTGGAACAGTTCTACGCCACGGGCCCCCAGGGCACCCCACCCCACCCCACCCCACCCCACCCCAATCCAGTGCCCAGCCTGGCAACCCCTTATAGCCCGTTAGGGCTCCCCCTCTTCCTCCCCTCAAGCCCGCAGGGCTCCCCCTTAACACCCCCCCCCCCCCCAATCCAGTGCCTAGGTGCCGTTTCTAAGACCGGTGCAGCCGGTACAGCACCCCCCCCCCCAACCCTCAGCCCGGCAGGGCGGTACCTCCCCTCTCCGGGGTATGAGGTACGACGATCCCTCGAGCCCGACAGGGCTACCCCTCCCCCCCCCCCCCCCCCCCCCCCCTAGCCCGGTAGGGCTACCCCTCTCCCTTTCTGAGGTATATTACGACACACTTGGGGTATCATGGGGTACGAGCGCAGCGAGTTTCCGGTGCAGAGATTACGAGGTACGATGACGTCATTGGTGGTGCAATAATCACCAACCGGGTCAAGCAATTTTCCTCTCTTTTGAATCCTCCTAATTCGTAAATCGTATCCTATTAATATTTTCTTCTATTTCTTAAATGGTATCCAATTAAAGAAGTAGCAAAAGTGGCCACAAAGAATCAAAATTTTAGATTTTCTAAACATGCGTGACGCGTACGGTGCGTGACGGCTATTATTTTGGAAACGGCCACCTGTAAATCTATTGTTTTAAACTCGTGTTTACAGTTTGTACAAGAATAAGAAACTAGAATTGGCAGTTCCAGAGTCATTTATTCAATTCATTCCAAGGGTAAATATTACAATCAAAATTATAGATTTAAAAGACATAAGTGTCAGGATCTCATATCGTTGACACTGTATTTTGAGTCACTAGTTTGTTATGTGACAAGTTTTGTGTCTAGATCTTATGCAAATTTCACCAAAAACTTCGTGCCTCATTTGTTTATTTAAGGCTCGTTCATTGTTTACACATATGTCTCAAGAGGTATACATGATTAAATTTTGTTGATTTCTTCTTGTTGTTGCTGCAGTCCCGTCAATTTCCTTCGGCGCATTTGCTCTTTTAAGGGTACACCACCGAACTGCCCACGACCTGACGAAACCCCGTTTTGTGGTCCCACTTTAAATGTGAGTTCTTTGAACCAGTCAGGATGAGGTGACTTGCATGAAAAGTTGATCCTAACATCACCCATGATTATTTTAGTTCTTCAGCCACTAAGTTTTAACCTTTCCGTACGATCGCCTTTGGGTTTGTGACTCGTAAAGTCAGTGGGAGAACAGTTTATACATGAGATCATAAAGAGCATAAATAAATCACTCTGAACGGTTTCAACACATGTAAATTCAGATCTTGAAAGGTAGTCAGACAAACCACACACAAATTTAGTGTCAATAGTCCTCATTTATTCACGTTCGGGATGTTACAATTCGCATTCGGATTCTTCTTGATTGTCATCATGATCATCCATGAGTTTTAATTTCTTGGATTTCAACGACAATTGATGGACTGCATCACAGTCTCGACAACGACAAAACTTGACTTTCGTGGTATGATCATCTACGGCAAAGACGTGTGAGCAAATATCGCATTCAACCAGTTGGTCGTCACGACAATAGTAACCTTCGCGCCACAGACATCTGGGGCATTGCACTACAGGTATGGAAGTAGAACGATTTGAAGTCACGGCAGACGTGACACTCTAGAGGTTCATCGTCTGATTCTGAACTTTCCGGTTCTGAATGCTCCTGTGACTCTAAGCTTTCACTAACACTCTCACTGTCCGACTCTGAAGTTTCTCTTTCAGAGGCTTGGTCACTAGTTTCGCTATCTGTCTCGTCCTCTTCCGGTTGCCTGGCAACCAAATCTGCCAGAACCCTTTTGTTACGGATCAGTTTCTTGTCAATACCAATCTCTGATAATCCTTGAGTGAACGTTTTCAACCCACGAGGTACTTTAACATCCAAATTGTAAGGTAACATGACATACTCAATGAGCTCTGCAATGCTGGTGACAGGAATTCTTCGCTCATGATACATCATCTCCTCATGGGAGTTCCAGTATAAAATACTTTTCGAAGCTGACAGGGTATGAAGAAATGCGAGCGTCCTTTTCTTCGGGGATACTCTGGGAGAGTTTCTGCAAAACCTTTTCAATATCGTATCCGTCAAAAGTGGCCTCTTCGGTGTAAGAAGCAATACTGTCTTCAGAATCAGTGGACTCGCTCCGTGCTCTTTTCATGTTGCTTCCTCAAATGATCAACGTCGAAATGAGCTTCTTCTTTATGAACAGGAATATTTAAAACAAAAACAACTTCAGAGCCGATACCAGAGGGTGACATGATATCGGACACAAAACCACCACCCCGTTGCGCTAGAGTTTGTTTCTTGGTTTTGAAAGGAACGGATGGGTCGGCTAATTTCCGTATGTCATCCACATGCTTTCTCAGTCTTTCTTTTTGCACTTGTGACACTGGTATAGTGCCTTTGGACAAATTCGAGCAAACTTCACAAATGGCATGAACCTGTTCTGGACTAGCGGTGGCCAGTAAAAGCGTTCTCTGATGAGGAGGACAATTGGTCAAGTGATACAAATACCCAAAATGGTCACGGATCAAACGACTCATGTTGTCTGTACGGAAGACACCTTAAAATGAGATGTATAAGTTAAGTCAATACTTTTTATTCTCATTTTAAAATAATTGCATATGACTTAGATAGGATAGGATATAGAATAGGATAGGATAGGATAGGTACGATAGGATATAGAATAGGATAGGATAGGATAGGATAGGATAGGATAGGATAGGATAGGATAGGATAGGATAGGATATAGAATAGGATAGGATAGGATAGGATAGGATAGGATATAGAATAGGATAGGATAGGATATAGAATAGGATAGGATAGGATAGGTAGGATAGGATATAGAATAGGATAGGATAGGATATAGAATAGGATAGGATAGGATATAGAATAGGATAGGATATAGAATAGGATAGGATAGGATATAGAATAGAATAGGATATAGAATAGGATAGGTTAGGATATAGAATAGGATAGGATAGGATAGGATATAGAATAGGATAGGATATAGAATAGGATAGGATAGGATATAGGATAGGATAGGATTGGACAGTGAAATAGCAATAAATAGGATTGTTTTACGTTGATGTTTCATTCTTTTAATAGACACAGGATGGGTCGGACGTGTCCTATGTGCAGCAAGTTTGTGCAAAATGTATCATGTCACTTAAGTCGTGTTCACAAAATTGATGGCCCAGATCGGACACGAATACTACGGGAAGGAAAATCACAGAAAGGTGTTCAGCGGTTTACTCCCTACACTCAGACAAAACCTCAAGTGGAAACCAAATGTGACCGGTTTCAATTACTCCACCCATTCACAGCCTTAGTGGCTGGAATGACCGGCTCTGGGAAAACGGTCTGGGTTCAAAACCTACTGGAACATGCCAACCAAGTCATCCAACCTCCACCTCAACGTATTGTATGGAGTTACTCTCAATGGCAACCGGCCTACGACCGGATGCTCAAAACGGTCCCTGGGATCGAGTTTGTCAAAGGTATACCCCATGACCTGGATGAGGATTGGTATTTTGACCCCGAGATCAACAATCTGATGGTCATTGACGATCAAATGACCGAGACCTCCAACGACAAACGTATCTTGAATTTATTTACCAAGGGATCCCATCACCGAAATCTCAGTGTCGTTTTCCTCTTGCAAAATGTCTATTTCCAAGGCAAAATCATGCGCACCTTGAGTCTCAATGCAGCCTACCTCGTCCTCTTTAAAAATCCCAGAGACAAACTACAAATGATGACGTTGGGAAAACAAATGTACCCCGGAAAAACAGACCAGTTTCTTCAAAAGTACGAGGCCGCTGTTCAGCGGCCTTACGGCTACCTGTTCGTCGATCTCAAACCCAACACCCCAGAGGGGTGTCGACTGCGTACCAACGTTCTTCCAAATGATGCTCACCCGTCGCAGACTGGAGGTCAAACAGATGCCGTAAAGACCATCGCTAACTTTTTTGAGCGTCAAGGGTACTTACAGTCACCCCAACTGAAAGCCATGCAGGAACTAGAAGAACAGATGGACGCCATTTTGAAAGACCCCACCCTACCTCCAGAGGTGAAAATCAAAGAATATGGTCCACTGTTTAATCGTTACCTTGCTCTACAACAACAACTCTCCAATACCGGTCCAACGATACCAAGACAGGAACCCATTTCAACCGTATCAACATTGGTCGACCAGAGTCAACCCCCGGCTAACGTGACGACTCCGAAAAACGTGTCTCCTACAAGTGTGACCAGTGACAGTGGTGTTGGTATGGCAACACCTAAAACACCCTCATTCCTAGAACGCCTGACATCCAAAGTCAGAACACCTTTTAAATCTAGTGTTCCACAGGGTAGAGAGGAGATACCGTCGACTCCATTAAAAGTAGACCAACCCTCTACTTCCACTCCCATCACTCTGTCGAGTGTAGAGTTTCCTCTCACGCCTCCATCCACTAAAGAAAAACCCCAAGCTGATCCCAGGTGGATACGTTATCAAGATGAACATAAGTATAGAGGACAGGTGTTCCAACCTCCAAGACGCTCACAACGAATAAGAGCCATGATTCAGTCCATACCCGGTTGGGAAAAATATTAAATAGCATTTGACTCATGTATTATAACTAAAAAAAGGAAGAAAGAAAGAAAGAAAATAAAACCAATTGCAACTAGTGTTACTGGTGTCTTGTTCTTTACGATAGTTGATAGCTTTGCTTTTTGCTTAGCCTTTTGATAGTAACTTGTTGCTAGGATAAAGACAAAAAACACACACACGTTTTTCTTTATATAAAACGTTTTTATTGTACCATAACAAATCAATTTACAAATTCATTAGTAGTTCGAAGGACAACAAGAAGGTTGACATGTATATTTTTCAGGAAATTTTAGTATTTTTACATCAAAGGTTTCCGATGGTAATTCTGGATGGTGTCCATATTTCATGATAAATAGTCGATCTCCTTGCTCACAAGACTTTTGCCATCCAAGTACAGCCCTTTTAGTTAGTTCGGGTAGATACAGAGTCAAATTTATTTCTCCTTGTTCTATTAGTTCGTGAATCCATTGAACTTCGTCTTGTAGAGACTGTGGTGGGAGTGGGTGGTTGTTGACTAGTCGATCAAAACATTTAAGACATATTTGACTGTTGTGCCATCCACACCAGTCGCAGTTGTAGTATCCATACGAACAGTAATCACCAACACTACGATCTATACATTGTGGTTTTTGAGGACACTGTTCTAGCCAGTCGGCTGGGTCTTGTATGCCAGGGGTAGCCCTGTCGGGCTCGAGGGATCGTCGTACCTCATACCCCGGAGAGGGGAGGTACCGCCCTGCCGGGCTGAGGGTTGGGGGGGGGGGGGGTGCTGTACCGGCTGCACCGGTCTTAGAAACGGCACCTAGGCACTGGATTGGGGGGGGGGGTGTTAAGGGGGAGCCCTGCGGGCTTGAGGGGAGGAAGAGGGGGAGCCCTAACGGGCTATAAGGGGTTGCCAGGCTGGGCACTGGATTGGGGTGGGGTGGGGTGGGGTGGGGTGGGGTGGGGTGCCCTGGGGGCCCGTGGCGTAGAACTGTTCCAGAACTGTCCTTTTCCTACTACTGCCTTGTCAGATATTTCAGTAAAACTTCAGTTCCAAAACGGCCGGGTTGACATTTTTATTTCGTTCTTTGGTGCACTATTTGTTGTATGTTCAGCTCTTTTTCTTAAAATCTCAGTAATTATATGATAAAAAGAAAATTACACGGCGGCTTGAAGATATGGAGTTTATCCTCTCGTGAAAAGAAATATTTCACTCGTTCGCTGCGCTCACTCGTGAAAAATTTCTTTCCACTCGAAGATAAACTCCATATCTTCGCGCCACCGTGTAATATCCTCTATATAATCCCCGGCAGCCCCAACAAGTTCAGTTGTCAATAAGAAACGTACATCGGTAAAAACAGTACCTTACTATATAAGATAAAACAAGCAAAGATAAGTATAAAGTCAACTACAATGTAGGTTATTTTTGGTTAAAATTGGTAAAACGTGATGAGTAGCTTAATTACATCAATGGTACAGACATTAAAAGTAGGACAGGAAGTTGAACTTTGTTAACTCAGTTAACTGAAACTAAACTTTATATGCAAATGATGTATGTATTTAATTCGGATATACATGCAGCTGAATCTCTTGGAAGAAAATGGATTTTCGCCCTGCTTCCAAAGTTGCGTCTTACTGAAAACTCCTCTCAATTGAAAATGAGCGTTTTGGTTAGTACGTTTTAGAAACTTGAAACCGACAATAGTTGCATTAAACAGTTCAAAACTGACTCACGCAACAATGGCGTTCGGACACGCTATCCGAACTCTGGGTATCTTTTGCCTTTTAACCAGGGTTATTCCCTTTTCTCTGGACAAATTTTATACTGGGACGCCTAAACAAATTTCATATTTTCACGTTGGAGTCTTTATTGCTAATTATTTGACTTCTGGATGGTACTTGAACACTGAACTGTCTTCAGTACTAAACACTCCTCGTTACCATTATGGATTTCAGAAGAAGTTCGCTCAAAAGAGAATGTCCTATTATCCTAACTCAACTGCTACATACAACCCAGTACTCCTAAAACTTTCGCTCAGTATGGACGTTCAAACTAATCCAGGCCCTGGAGTCGCTCGCAAGAACGACACCTTACGCTGTTTCCTTCAAAATGCTCGTAGCTTAAAATCCATGTCTCAAGCCACAAGGGGTTGCCCTCGTAGATGCAAGTTACAAGATTTCCAGGAGCTTGTTTATGGAAACGATTTGGACCTAGTTGCTGTAACAGAAACATGGCTAACTCCCGACATCTCTGACGGTGAAGTTTTGCCCATAGGCTACCTGATTCTTAGGAACGATCGTATTGATAGAAAAGGTGGTGGTACTTTACTCGCCTTTAAGAACTCTCTATCTGCTACTCGCATTGAAAATTGTCCAAATGCCGCTTTGGACTATGTAGCAGCAGAATTTTGCTTCAAAAAGGATCGTAAACTAATTGTTGCAGTTGTTTACAGACCGCCCAACTCGTCCCCGGACTGGTTTAAAAATTTCAACGAAGTAATTAATGGCTTTGATGTTTGTGGCAATCCTAATATCTTATTGCTTGGTGACTTCAATTTGCCCGGCATTGAATGGATTGAGGGTTCTGGATTTTCAAATGCATCCATCGCGGCTGACTTTTGTGATTTCTTAAGTGACAAAAATTTATTTCAATTAGTTTCTGAGCCTACTAGATCTAAAAATGTATTGGACCTTGTAATTACGAACATCGAAGATGATATTTCAAGTTTAGAAGTTTCTGACGAGGTATCTATTGTTTCCGATCATCATTCCATCTTATTTGACTTATAAATTTCACATTGGAAACCAGCATCAAGCTCGAGGGTTGTTTACAACTTCAAGAAGGGCGATTTTGCATCCCTAAGGACAAAATTAGATTTTTCATCCTTTAACAACATTCTTCAGGACAATAACATTGAGATTTGTTGGTCCTTTTGGAAAAAAAGGTTCTTTGAAGCTGTTGATAAGTGCATTCCAAAAATACGATTGAAACGTGCAAATACTCCTCCATAGACAACTTTCAAAAATAGCGGCCTAGTACATGAGAACGAGGCCACGAAGGCCTTGTTACCAGAAAATAAGCGTGGCGACACTTCTATTGCTATCAAAGACGATGTGTTCCTTTTTATTTTAAAATACCTATTTTATGTGCATTTTACAGGATAATTTTTATATATTTAGAATCATTTGATGCGATGTTGATTTTGGAGGCCTTTCTGGCCTCGTTATCGTGAACAATGAGCCCGCCATTTTTGAAAGTCGTCTATGGAGTCCTCCATGGATAGATGGTGAGGTTATTCATGCCATAAATAAACGAAACACTTTGCGAAGAAAAGCCGCCAAAGAAAACAATGCGGGCTTATGGGAGCGAGTTGAGCAGCTACGCAGAGAAACAAAGTATCTCATTAGAGCTAAATTCAACACCTACGTACACAAGCTCACCACCTCTGATAATAGCCAAAGTAAGATCTGGGCTTTCTTTAAGGCAAAGACTAACAAAGGCTCAATACCTGAAACTGTTGTCAACAATGGAGTTAAGTTCTCTTCCTCAATAGAAAAAGCTGCAGCTTTTAATAATTTCTTCGCGTCTACTTTTAAACAGCCTGGTTTATGCTCCGCTATACCTCCTGTGCATCCTTATACAAATGTTCGTCTGACTGACATTAAAATTACTGTGTCTGATGTACTACAAAATCTACTGTCTCTGGACGTCTCAAAGGCTGCCGGACCTGATGGCATTCCTTCCCGTCTTCTCAGAGAATGTGCAGTACAGCTTGCTCCTTCATTAACTGAACTTTACAATCTCTCGCTGTCTTCTGGCCAAGTTCCAATTGAATGGAAAACTGCTAATGTGACTCCCGTTCACAAGAAAGACTCTAAGAACTCTATAACAAATTACAGACCTATTTCTTTATTACCCATTATAAGCAAGGTTCTCGAGAAATGTGTACTTAAAAAGATTTTACCTCATTTTGAAACTCTTCTCTCAGATTGTCAGTTTGGTTTCACAAAAGGTAAATCCTGTGTTTCTCAGTTATTGTCAGTCTTTCATGAAGTCGGTTCACTACTTGATAGAAATACTCGGAAACAGATATTCTATATTTAGATTTCTCTAAGGCGTTTGATTCCATAAATCATTCAAAGTTTTAGTTAAACTGAAGTTATACGGAATATCAGGCCCTCTTTGGGAGTGGTTTAAAGATTACCTTTGTAATCGTAAACAATGTGTAGTTATTGATGGTACAAAATCTAGTTACACGTCAGCTATTTCAGGAGTCCCTCAGGGCAGTATATTAGGGCCGTTTCTTTTTGCTCTGTATGTAAATGATCTTCCGGATGTCACATCGGCGGGTACGTGTACGGTACTTTTCGCGGATGACACCAAATGCTTCCGTGCACAGAGGTCCCAACAAGACCATCTCGCACTTCAATATGATTTGAATGGTCTTGTTTCTTGGAGTCATGATTGGGACCTAAACTTTAACCCTGCTAAATGTGACGTCTTGAAGATCTCCAGAAAGCGAAATCCGCCTTTTCGTAATTATACTATCGAGTTTGACATCCTCAACGAGGCCAACTCGCTAAGGGACCTAGGAGTTATCATATCAAATGATTTGACATGGCATAACCATGTCATCTCTGTTATTGCCAAGGCCAACAAGGTCTTAGGATTTCTTAGGCGAAATACGCCTACCTCTGTAGGAGTTGATCTGCGTCGTGCTCTGTATCTGTCCCTAGTACGCTCTGTTTTGTGCTATGGAAGTCAGGTTTGGGCTCCTCAGTCCAGCACTCGGGACTTGCTTTTGATTGAACGTATACAGCGCCGTGCGACTAAGTACATCCTTGCACCCGGTAAGGCTGGTACTGTAGATCTATCCTACAGAGATAGGCTAATTAAACTAGACATGGTCCCAATTTGTTATTGGTTTGAGTACTTAGATCTCGTATTTTTTTACAAATGTCGTCTCAAACTCTTTAGTCTTGATATCTCCAAATATGTAACTTCTTACGGAAATGCTTGTAGATCAACAAGGAACGCAGTAGCTCATATCAATTACATACCTAATATTACAAAAACGTCAACCTTTAGAGACTCTTACTTTAACCGCATAGTTATCCTTTGGAATTCTCTGTCTTCTGATATCAAGAACTGTACTTCCTTGTCGTCTTTCAAAAAGAAACTCCATGCTCACTATAAATCGCTTCTCATTACAGCTTTTGATCCAGATCGAATTAGGACTTTCAAATCAATCTGCTCTAAATGCAGACAAACTAACCCAGAAATTGTTTGCTGTCGATAGGAAATGTTTTTGCTTTTTTGTTTTTTGTATTTTTAATCTATATTGTAATTGTATTGTCTATGTGTAATTGTATCTTGTATGGGGCTTTGCTTGCATGGACTAAGAGTCTTTTCATTGCCCTGTTAAAGTTATTAAATAAAATTTTTTTAAATAATTAAGGTTCATTTTTACGAAAAGAAAACAAACAAACAATTCAACTTGCCAACCAATAGAAAAACAAACAAATAAAAAAAGAAAGATGAAAAATAGCAAATGGAAAACCCAAAGTAATATTGATAGGCAGTTTCATGTTCTCTAAAGCTTGGTTTTCACTAGCGACGCCAGCACAAGCGCAAGCCAAAAAAAAGGAATTTTTTTCAATCCTTGTGGTGCTTACGCTTGCGCTGTAGGTTAGAAAAGAATTCAGAGTGGAAAGGGTAAAGTCTTTCACGGCATCAGCCCAAATTATGCGGGTACTTCGACAACATTTTACTCTTTGTAGAAATTCTCCCAGTTTGTCATGTTACTTAGCAACTAAAGTAAAACAAAATGTGATCATGAATTGAGGTTTTTTTTGAAGATATTACCAATTCCCAAAACTAGAAACTCACTTCGTATTCTTTGCAGTACACGTGCTTCTTTCTCAGTAATTTTCTAATGAGTGCCTGGGTTCACGCAGCTATGCGTCTAGTTGATTTATATTCAACATTGCTCTGATTCATCAAGGAATGTGCGTCAAAGTGCGTCAGCTTTTGTTATTTCAAAGTGCGTCAAAAATAATTTCATAATAATACCTCATGCCATAATAATGCGAGAAGATGAGAAAAATCAGCCAAAAAATGGATATAAAAAATATGGGAACTTTACACTCTGATTAACTAGTTAGCCAGGTGGATAACTTCAATGAATATTTAGCGCACCCTCAACTCAAATAACGCAATTAATGCTTGGCACATTTTATCTCCCGGACCTCCACAAGATTGCCAGTCACATTTCATTTGACACTGACAATTAGTAATTAGATGGGAAGTTGAACTTTGTTAATTAGAAACTAAATTTTACGTTGAAATAATGGTATATCTTGTACATTCACTGACCAAATGACAAACCCCGCTCAGAGGTTTGCTTAAAATAATGACTTTTATGAATGAGCTTTTATCAGGCATTTTTAAATTTGTAAAACAGGAAAAGAATTACCATAGCTGGAAAGAGCATGTTAAAATTAGCAAGACAGTGAAGTTTGAAGGAATTAAATCCAAAACTCGCGAGAATATGAATTTTTGAAAAGTGTGAATTTGTAAGAAAACCTTTGCTGGTAGGCATCTCTTGCCTACCAGCGAATGTTTTCATACAAAATTTCGATTTTGGAAAATTCATATCTTCGTGAGTTTTAAAGTTACTTCATTCAAACTTCACAGTTTTACTAATTTTGACGTGCTCTTTCCAGCTATGGTAATTATATTTCTGTACTGTGACTTTTGGAATTACATGATAAAAGCTCATTGTAAATGTAATTTTTTTTGTAAAGCTGTTGCTGTACCTCCAGCTGCTAAGGTATTCATTAATTCTCTGAAAACGATTTTATTGGTACGTTGTTATAATGACATTTAAAAATAAAGACTGCAAGTCACACCATAAATACTACTCCTACAACCATTATAGTTACTGCAGTTGTAAGCTCTCCCAAGTTATACAACCCAACGAGGAATCTTACCTTGTGAAGTTCTCCTTATATACCAAAATGAACGCGTCTAACATCACTCAAGACTACAATCCTTGCAAGTACCCCAAACATGACGACCCAGACCTTATACAGGCGAACTGTGAAGATAATGACCATTTTGCTGCTTGGTGGATTTGGTGTTTTTGGAAACATCTTTGCCATTGTTATCGCAGCTAAGTACACTGTTCGTAGAAACTTACACCCTTTGATCATCAATATGGCTGTGTCCGATATTCTGGTGATCGTTCTAAGGTCATTTTACTTTTTTCCGGATATCCTTCACTACAATATCTGGTATGATGTCCATGGTATTTGGGGAGACGTTCTTTGTAAAATATCAGAATTTCTGGACCATACCGCCTTGACTGTGTCTCTAGTCACTCTTTTGATAATCAGCATCGAACGATTCAGAGTAACGAGACAAACTGTACTAATGATACGACCATACACAGTAAAACAGCGAGTTGCAGTACTTACCTGTTCTTGGTTCATTTCAATGGCACTGCATGCACACCTCTTGGTTCTATACAAAGTGTTTCGATATGAAATATTTCGGTATTGTTTTACCTCAAATTACATACATGTTATCTTTGTCATAAGTGTAGCAATTATTTATATAGCACTGTATTGTGTAATATTGTTTCTGAGTATTGTAACCTTAAGAAGACTGTCAAAGCCACAAGCCATTCATGCCAATCTTTCTGAGGAACAAAGAGAACAACGAAGAAAACGAATGACAAACGCAGTTAGAATGGTACTGTGCTCGTTACTACTTTATTCCTCTTGTTATCCTCCATACTTTATGTACTTGTTTATAGATTATCTTGAATTTTTTGTGCCGAATGTAAAAATACTCAGATCAATTGTCTGTATCGACTGGCCAACACTGAATTTTATGACTTACACTGTTTCGCCCCTTATCAACTCTTGTCTTAGTCCTTGTATCTATTTTGCTTTTCTAACTGATTTCCGAGAAGCCGCAAGGAGACTTTTGTTTCAAAGAAACAACTAACAGACTACTCTCTTCTACGACAGAGAAGTGGCAACCCATGCTTGAACTAAGGGAACGTCGTAACGAGGCTTCTAATGCGAAGAAGGGGAAGCCGCATACAAAGGTTTTATCACCTTTGATATTAATCTAAATGTAAAGAATATGAATATCTAACTTGTTCTTAGAGCATAAGTGCCGAGATGTAACAAAATAGAACACCAAACGATAAGCAGTTAGTAATATTTTATTGTGATGAATAATAAAACATGATTGATAAATGTCTTGACTTGGCATCGTGTGCCGTTTATTTAATTGTTTACGTGTGTACGAAAAAAGTTGTCATTTTTTAAACATCAGTCACTTACAATTCGTGTTAGTCACAAAAATATCAGCACTAACTGGAAAAAGCTAGCAGGTATATCGAGCAACACACACATAGGAAAAGTTACTTGTAAACTTAATGATTCTTCTCACTTATTTAAAGTTAAAGGACAATATTAACCAAGTATTTTCCCCTAGCTACAGAGGATCTTATTCTTTCTTGTCATTTTATCAGATTTCGTGAATGTTGTATGATTGAATGATATGATATGATGATATTAATGAAGAGTCTAGGCAAAGTTTCCTCGTATGGAATGACACTTGTAACATTACCAAGGCTTCTGAATCACAAGATAGTTGGCGGTTTTCAAATATGGATTTCATGATATGCTTGATATTTAGGTCAACTCATAAAATGTGTTTCTTTTAATTCAAATGTTACAAGCATCTTGTGCAAACTTGGCTTATTAAATCGCTATTAAATTGTGCAAGGTATATGAAAAACATATTGAAGCAGACTAAACTAACCTAACCCGTAACAGTATACGGTTTCAAGTTGTTTGCTAACATGGCACAGAATGCTATTGTTTTCTTGGACATGTTCGTTACGGTTGAAAAACTCGGCATAAATTAAGAACAAGTGAACCTGAGTTTACGGTTTATCATCTAAAACATGTCAGATACTTCAAAACCTTTCGTTAGAACTAAAGTAGAATTAAGATGTTTCTAAATAGCCAAAAGATATCGGTACTTCAAATACTTTTGCGTTCGTGATTTGTCATCAAACTTATTGTTGTTACCTTACATCAACTGTCAAAAGCAAAATTCTTAGCAAAAGAAACTGTAAACTTGTTATTCTCTCAATTAACCGATTCCTTCTCAAGTATTTTGAATATATGTCTACATTAACTTTTAATTTTCACTATTAAAAGTAACATTAAAAGACGAATGAGTATTCATGTCCGTATCATCAAAACCGAGAAGGCGTCCATGGTTACGAGTAAACAAAGCGAGTTTCTCTTAGCAAAACTGATTTTTGTCAACTTCTTTCTAAGTTTAAAGCTTTTTTGAAGCGGAAAGATCGAGTTTGAATTCTTTTTGGCGTTAGAATTAGCTAAGTTTTCAAGTAGCTTGTTGTTGAAGCCGGGTGACACTTGCGAAGAAGCATATGTAAATGAGGTTTACAACACTTTAGACATGATCATATAAAACTCCATCCCGATCTCAGTTTTTATGACTTGACATTGTTTGCATTGGATACACGTTATGCCTAGACATTCTACTATCCTTTGACCGGCTTAGATTTGTAATGAAAAGTTTTCTAGTTAAGAAATAATCCAATTTACGTTTCGGTTACGGGCGAAGGTTGGAAGCTCAGATATTCAAGTTGAAAAAGAGACAAAATCTAAAATCGACAATCACACAGAAAAGGGTGCAAAATATTCTTTATAATACGAACTTTATTTTGCACCCTGTACATTTTTTTTTTAGGTTTTCACAGCGCGAGAATTTCATGATGAATATTAGCCCCCATACATTTTAGCCCTAAAATTCCACTTTTTGAAGTCAAAAAAGAGACAAGATAATTTTATCGAATATTGATTCTTTAGGGTGTAAAAGTTTGATACACATTTCATCTTTATTTTGCACCCTGTACATTTTTAAAATTCGTATTTAAATCGTTGAATTTTAGGTTTTTCCGAACTAAATTGGAGCCTTTTCACTGCTTTTCTTTGTAATTTGCCTCATTAACTCCGCTACACCCGAGTGATCAGCGGTTTGAAGCTCGCGCCGAAACAATAGAAATGTCCGCCAATTCTGTGCCATGAAACATCAGTTTTGTACTTGCAGACGGTATATCATATTCATATGAAATGTATATATTAGAAAACCACCTACTTCCTTGAGATTGACTACACCAGCTAATGAGTAATTTGAATTAGATCAGTTTCAGCTGTACCTTTCATATCTAGTTTCATGAAGCCGAAAGTCTCAAAATAAAACACAGGCTTTCACTTTTTTTCCAAAACCACATTCAAGTAAGGTGGTGTATTTTATAAGACTAAAAATAAAAACATAATAAAAAAAGGAAAAAAGAAAAAAAAGACATTCTGAACGAAAAAAGTTGAAGTAAACTTCCATTACCTTCTATGACAATTAAAAACCAGAACTTCTGAAAATGTTTGATAAAATGGTATTCACTAGAAAAACAAAGTGATTAGCTGACTTTCACCTAAATATATCAACAAATCAGATGGTAGATAAACAGGTTTATTCAGTAAACGAGCCTACAAATATTGGAAAATTGGCAGAGACGATAAAAAAGTTGAGAAACATAATTATATTTTGGAATTGAAATATTAGGAAACTGAAAAGAAATAGGAGAAAAATGAATCGTAGATGATGGACTAACTAGTTTTCACACAAACCTATACCGCTTTAGTCCATCAACAAATATTTAGAAAGAATTTGAAAGGCGAATTTTCAAAATAAAAAGTGGTGTTTACCAGCAGTCTAGCATGCGCATCAACAAATGCAAGTCTGACGTTACTACTGTTCAGTTTTGAGGCCTAAAAATTGATATAATAAAAATTGTTGTTGTTGGTTTTCTTTACCAGAGTATACCTTACCAAGATAAAACAAGTAAAGATAAGTATAAAGTCAACTACAATACTGGTTATTTTTGTAAAGAATTGGTAAAACGTGATGACTAGTTTAATTTCATCAATGGTACAGACATTAAAAGTAGGACAGGAAGTTGAACTGTGTTAACTCAGTTAACTAAAAACTCAACTTTATATGCAAATGATGGATATCTTGAATTTAGTTTAGTTACAGCTGAATCTCTTGGAAGAAAATGGGTTTTCACCATGCTTCGAAAGTTGCGTCGTACTGAAAACTCCTCTCAATGGAAAATGAGCGTATTAGTACGTCTTGGAAATTTGAAACAATAGTTGCTTTAAACAATTCAAATAATGTTCATTTTTACGACACTAAACAAACAAACAAACAAACTGGCCAACCATGCAACTAGCCAACCAATAGAAAAACAAACAAATAAACAAAGAAAGATGAAAAATAGCAAATGGAAAACCCAAAGTAATATTGATAGGCACTTTCATGTTCTCTAAAGCTTTGTTTTCGCTAGCTACGTCAGCACAAGTGCAAGCCAAAAAAAGGAATTTTTTTCAATTTTTGTGTTGCTTACGCTTGCGCTGTAGTGAAAACCAGGCCTAAGGTTAGAAATGAATTCAGAGTAAAAAGGGTAAAGTCTTTCACGGCATCAGCCCAAATTATGTGGGTACTTCGACAACATTTTACTCTACGTGTCTTTGTAGATATTCTCTCAGTTTGTCATGTTAATTAGCAAGTAAAACAAAATGTGAATTAAGTTTATTTTTGAAGATATTACCAATTCCCAAAACTAGAATCTCACAGGTACAGCTGTCTTTACATTTGACAAAAAAAGAAAAAAAACTGAACTGTCTTTGAAAATGAAAGAAAGGCCTTACTGGAGATGTCCTTTTAGCATGCAGCACTGGTACAAGGTGTACGCCGGACTTGTAATTGATATACATTAAAACTATTCAAAGTTATTGCTTGGTACTGCATCCCTTTAACAAAAGGCTTTGCTTTTTAACAATAGAGTTTTGCTTATTTTGTATTTTTAATATCACTATCACGTCCAAGTGCGAAAGTAAGGCGCCGTATTTTAACAAAATTAATGTTATCGCAACTGTGTTTCAATGATTTTTTTTCTTCTTGAAGGAAAGTTACGCCCGATGTATATTATAAGATTAAAAAAATAAAAACCGATCATAAAATTGATATAAAGGAAAGAAAGAAATAACCAACGAAAGAAAGACAAGTAAACTTCTTTTTCTTTTATCGGACAAATTCCCAGAACTTCTGAAAACTGTTCGTTAAAATCAGGAGCCTCCAGTAGAAAGACAAAGTGCTTTGCAATTTCATCTAAATATATACTACACAATTCAGACGATAGATAAACAGGTATAGTCAGTAAACGAGACTACAAATATTGGAAAATTAACACTGTTAACTTCCAGGATGAAAGGATAAGAAGAAGGACGATAAGCAGTGGCGGATCCAGGATTTTTCCATGGGAGGTTCCGTTTCTTAAATCCAGCTGTGTGTATAATACTCTATTCTTTGGTCGATGTTTGACAAAAATGGCTCAAAACCTTCAAGGGGGGTTCCGTGGAACCCATGGAACCCCCCTGGATCCGCCACTGATAAGATAGTTGAGAAATATGAATTTTATATGAAGTTTGTCAGCAGGATAACTTCGGAATAATAATTAGCAGAACCATCGACTCGTGCAATACTTCCCCACAGACCCAGCAAGGTTGTCAATAATTCTGAAGAAGTGAGAAACGCGTATATATCGATAAAAAAGGTTGTTGTTCGCTTGTCCTTACCAAGATAAAACAAGTAAAGATAAGTATAAAGTTAACTACAATGCTGGTTATTTTTGTAAAGAATTGGCAAAACGTGATGAGTAGCTTAATTACATCAATTAACCAGACATTCAAAGTAGGACAGGAACGGTTGAACTTTGTTAACTCAGTTAACTGAAAACTCAACTTTATATGCAAATGATGGATATCTTGAATTCAGATTAGTTACAGCTGAATCTCTTGGAATAAAATGGGTTTTCGCCCTATATACTTCAAAAGTAAGTCGTACTGAAAACTCCTCTCAATGTAGAGTGAGCGTTTTAGTGCGTCTATGAAATGTAAAACAATAGTTGACATAGTTGCTTTAAACAATTCCAATAATTTTCATTTCTAATGAGGACGGTTAAAACAGACAAACCAACAAACAACTCAACCGATAAACTTAGAATAAAACAAACAAATAAACCGGAAGATGAAAAATAGCAAACTGGAAAATCCAAAGTGATATTGATAGGCGGTCTCATATTTTCTGAAGCCCGGTTTTCACCAGCGACACCAGCACAAGTGCAAGCAGCATGATATTCCGTTTTCATTGAGATAACATGGACGAAGCGCTCATATCGCAACTACAAGAAAAAGTGATTTTTTATCCGCTTATGCTTGCTTCGAAACAGACCTAGCGTTTCAAATGAATTCCTGGCCTCTCCCAGTAAACGTACGATTGAATAAAAGGCTATTCATATAAAAAATACCTCATGCCATAATAATGGTAGGCTCAGATTTCAGCCGTGAAGGATTCGTGCGCCCGCGATACTCATCAAATCTGATAATAATTGGAGACGATGCGAAAAATCAGTCAAAAAATTGAATGTATAAAACAAAAATATAGGAACTTTACACCCTGATGAACTAGTTAGCCAGGTGGATAACTTCAAAGAATATTTAGCGCAACCCTCAACTCTAATAACGCAATTAATGCTCGGCACATTTTATACCCCGTACCTCCAATGACAAGATTGCCAGTTACATGTCATTTGAAACGGCCGACAATTAGTAATAAGATGGAAAGTTGAACTTTGTCATTTAGAAACTAAATTTTACATTGAAATAATGGTATATCTTGTACATTCACTAACTAAGTAACAAATCCCGCTCAGAGGTTTGCTTAAACTAATGACTTTTACGGAATGCAATTGTATTTTTTTGGAAAGCTGTTGCTTCATCTCCAGCTGCTAAGGTATTCATTAATTCTCTGAAAACGATTTTATTGGTAAGTTGTTATAAGTCTTATAATGACATTTAAAAATAAAAACTGCAAGTCAGACCATATATATATACTACTCCTATAACCATTATTGTTACTGCAGTTGTAAGCTCTCCCAAGTTATACAACGCAACGAGGAATCTTACCTTGTGAAGTTCTCCTGATACCAAAATGAACGCGTCTAACATCACTCAAGACTACAGTGTCTGCAAGTACCCCAAACCTGACTCGGACGTTATACGAACTGTGAAAATAATGACCATTTTGCTGCTTGGTGGATTTGGTGTTTTTGGAAACATCTTTGCCATTGTTATCGCAGCTAAGTACACTGTTCGCAGAAACTTACACCCTTTGATCATCAATATGGCTGTGTCCGATACTCTTGTGATCGTTCTAAGGATATTTTACTTTTTTCCGGATATCCTTTTCTACAGCATCTGGAATAATGTCCATGGTATTTGGGGAGACATTCTTTGTAAAGTAGCATCATTTCTGACTAATACCGCCACGATAGTGTCTCTAATCACTCTTTTGATAATCAGCATCGAACGATTCAAAGTAACCAGACAAACTGTACAAATAATACAACCATACACAGTAAAACAGCGAGTTGCAGTACTTGCCTGCTCTTGGTTCATTCCAATGACACTTAGTGCACACTACTTGGTTCTATACAAAATGATTGAATATGGAACATTTCGGGATTGTTGGACCTCAAATTTAAACTTACATGTTAATTTTTTCATAAGTGTAACAATTATTTGTATAGCACTGTACTGTGTAACACTTTTCCTTAGTATAGTAATTTTAAGAAAACTTTTTTCAAAGCCACAAGCCATTCATGCCAATCTTTCTGAGGAACAAAGACAACAACGAAGAAAACGAATGAGAAACGCAGTTAGAATGGTACTGTGCTCGTTACTACTTTATTCCTCTTGTTACCTTCCACTCTTTATATTCTCGTTTTTAGATTCTCTTAATGTTTTAATGCCGAATGTAAAAATAATCAGACTATATCGGCATACCTGTATCGACTGGCGAACATTGTTCTTTATGACTTACACTGTTTTGCCCCTTATCAACTCTTGCCTTAGTCCCTGTATCTATTGTGCTTTTCTAACTGATTTCCGAGAAGCCGCAAGGAGACTGCTGTTTGAAAGAAACAACTAACAGACTACTCTCTTCTACGACAGAGAAGTGACAACCCATGCTTGAACTAAGCGAACGGCGTAACGAGGCCTCTCGTGCGAAGAAGGGGAAGCTGTATACAAAGGTTTTATCACCTTTGATATTAATCTAAATGTAAAGAATATGAATATCTAACTTGTTCTTAGATCATAAGTGCCGAGATGTAGCAAAATAGAACACCAAAGGATAAGCAGTTAGTAATATTTTATTGTGATGAATAATAAAACTTGATTGATAAATGCTTTGACTTGGCATCATGTGTTTATTTAATTGTTTACGTGTGTACGAAAAAAGTTGTCATTTTTTAAACATCAGTCACTTACACAATTCGTGTTAGTCACAAAAATATCAGCACTCACTGGAAAAAGCTAGCAGGTATATCGAGCAACACACACATAGGAAAAGTTACTTGTAAACTTAATGATTCTTCTCACTTATTTAAAGTTAAAGGACAATATTAACCAAGTATTTTTCCCTAGCTACAGAGGATCTTATTCTTTCTTGTCATTTTATTAGATTTCGTGAATGTTGTATGATTGATGATGATATTAATGAAGAGTTTAGGCAAAGTCTCCTCGTATGGAATAACACTTGTAACATTACCAAGGCTTCTGAATCACAAGATAGCTGGAGGTTTTCAAATATGGATTTCATGATATGCTTGATATTTAGGTCAACTCATAAAATGTGTTTCTTTTAATTCAATTGTTACAAGCGCCTTGTGAAAACGTATTAAATTCAGTTGCTGCCAGGACAAGGTACATGAAAAATATATTTTGAAGCAGAATATGTCGCAGTAGTATATGGTTTCATGTTGTTTGCTAAAAACATCGATTTTTGTACTTTCATATTTATAACCGTCAACTTCCTTGAGATTGACTACATGAGTTAATCGGAGTAAATTGAATTCAGATCAGTCTCAGCTGCACCTTTCATATCTGTTTCATGAAGCCGAAAGTCTACAAATAAAACACAGGCCAGGCTTTCACTCTTTTTCCAAAACCACATTCAAGTGAGGTAGTGTATTTTATAAGACTAAGAATACAAAAATAATTAAAAAAAAGGAAAAAACAAATAAGAAAAAAAGACATTCTGAACGAAAGAAGTTGAAGTAAACTTCCATTACCTTCTGAAAATGTTTGATAAAATGGTATTCACTAGAAAAACAGAGATTAGCTGACTTTCACCTAAATATATCAACAAATCAGTTGGTTTATTCAGTAAACGAGCCTACAAATATTGGAAAATTGGCAAAGACGATAAAAAAGTTGAGAAACATAATTACATTTTCATTGGAATTGAAATATTAGGAAACTGAAAAGAAATAGGGGGAAAAATGAATCGTAGATGATGGACTAACTAGTTTTCACATAAACCTATACCGCTTTAGTCCATCAACTTATTTAGTAACAATGTAAAAGGGGAATTTTCAAAATAAAAAGTGGTGTTTACCAGCAAGTCTAGCATCAACAAATGCAAGTCTGACGTTACTATTGTTCAGTTTTGAGGCCTAAACATTGATATAATAAAGAAATTGTTCTTGTTCGTTTTCTTTAGCAAAGTATACTTATTTAGTTTAACGCATTTAGATGCTAATTGGCGCTATATAAGCAATAAATATTATTATTATTAGTATATATACCTTACCAAGATAAAACAAGTAAAGATAAGTATATAGTCAACTACAATGTAGGTTATTTTTGTAAAGAATTGGCGAAACGTGATGAGTAGCTTAATTACATCAATGGTATAGACATTAAAAGTAGGACAGGAATGAAGTTGAACTGTGTTAACTCAGTTAACTGAAAACTCAACTTTATATGCAAATGATGGATATCTTGAATTTAGGTTAGTGACAGCTGAATCTCTTGGAACAAAATGGGTTTTCGCCCCCGGGGGGGGACTCCATTCTGAAAGGATCGGGTATGCTCGTCGTATCTCTTAGGGGTAAAAATCAGCGATTTGGTATCTTTTAGGGTGTTAAAATTGAAATTTAGAGTTATAGCATTTCCTGGTATCTTTTAGGGTATCAAAAGAGCCCATCGCTTATAATATCTTGTTCTCAAACGGAAGAAATTTGCCCAACAAAAGCATGTCGATCGTCCAATTTTGTGTTCATAATAATAATGTTCATTGGCTTGTTACCGCTGGTATCTCTTAGGGGTTAAAAAATCGTCGGGCCACGCCCTTTTAAAAAGACTTCCGGTATCTTTTAGGGGTATTTTTGAAAATTTCCGACGAGCATACCCGATCGTTTTACAATGGAGTCCCCCCCCCCGGGTTTTCGCCCTGCTTCGAAAGTTGCGTCGTACTGAAAACTCCTCTAAATGGAGAATGAGCGTTTTAGTTAGTACGTCTTAGATATTTAAATTTGACACATTAAACAATTCAATTAAGGTTCATTTTGACGACAATAAACAAACAAACATTTCAACTGGCCAACCATGCAACTAGCCAACCAATAGAAAAACAAACAAATAAACAAAGGAAGATGAAAAAGAACAAATGGAAAACCCAAAGTAATATTGATAGGCAGTTTAATGTTCTCTAAAGCTTGTTTTTCACTAGCGACGCCAGCACAAGCACCAGCCCAAAATAGGAATTTTTTTCAATTCTTGTACTGCTTACGCTTACGCTGTAAGGTTAGAAATGAATTCAGAGTGGAAAGGGTGAAGTCTTTCACGGTATCAGCCCAAATTATGTGGGTACTTCGACAACATTTTACTCTACGTGTCTTTGTAGATATTCTCTCAGTTTGTCATGTTAATTAGCAAGTAAAACGAAAAATGAATTGAGTATATTTTTGAAGATATTACCAATTCCCAAAACTAGAATCTCACAGGTACAGCTGTCTTTACTTTTGACAAAAAAAAAGACAAAAAACTGAACTGTCTATGAAAATGAAAGAAAGGCCTTACTGGAGATGTCCTTTTAGCATGCAGCACTGGTACAAGGTGTACGCCGGACTTGTAATTGATATACGTTAAAACTATTCAAAGTTATTGCTTGGTACCTATCCCTTTAACAAAAGGCTTTGCTTTTTAACAATAGAGTTTTGCTCATTTTGTATTTTTAATATCACTATCACGTCCAAGTGCGAAAGTAAGGCGCCGTATTTTAACAAAATTAATGTTATCGCAACTGTGTTTCAATGATTTTTTTTCTTCTTGAAGGAAAGTTACGCCCGATGTATATTATAAGATTAAAAAAATAAAAACCGATCATAAAATTGATATAAAGGAAAGAAAGAAATAACCAACGAAAGAAAGACAAGTAAACTTCTTTTTCTTTTATCGGACAAATTCCCAGAACTTCTGAAAACTGTTCGTTAAAATCAGGAGCCTCCAGTAGAAAGACAAAGTGCTTTGCAATTTCATCTAAATATATACTACACAATTCAGACGATAGATAAACAGGTATAGTCAGTAAACGAGACTACAAATATTGGAAAATTAACACTGTTAACTTCCAGGATGAAAGGATAAGAAGAAGGACGATAAGCAGTGGCGGATCCAGGATTTTTCCATGGGAGGTTCCGTTTCTTAAATCCAGCTGTGTGTATAATACTCTATTCTTTGGTCGATGTTTGACAAAAATGGCTCAAAACCTTCAAGGGGGGTTCCGTGGAACCCATGGAACCCCCCTGGATCCGCCACTGATAAGATAGTTGAGAAATATGAATTTTATATGAAGTTTGTCAGCAGGATAACTTCGGAATAATAATTAGCAGAACCATCGACTCGTGCAATACTTCCCCACAGACCCAGCAAGGTTGTCAATAATTCTGAAGAAGTGAGAAACGCGTATATATCGATAAAAAAGGTTGTTGTTCGCTTGTCCTTACCAAGATAAAACAAGTAAAGATAAGTATAAAGTTAACTACAATGCTGGTTATTTTTGTAAAGAATTGGCAAAACGTGATGAGTAGCTTAATTACATCAATTAACCAGACATTCAAAGTAGGACAGGAACGGTTGAACTTTGTTAACTCAGTTAACTGAAAACTCAACTTTATATGCAAATGATGGATATCTTGAATTCAGATTAGTTACAGCTGAATCTCTTGGAATAAAATGGGTTTTCGCCCTATATACTTCAAAAGTAAGTCGTACTGAAAACTCCTCTCAATGTAGAGTGAGCGTTTTAGTGCGTCTATGAAATGTAAAACAATAGTTGACATAGTTGCTTTAAACAATTCCAATAATTTTCATTTCTAATGAGGACGGTTAAAACAGACAAACCAACAAACAACTCAACCGATAAACTTAGAATAAAACAAACAAATAAACCGGAAGATGAAAAATAGCAAACTGGAAAATCCAAAGTGATATTGATAGGCGGTCTCATATTTTCTGAAGCCCGGTTTTCACCAGCGACACCAGCACAAGTGCAAGCAGCATGATATTCCGTTTTCATTGAGATAACATGGACGAAGCGCTCATATCGCAACTACAAGAAAAAGTGATTTTTTATCCGCTTATGCTTGCTTCGAAACAGACCTAGCGTTTCAAATGAATTCCTGGCCTCTCCCAGTAAACGTACGATTGAATAAAAGGCTATTCATATAAAAAATACCTCATGCCATAATAATGGTAGGCTCAGATTTCAGCCGTGAAGGATTCGTGCGCCCGCGATACTCATCAAATCTGATAATAATTGGAGACGATGCGAAAAATCAGTCAAAAAATTGAATGTATAAAACAAAAATATAGGAACTTTACACCCTGATGAACTAGTTAGCCAGGTGGATAACTTCAAAGAATATTTAGCGCAACCCTCAACTCTAATAACGCAATTAATGCTCGGCACATTTTATACCCCGTACCTCCAATGACAAGATTGCCAGTTACATGTCATTTGAAACGGCCGACAATTAGTAATAAGATGGAAAGTTGAACTTTGTCATTTAGAAACTAAATTTTACATTGAAATAATGGTATATCTTGTACATTCACTAACTAAGTAACAAATCCCGCTCAGAGGTTTGCTTAAACTAATGACTTTTACGGAATGCAATTGTATTTTTTTGGAAAGCTGTTGCTTCATCTCCAGCTGCTAAGGTATTCATTAATTCTCTGAAAACGATTTTATTGGTAAGTTGTTATAAGTCTTATAATGACATTTAAAAATAAAAACTGCAAGTCAGACCATATATATATACTACTCCTATAACCATTATTGTTACTGCAGTTGTAAGCTCTCCCAAGTTATACAACGCAACGAGGAATCTTACCTTGTGAAGTTCTCCTGATACCAAAATGAACGCGTCTAACATCACTCAAGACTACAGTGTCTGCAAGTACCCCAAACCTGACTCGGACGTTATACGAACTGTGAAAATAATGACCATTTTGCTGCTTGGTGGATTTGGTGTTTTTGGAAACATCTTTGCCATTGTTATCGCAGCTAAGTACACTGTTCGCAGAAACTTACACCCTTTGATCATCAATATGGCTGTGTCCGATACTCTTGTGATCGTTCTAAGGATATTTTACTTTTTTCCGGATATCCTTTTCTACAGCATCTGGAATAATGTCCATGGTATTTGGGGAGACATTCTTTGTAAAGTAGCATCATTTCTGACTAATACCGCCACGATAGTGTCTCTAATCACTCTTTTGATAATCAGCATCGAACGATTCAAAGTAACCAGACAAACTGTACAAATAATACAACCATACACAGTAAAACAGCGAGTTGCAGTACTTGCCTGCTCTTGGTTCATTCCAATGACACTTAGTGCACACTACTTGGTTCTATACAAAATGATTGAATATGGAACATTTCGGGATTGTTGGACCTCAAATTTAAACTTACATGTTAATTTTTTCATAAGTGTAACAATTATTTGTATAGCACTGTACTGTGTAACACTTTTCCTTAGTATAGTAATTTTAAGAAAACTTTTTTCAAAGCCACAAGCCATTCATGCCAATCTTTCTGAGGAACAAAGACAACAACGAAGAAAACGAATGAGAAACGCAGTTAGAATGGTACTGTGCTCGTTACTACTTTATTCCTCTTGTTACCTTCCACTCTTTATATTCTCGTTTTTAGATTCTCTTAATGTTTTAATGCCGAATGTAAAAATAATCAGACTATATCGGCATACCTGTATCGACTGGCGAACATTGTTCTTTATGACTTACACTGTTTTGCCCCTTATCAACTCTTGCCTTAGTCCCTGTATCTATTGTGCTTTTCTAACTGATTTCCGAGAAGCCGCAAGGAGACTGCTGTTTGAAAGAAACAACTAACAGACTACTCTCTTCTACGACAGAGAAGTGACAACCCATGCTTGAACTAAGCGAACGGCGTAACGAGGCCTCTCGTGCGAAGAAGGGGAAGCTGTATACAAAGGTTTTATCACCTTTGATATTAATCTAAATGTAAAGAATATGAATATCTAACTTGTTCTTAGATCATAAGTGCCGAGATGTAGCAAAATAGAACACCAAAGGATAAGCAGTTAGTAATATTTTATTGTGATGAATAATAAAACTTGATTGATAAATGCTTTGACTTGGCATCATGTGTTTATTTAATTGTTTACGTGTGTACGAAAAAAGTTGTCATTTTTTAAACATCAGTCACTTACACAATTCGTGTTAGTCACAAAAATATCAGCACTCACTGGAAAAAGCTAGCAGGTATATCGAGCAACACACACATAGGAAAAGTTACTTGTAAACTTAATGATTCTTCTCACTTATTTAAAGTTAAAGGACAATATTAACCAAGTATTTTTCCCTAGCTACAGAGGATCTTATTCTTTCTTGTCATTTTATTAGATTTCGTGAATGTTGTATGATTGATGATGATATTAATGAAGAGTTTAGGCAAAGTCTCCTCGTATGGAATAACACTTGTAACATTACCAAGGCTTCTGAATCACAAGATAGCTGGAGGTTTTCAAATATGGATTTCATGATATGCTTGATATTTAGGTCAACTCATAAAATGTGTTTCTTTTAATTCAATTGTTACAAGCGCCTTGTGAAAACGTATTAAATTCAGTTGCTGCCAGGACAAGGTACATGAAAAATATATTTTGAAGCAGAATATGTCGCAGTAGTATATGGTTTCATGTTGTTTGCTAAAAACATCGATTTTTGTACTTTCATATTTATAACCGTCAACTTCCTTGAGATTGACTACATGAGTTAATCGGAGTAAATTGAATTCAGATCAGTCTCAGCTGCACCTTTCATATCTGTTTCATGAAGCCGAAAGTCTACAAATAAAACACAGGCCAGGCTTTCACTCTTTTTCCAAAACCACATTCAAGTGAGGTAGTGTATTTTATAAGACTAAGAATACAAAAATAATTAAAAAAAAGGAAAAAACAAATAAGAAAAAAAGACATTCTGAACGAAAGAAGTTGAAGTAAACTTCCATTACCTTCTGAAAATGTTTGATAAAATGGTATTCACTAGAAAAACAGAGATTAGCTGACTTTCACCTAAATATATCAACAAATCAGTTGGTTTATTCAGTAAACGAGCCTACAAATATTGGAAAATTGGCAAAGACGATAAAAAAGTTGAGAAACATAATTACATTTTCATTGGAATTGAAATATTAGGAAACTGAAAAGAAATAGGGGGAAAAATGAATCGTAGATGATGGACTAACTAGTTTTCACATAAACCTATACCGCTTTAGTCCATCAACTTATTTAGTAACAATGTAAAAGGGGAATTTTCAAAATAAAAAGTGGTGTTTACCAGCAAGTCTAGCATCAACAAATGCAAGTCTGACGTTACTACTGTTCAGTTTTGAGGCCTAAACATTGATATAATAAAGAAATTGTTCTTGTTCGTTTTCTTTAGCAAAGTATACTTATTTAGTTTAACGCATTTAGATGCTAATTGGCGCTATATAAGCAATAAATATTATTATTATTAGTATATATACCTTACCAAGATAAAACAAGTAAAGATAAGTATATAGTCAACTACAATGTAGGTTATTTTTGTAAAGAATTGGCGAAACGTGATGAGTAGCTTAATTACATCAATGGTATAGACATTAAAAGTAGGACAGGAATGAAGTTGAACTGTGTTAACTCAGTTAACTGAAAACTCAACTTTATATGCAAATGATGGATATCTTGAATTTAGGTTAGTGACAGCTGAATCTCTTGGAACAAAATGGGTTTTCGCCCCCGGGGGGGGACTCCATTCTGAAAGGATCGGGTATGCTCGTCGTATCTCTTAGGGGTAAAAATCAGCGATTTGGTATCTTTTAGGGTGTTAAAATTGAAATTTAGAGTTATAGCATTTCCTGGTATCTTTTAGGGTATCAAAAGAGCCCATCGCTTATAATATCTTGTTCTCAAACGGAAGAAATTTGCCCAACAAAAGCATGTGGACTGTCCAATTTTGTGTTCATAATAATAATGTTCATTGGCTTGTTACCGCTGGTATCTCTTAGGGGTTAAAAAATCGTCGGGCCACGCCCTTTTAAAAAGACTTCCGGTATCTTTTAGGGGTATTTTTGAAAATTTCCGACGAGCATACCCGATCGTTTTACAATGGAGTCCCCCCCCCCGGGTTTTCGCCCTGCTTCGAAAGTTGCGTCGTACTGAAAACTCCTCTAAATGGAGAATGAGCGTTTTAGTTAGTACGTCTTAGATATTTAAATTTGACACATTAAACAATTCAATTAAGGTTCATTTTGACGACAATAAACAAACAAACATTTCAACTGGCCAACCATGCAACTAGCCAACCAATAGAAAAACAAACAAATAAACAAAGGAAGATGAAAAAGAACAAATGGAAAACCCAAAGTAATATTGATAGGCAGTTTAATGTTCTCTAAAGCTTGTTTTTCACTAGCGACGCCAGCACAAGCACCAGCCCAAAATAGGAATTTTTTTCAATTCTTGTACTGCTTACGCTTACGCTGTAAGGTTAGAAATGAATTCAGAGTGGAAAGGGTGAAGTCTTTCACGGTATCAGCCCAAATTATGTGGGTACTTCGACAACATTTTACTCTACGTGTCTTTGTAGATATTCTCTCAGTTTGTCATGTTAATTAGCAAGTAAAACGAAAAATGAATTGAGTATATTTTTGAAGATATTACCAATTCCCAAAACTAGAATCTCACAGGTACAGCTGTCTTTACTTTTGACAAAAAAAAGACAAAAAACTGAACTGTCTATGAAAATGAAAGAAAGGCCTTACTGGAGATGTCCTTTTAGCATGCAGCACTGGTACAAGGTGTACGCCGGACTTGTAATTGATATACGTTAAAACTATTCAAAGTTATTGCTTGGTACCTATCCCTTTAACAAAAGGCTTTGCTTTTTAACAATAGAGTTTTGCTCATTTTGTATTTTTAATATCACTATCACGTCCAAGTGCGAAAGTAAGGCGCCGTATTTTAACAAAATTAATGTTATCGCAACTGTGTTTCAATGATTTTTTTTCTTCTTGAAGGAAAGTTACGCCCGATGTATATTATAAGATTAAAAAAATAAAAACCGATCATAAAATTGATATAAAGGAAAGAAAGAAATAACCAACGAAAGAAAGACAAGTAAACTTCTTTTTCTTTTATCGGACAAATTCCCAGAACTTCTGAAAACTGTTCGTTAAAATCAGGAGCCTCCAGTAGAAAGACAAAGTGCTTTGCAATTTCATCTAAATATATACTACACAATTCAGACGATAGATAAACAGGTATAGTCAGTAAACGAGACTACAAATATTGGAAAATTAACACTGTTAACTTCCAGGATGAAAGGATAAGAAGAAGGACGATAAGCAGTGGCGGATCCAGGATTTTTCCATGGGAGGTTCCGTTTCTTAAATCCAGCTGTGTGTATAATACTCTATTCTTTGGTCGATGTTTGACAAAAATGGCTCAAAACCTTCAAGGGGGGTTCCGTGGAACCCATGGAACCCCCCTGGATCCGCCACTGATAAGATAGTTGAGAAATATGAATTTTATATGAAGTTTGTCAGCAGGATAACTTCGGAATAATAATTAGCAGAACCATCGACTCGTGCAATACTTCCCCACAGACCCAGCAAGGTTGTCAATAATTCTGAAGAAGTGAGAAACGCGTATATATCGATAAAAAAGGTTGTTGTTCGCTTGTCCTTACCAAGATAAAACAAGTAAAGATAAGTATAAAGTTAACTACAATGCTGGTTATTTTTGTAAAGAATTGGCAAAACGTGATGAGTAGCTTAATTACATCAATTAACCAGACATTCAAAGTAGGACAGGAACGGTTGAACTTTGTTAACTCAGTTAACTGAAAACTCAACTTTATATGCAAATGATGGATATCTTGAATTCAGATTAGTTACAGCTGAATCTCTTGGAATAAAATGGGTTTTCGCCCTATATACTTCAAAAGTAAGTCGTACTGAAAACTCCTCTCAATGTAGAGTGAGCGTTTTAGTGCGTCTATGAAATGTAAAACAATAGTTGACATAGTTGCTTTAAACAATTCCAATAATTTTCATTTCTAATGAGGACGGTTAAAACAGACAAACCAACAAACAACTCAACCGATAAACTTAGAATAAAACAAACAAATAAACCGGAAGATGAAAAATAGCAAACTGGAAAATCCAAAGTGATATTGATAGGCGGTCTCATATTTTCTGAAGCCCGGTTTTCACCAGCGACACCAGCACAAGTGCAAGCAGCATGATATTCCGTTTTCATTGAGATAACATGGACGAAGCGCTCATATCGCAACTACAAGAAAAAGTGATTTTTTATCCGCTTATGCTTGCTTCGAAACAGACCTAGCGTTTCAAATGAATTCCTGGCCTCTCCCAGTAAACGTACGATTGAATAAAAGGCTATTCATATAAAAAATACCTCATGCCATAATAATGGTAGGCTCAGATTTCAGCCGTGAAGGATTCGTGCGCCCGCGATACTCATCAAATCTGATAATAATTGGAGACGATGCGAAAAATCAGTCAAAAAATTGAATGTATAAAACAAAAATATAGGAACTTTACACCCTGATGAACTAGTTAGCCAGGTGGATAACTTCAAAGAATATTTAGCGCAACCCTCAACTCTAATAACGCAATTAATGCTCGGCACATTTTATACCCCGTACCTCCAATGACAAGATTGCCAGTTACATGTCATTTGAAACGGCCGACAATTAGTAATAAGATGGAAAGTTGAACTTTGTCATTTAGAAACTAAATTTTACATTGAAATAATGGTATATCTTGTACATTCACTAACTAAGTAACAAATCCCGCTCAGAGGTTTGCTTAAACTAATGACTTTTACGGAATGCAATTGTATTTTTTTGGAAAGCTGTTGCTTCATCTCCAGCTGCTAAGGTATTCATTAATTCTCTGAAAACGATTTTATTGGTAAGTTGTTATAAGTCTTATAATGACATTTAAAAATAAAAACTGCAAGTCAGACCATATATATATACTACTCCTATAACCATTATTGTTACTGCAGTTGTAAGCTCTCCCAAGTTATACAACGCAACGAGGAATCTTACCTTGTGAAGTTCTCCTGATACCAAAATGAACGCGTCTAACATCACTCAAGACTACAGTGTCTGCAAGTACCCCAAACCTGACTCGGACGTTATACGAACTGTGAAAATAATGACCATTTTGCTGCTTGGTGGATTTGGTGTTTTTGGAAACATCTTTGCCATTGTTATCGCAGCTAAGTACACTGTTCGCAGAAACTTACACCCTTTGATCATCAATATGGCTGTGTCCGATACTCTTGTGATCGTTCTAAGGATATTTTACTTTTTTCCGGATATCCTTTTCTACAGCATCTGGAATAATGTCCATGGTATTTGGGGAGACATTCTTTGTAAAGTAGCATCATTTCTGACTAATACCGCCACGATAGTGTCTCTAATCACTCTTTTGATAATCAGCATCGAACGATTCAAAGTAACCAGACAAACTGTACAAATAATACAACCATACACAGTAAAACAGCGAGTTGCAGTACTTGCCTGCTCTTGGTTCATTCCAATGACACTTAGTGCACACTACTTGGTTCTATACAAAATGATTGAATATGGAACATTTCGGGATTGTTGGACCTCAAATTTAAACTTACATGTTAAGTTTTTCATAAGTGTAACAATTATTTGTATAGCACTGTACTGTGTAACACTTTTCCTTAGTATAGTAATTTTAAGAAAACGTTTTTCAAAGCCACAAGCCATTCATGCCAATCTTTCTGAGGAACAAAGACAACAACGAAGAAAACGAATGAGAAACGCAGTTAGAATGGTACTGTGCTCGTTACTACTTTATTCCTCTTGTTACCTTCCACTCTTTATATTCTCGTTTTTAGATTCTCTTAATGTTTTAATGCCGAATGTAAAAATAATCAGACTATATCATACCTGTATCGACTGGCGAACATTGTTCTTTATGACTTACACTGTTTTGCCCCTTATCAACTCTTGCCTTAGTCCCTGTATCTATTGTGCTTTTCTAACTGATTTCCGAGAAGCCGCAAGGAGACTGCTGTTTGAAAGAAACAACTAACAGACTACTCTCTTCTACGACAGAGAAGTGACAACCCATGCTTGAACTAAGCGAACGGCGTAACGAGGCCTCTCGTGCGAAGAAGGGGAAGCTGTATACAAAGGTTTTATCACCTTTGATATTAATCTAAATGTAAAGAATATGAATATCTAACTTGTTCTTAGATCATAAGTGCCGAGATGTAGCAAAATAGAACACCAAAGGATAAGCAGTTAGTAATATTTTATTGTGCTGAATAATCAAACTTGATTGATAAATGCTTTGACTTAATTGGCATCGTGTGTTTATTTAATTGTTTACGTGTGTACGAAAAAAGTTGTCATTTTTTAAACATCAGTCACTTACACAATTCGTGTTAGTCACAAAAATATCAGCACTCACTGGAAAAAGCTAGCAGATATATCGAGCAACACACACATAGGAAAAGTTACTTGTAAACTTAATGATTCTTCTCACTTATTTAAAGTTAAAGAACAATACTAACCAAGTATTTTTCCCCTAACCACAGAGGATCTTAGTGGATCTTATTCTTTCTTGTCGTTTTATCAGATTTCCTGAATGTTGTATGATTGATGATGATATTAATGAAGAGTCTAGGCAAAGTTTCCTCGTATGGAATAACACTTGTAACATTACCAAGGCTTCTGAATCACAAGATAGTTGGCGGTTTTCAAATATGGATTTCATAATATGCTTGATATTTAGGTCAACTCATAAAATGTGTTTCTTTTAATTCAATTGTTACAAGCGCCTTGTGAAAACGTATTAAATTCAGTTGCTACCAGGACAAGGTACATGAAAAATATATTTTGAAGCAGAATATGTCGCAGTAGTATATGGTTTCATGTTGTTTGCTAAAAACATCGATTTTTGTACTTTCATATTTATAACCGTCAACTTCCTTAAGGTGATTCCTCTGTAATAGATCCTACCGATAAAAATCGCTTAAAATTTGATATTTTGTAGGTTTTGAGTTACTTATCTCGTAACTAACAAAAAAAGAGGGGGTCACGGTACTTGTTTAGGAAATATTTGGCTTGATAGACAAGGGCATTTTAGCGATTTCGCGCGAACGTTTGATGTTTTCCAGCTAATTCGTTGATATGTCTATCTGGTCTCAGAAAAAGACTCCAAAACTCAGAGTTAGCAGTATTTTAGTAGAAACAGGTAAAATAGTAAAATATCTCGCAAGTGGAAGCTTATTTTAACTTCGATAACGCATTTTGGAACATTTTTTGCACCATTTAGAGAGCAACATACCCCCGAAATGTTCGATTTTTGGCATTCTAGGGCTCAAATATACACAAAAAAGCGTCAAATTTTCCATGTTCCTATCGATAGATTTTCTTAATTTTCAAATATGTTGTGTAAATCATTGCGTGAATGCAAGTTTTGAAATAGGAAATGGGGGTCACGATGCTCGTTTGCGAGATATTTTGTAAAACACCATCATAATAGAGCTAAAAACGGCACTTTTTCGAAAAGGGAATGGGGCGAGTTTCGCAAAACTTGCTTTTTATCGCACCAAAGATTAGAAAAATTTCCAAAATCGAGTTTTGTATCCTTTTTGATTATACCTTGAAAGAAAATGCTCGTAAAGTCGCGATTTATGCTTTTTGAACCATGCGCAGTAGGCGTGCGCGGTGCAAAACAGAGGAATTACCTTAAGATTGACTACATGAGTTAATCGGAGTAAATTGAATTCAGATCAGTCTCAGCTGCACCTTTCATATCTGTTTCATGAAGCCGAAAGTCTACAAATAAAACACAGGCCAGGCTTTCACTCTTTTTCCAAAACCACATTCAAGTAAGGTAGTGTATTTTATAAGACTAAGAATACAAAAATGATAAAAAAAGGAAAAAACAAATAAGAAAAAAAGACATTCTGAACGAAAGAAGTTGAAGTAAACTTCCATTACCTTCTGAAAATGTTTGATAAAATGGTATTCACTAGAAAAACAGAGATTAGCTGACTTTCACCTAAATATATCAACAAATCAGTTGGTTTATTCAGTAAACGAGCCTACAAATATTGGAAAATTGGCAAAGACGATAAAAAAGTTGAGAAACATAATTACATTTTCATTGGAATTGAAATATTAGGAAACTGAAAAGAAATAGGGGGAAAAATGAATCGTAGATGATGGACTAACTAGTTTTCACATAAACCTATACCGCTTTAGTCCATCAACTTATTTAGTAACAATGTAAAAGGGGAATTTTCAAAATAAAAAGTGGTGTTTACCAGCAAGTCTAGCATCAACAAATGCAAGTCTGACGTTACTACTGTTCAGTTTTGAGGCCTAAACATTGATATAATAAAGAAATTGTTCTTGTTCGTTTTCTTTAGCAAAGTATACTTATTTAGTTTAACGCATTTAGATGCTAATTGGCGCTATATAAGCAATAAATATTATTATTATTATTATATATACCTTACCAAGATAAAACAAGTAAAGATAAGTATATAGTCAACTACAATACTGGTTATTTTTGTAAAGAATTGGCGAAACGTGATGAGTAGCTTAATTACATCAATGGTACCGACATTAAAAGTAGGATAGGAAGTTGAACTGTGTTAACTCAGTTAACTGAAAACTCAACTTTATATGCAAATGATGGATATCTTGAATTTAGTTTAGTTACAGCTGAAGAAAATGGGTTTTCACCATGCTTCGAAAGTTGCGTCGTACTGAAAACTCCTCTCAATGGAAAATTTTAGTACGTCTTAGAAATTTGAAATAATATATAGTTGCTTTAAACAATTCAAATGTTCATTTTGACGACAATAAACAAACAAACAATTCAACTGGCCAACCATGCAACTAGCCAACCAATAGAAAAACAAACAAATAAACAAAGGAAGATGAAAAATAGCAAATGGAAAACCCAAAGTAATATTGATAGGCACTTTCATGTTCTCTAAAGCTTGGTTTTCACTAGCGACGCCAGCACAAGCGAAAGCCAAAAAAGAAAGGAGTTTGTTTTTCAATCCTTGTGCTGCTTACGCTTGAGCTGTAGTGAAAACCAGGCGTAAGGTTAGAAATGAATTCAGAGTGGAAAGGGTGAAGTCTTTCACGGTATCAGCCCAAATTATGTGGGTACTTCGACAACATTTTACTCTACGTGACTTTGTAGATATTCTCTCAGTTTGTCATGTTAATTAGCAAGTAAAACGAAATGTGAATTAAATATATTTTTGAAGATATTACCAATTCCCAAAACTATAGAATCTCACAGGTACAGCTGTCTTTACATTTGACAAAAAAGACAAAAAAAAAAACTGAACTGTCTTTGAAAATGAAAGAAAGGCCTTACTGGAGATGTCCTTTTAGCATGAGGGTTGTCCAAAATAGACCATCTGTACGGATGGTGAAATTGTATTTACCGTCGGTACAGATGGTACAAGTAATTAATATGCAAGAACTGTGCATATAATTAAAGAAAGGATGATGAAGGATATTACGTTAGTTTTAAACACTACTTTGTTTAAACATCTTGAACTGATCAGTTTTCAAGAGAAGAAATATATACTTTGCAGATTTTTAGAAGGGCCCCCCTCACCAAATGTATATCCAACGGTACTGATGGTGACATTTGGTGAAACTGATAATTGGTATTCCTGTGTAAAATACGTGAATATATTATGAGTCTTTAAGACAAGAGGCCCCCTCACCAAATGTATCACCGACGGTACTGATGGTGACATTTGGTGAAATAGACCATTGGTATTACTGTGTAAAAATCACCAAATGTCACCATCAGTACCGTCGGTAATACATTTGGTGAGGGGGCCTCTTTTCTTGAAGTCGATAACATATTCACGTTGCTTTAACACAGGAATACCGATTATTACTACGTTAAAACTTTGTCTATATATTTATTAGATTTTTTAAGAGGCCGGTTCACCAAATGTTTCACCGTCGGTTCCGATGGTGACATTTGGTGAAACTGATATTTGGTATTCTTGTGTAAAAGATCGTGAAATATATGAGATTTCAAGAAAAGAGGCCCCCTTACCAAATGTATTACCGACGGTACTGATGGTGACGTTTGGTGAAACTAATAATTGGTATTCCTGTGTAAAACATCGTGAATATTTTATCAGATTTTTTTAAGAGGCCCCCTCACCAAATGTATCACCGACGGTGCTGATGGTGACATTTGGTGAAATAGCCAATTGGTATTCCTGTGTAAAAGATCGTGAATATTTTATCAGATTTTTTTAAGAGGACCCCTCACCAAATGTATTACCGACGGTACTGATGGTGACGTTTGGTGAAATTGCCAATCGGTATTCCTGTGTAAAACATCGTGAATATTTTATCAGAATTTTTTAAGAGACCCTCTCACCAAATGTATCACCGTCGGTACTGATGGTGACGTTTGGTGAAATGAACAATCGGTATTCCTGTGTAAAAGATCGTGAATATTTTATCAGATTTTTTTTAAGAGGACCCCTCACCAAATGTATTACCGACGGTACTGATGGTGACGTTTGGTGAAATTGCCAATCGGTATTCCTGTGTAAAACAGCGAATATTTTATCTGACTTCGAGAGAAGACACCCCCTTACCAAATGTATTACCGACGGTACTGATGGTGACGTTTGGTGAAACTGATAATTGGTATTCCTGTGTAAAACATCGTGAATATTTTATCAGAAATCACATGGAGGGACAAGGAGTTTCCACCAAGAAAGCTCTGTTTTACAAGAACGAAGCATGGAAAAAGCGTATTATTAAATAATTTAGCTGGGGGGCGCTGTCACAGATGTAAAAAAATTGCAAGAATTTTGCGCGAAAAAGTACGAGATTCCAGTAAACATGGCTAATTATTCAACAATCAATGAAGTCCAGAGTACTCTTATTGGATCCAATTCACACAGTACCATGTTGGTAATGACATCCATTACTAAATTTGCCTTATACATGAATTAAACGCCAACATTATAACTCGAAAGTGCGGAGTTCTGGTTCTTCTCACAACTTTCTACTGACTTTGACGCGTGATATTTTCCCATCTGGAGTGCCTTCAGTTTGGATAATTATCCACAGCGCACTAGCGGTAGGTAGACTGCTCATGTTTTAGTTGTCTCAGTATTTCGGTAGTTGAACATAATTTTGAAGAACAAGATAGCCAGCCAAATATTCCGTGTCAACATAAAATTTCTTGCATTCGATATGCAAATGAATTTCAAGCCCAAAACACAGACATGCACAGACAAATTGTATACATGCTCACACGAATGCCATTTTCTCAACGACCACCACCGCAAAGCATGATGGGAATCCAGCTGCCAGCGACAGCACTTCACCCCTTTCCTAAGAATTGAGCTTTTTTATATAAGTCCAGAGTCTTTGGACCCTACAGGCCAAATATCACTTTCCTGACATCTGTAGGACCTGAAATATTTGAGTCTTGCCTTGTTAGGGTGCCATCGTCTCTCTCTATGAAGCTCTTCAGGATAATCATTTCGAAAAATTCCCTTTCTTGAAATAGCAAACTTCTCTCACATTTCTTCGTGGATTATCCAAGTACTGAACTCAGTTTGTTGGCATGAGACAGTGTGACTTAGGTTGTCACAGGGCTTCATGATGCAGTCCTACTTCTTCATAGATCAAGAAATGACTCTAAAAAGCTCAATATTTACATGTATTGAAATTCCAGGAAAATGGCGCTATCCTGAATGATCTTGATGTGACTCGCTAACGAATTCTTGTTGTCAATCAAAAATATGAGCTCCCAGCAATTGTGCACAGCAGTGATTTTCACAGGAACTCCAAAACTCAAAAAAACTAGGAGAGGTTTTCACTAGGCCTCAAAAATACAAGAGTGTTTGCCTGATTTTGGCTGTAGGGAAAAGGTTAAAAGTTTGTTGAAGAGAATTATTTTTGGAGTAATTTCATCAAAACTGATCCAACTGTTTAGAAATGACCCACTCTAAATCAAAATTTTGTTGGTATAAATAGTTGAAACATAGGGAATCAAACTACAATGAATCAAACTTCAAGCAGAGTGAGTTTCACAAAAATTGTTGGAATAGAAATGCGAGAACGATTGGCTGCCAAAAGTGTACCCTAAAAGAGCTCTGAAATCATAATGAATCTTAAAGCACCTCAGCCTCGTACTCTGAGAATAACAACAAATGGCAACAATAAGGTAAATTAAATTGCTTAAGGCCAATGTGTCTACAGCTGGATAATTGGAGTAAAAGTTCCTAAAAAGCTTTTGAAATTGAACGTGATGCTAAAAAGTTGTGACCAAAAGTTTGTCAAGGCCGAATGCCTCCTGAATTTCTATTGAGTCGCCTTAATTGTTTGTTTTAAATATCTCAATTAAATTTTATATTTATCGTTCTTGGTACAAGCTGGAATGGATAGATGAATTTGTGTAACTTTTGATTTAATGGGAAACGTTTAATAAAGGGCGAAACACAAATCACTGATTGTTTCTTGAATAGGCGTAGATGTTTCTATAAAATGACTGATTTTCCTGAAAGGTTGTTTTGCAAATAATGTAACATGGTTTTAGATGTTCGAGATCTGTCTTATAAGATGAAGACTGATTTATTGATTTTCCTATAACAGTCGGTTTTAACTTTTGTAAACGGCGAAACACTGACATGCTGTTAGAAGTGTCGTACTAGATCAAGCAGTGCTATATTAAAAGGAAAACTGATTTGTTGATTTTCTTGAAAAGTATTTTGTGACTTTCGTAAACGGCGAAACACTGACATCAGTTTTTAAAAGTGCCGTACGGATCTGTCCTATAAGAAGATTACTGTTTTATTGATTTAACTGATCGAGTGTTTGTGACTTTTGTAAACGGCGAAACACTGATATGAGGTTTTTGAACTGCCGTAGATTTGAACTATAAGAAGATGACTGTTTTATTGATTTAACTGAGTGTTTTGTGACTTTTGTAAACGGCGAAACACTGACATGAGGTTTTTGAACTGACGTAGATCTGTCCTATAAGAAGATGACTGTTTTATTGATTTACTGAGTGTTTTGTGACTTTTGTAAACGGCGAAACACTGACATCAGGTTTTAAAAGTGCCGTACGGATCTGTCCTATAAAAAGATGACTGTTTGATTGATTTAACTGAGTGTTTTGTGACTTGTAAACGGCAAAGCACTGATCATGACGGCTTGGTTTTTGAACTGCCGTAGATCTGTCCTATAAGAAGATGACTGTCTGATTTATTGATTTTCCTGACATCGGAATAAGTTTTATCGAAACATCAATGTTTTTTGAATTATTGTTGATGCAAAACTCTAAAGTCGACTTGATAATAACAGTGAAACATATTAATGAAACAAATATGTTATAAATAAATGTATGCTACCACAAGGGTTTAGTTTTTTAACTAGGATTTTCAAAGAATGAGAAATTATACATAGCTTTTCACCATCAGTTACCAACGGAAAAACATTACCGATGGTGACCGTGACACAAATGCTTCAAGCGCTTTAGAAAAGCCCAAAATTAAAACAATATAGTACCAAATCACTTCTACTAAACATTAAAATATCTTGTTTTTGTTAAACTTTAATTTTTAATAGATAGACTTACTTACAAAGAGAAAATTCACCATCAGTACCGACGGTCACCGGGTGCCTGTGCTGCCTTGAGTAAATTATAATATATTCATGTTTACCAAAGGGTGACCAATTCTGCCAAAGGGTGACCATGCAGTGAAACGTGAGTCGGTGACGAGTTGTATAATAAGTGATATGCATTTTAATGAAGAAGATGATAATATATTCATCGCTGGTGCATATTAATTACTTTCACCATCTGTACCGACGGTAACCGTCGGTACAGATGGTCTATTTTGAACATTCTTGTTTAGCATGCAGCACTGGTACAAGGTGTACGTCGGACTTGTAATTGATATACGTTAAAACTGTTCAAAGTTATTGCTTGGTACCATCTCTTTAACAAAAGGCTTTGCTTTTTAACAATAGAGTTTTGCTCATTTTATATTTTTAATATCACTATCACGTCCAAGTGCGAAAGTAAGGCGCCGTATTTCAAAATTAATGTTATCGCAACTGTGTTTCAATGATTTTTTTTCCTTCTTGAAGGAAAGTTACGTCCGGTGTATATTATAAGATTAAAAAATAAAAACCGATAAGAAAATTGATATAAAGAAAAGAAAGAAATAACCAACGAAAGAAAAACAAGTAAACTTCCCTTTCTTCTATGACAAATTTCCAGAACTTCTGAAAACTAGTATTCGTTAAAATCAGGAGTCCGGTAGAAAGACAAAGTGCTTTGCAATTTCATCTAAATACATAAACAATTCAGACGATAGATAAACAGGTATAGTCAGTATACGAGACTACAAATATTGGAAAATTAACACTGTTTACTTTCCAGGATGAAAGGATAAGAAGAAGGACGATAAGATAGTTGAGAAATATGATCAATTTTATATGAAGTTTGTCAGGAGGATAACTTCGGAATAATAATATATTAGCAGAACCATCGAATCGAATAATGTAATACTCCCCACAGACTCAACAAGGTTGCCAATCTATTTATTTATTTATTCATTCATTCATTCATTCATTCATTCATTCATTCATTCATTCATTCATTCATTCATTCATTCATTCATTCATTCATTCATTCATTCATTCATTCATTCATTCATTCATTCATTCATTCATTCATTCATTCATTCATTCATTCATTCATTCATTCATTCATTCATTCATTCATTCATTCATTCATTCATTCATTCATTCATTCATTCATTCATTCATTCATTCATTTATTTATTTATTTATTTACAAAACTTTCACCAATAATAGAATTAAAAACAAATAAAAATAGAAATAAAATATACAAAAGTGAGGGACACGCAACAGAGCTGGGCTCCAATTCAAGCGTGCCCTAATCATTCTGAAAAAGTGAGAAACTTAGATCGATAAAAACGGTTGTTGTTCGTTTGTCCTTACCAAGATAAAACAAGTAAAAATAAGTATAAAGTCAACTACAATGTAGGTTATTTTTGTAAAGAATTGGTAAAACGTGATGACTAGCTTAATTACATCAATGGTACCGACATTCAAAGTAGGACAGGAAGTTGAACTTTGTTAACTCAGTTAACTAAAAACTCAACTTTATATGCAAATGTTGGATATCTTGAATTCAGATAAGTTACAGCTGAATCTCTTGGAATAAAATAGGCTTTCGCCCTATATACTTCAAAAGTAAGTCGTACTGAAAACTCCTCTCAATGGAGAAGGAGCGTTTTAGTACGTCATATAAATGTAAAACAATAGTTGACATAGTTAATGCTTTAAACAATTCCAATAATTTTCATTTCTAATGAGGACAGTTAAAACAAACAAACAAACAAATAAACAGACAAACAACTCAACCGATAAAACTAGAATAAAACAAACAAACAAAGCGGAAGATGAAAAATAGCAAACTGGAAAACCCAAAGTGATATTGATAGGCGGTCTCATATTTTCTGAAGCCCGGTTTTCACCAGCGACACCATGCAGCACAAGTGCAAGCAGCAGCATGATATTCCGTTTTCATTGAGATAACATGGACGCAAGCGCTCATATCGCAAGTACAGGAACAAGTGTGATGTAAATATAATAGTCAAAAATGGTAATAAAGAACAAACTACTACTACTACTATTGATAGGCACTTTCATGTTCTCTAAAGCTTGGGTTTCACTAGCTTCGCCAGCACAAGTACAAGCCAAAAAAAGGATTTTTTTTCAATTTTTGTGCTGCTTACGCTTGCGCTGTAGTGAAAACCAGGCGTAAGGTTAGAAATGAATTCAGAGTAAAAAGGGTAAAGACTTTCACGGCATCAGCCCAAATTATGTGGGTCCTTCGACAACATTTTACTCTACGTGTCTTTGTAGATATTCTCCCAGTTTGTCATGTTCATTAGCAAGTAAAACAAAATGTGAATTGAGGCTATTATTGAAGATATTACCAATTCCCAAAACTATAGAATCTCACAGGTACAGCTGTCTTTACATTTGACACACAAAAGACAAAAAACTGAACTGTCTTTGAAAATAAAAGAAAGGCCTTACTAGAGATGTTCGTTTTAGCAGCACTGGTACAAGGTGTACGTCGGACTTGTAATTGACATACGTTAAAACTATTCAATGTTATTGCCCTGTACCTATCCCTTTAACAAAAGGCTTTGCTTTTTAACAATAGAGTTTTGCTCATTTTATATTTTTAATATCACTATCACGTCCAAGTGCGAAAGTAAGGCGCCGTATTTTAACAAAATTAATGTTATCGCAACTGTGTTGCAATGACATTGTTTTTCAGTCTTGAAGGAAGGTTATGACCGGAGAAACTACTAGTAGGAGGGAATTTTAGCTTGAGAGAACAATTGCGTGTCCTTCTGTTCACTCCCCTTCAGCCCACAACTGCAGGGAACTAAGATAGCAGGCGTATGGACGGCTGTTTTCTCAAGATTAGTGCGTGTTTCAACTCACTGTGAAATAACTGACGCACTATGAAATAAAAAATATAGAAATTTAGATATTAATAGATAACCATTGATACACCAAAATTCATACCGGTCCTGACTGATAAACGGTGTGTTGTGTTTGACTGGGGATGAAACAACAAAAAACATATATACATTGTAAATTGTCGATAAATGTACCTTGAAGTCTGTTCTGTTCTGTTCTGTCTGTCTATTATATTTTGGGTGTCGGTATGTCTGTCTGTTCTGTCTTTGTGTGTGTGTCTATCTGTCTGTTTTGTTCTGTTCTGACTGTGTGTCTGTCTGTCCGTGTCTGTTAGTTCTGGCTGTCTGGCTGTCTGTTCATTAAGCCACGTGACCTGTAGGGCTCTTTGTATTGGCTGTTCAGGTATCATTTATTGATTTTCGTATTCAACATTGCTCTCATCAAGGAACGTATTTCAAAGTGGGTCAGCTTTTGTTATTTCAAAGTGCGTCAAAAATAATTTCAGTCTGCCAGTTTTTTATTTCAAAGTGCGTATTTCAAAGTGCGTCAATTATTTCAAAGTGATCTGAGTTGTTTCGAAATCAATGAAAAACAAACTGTGTAAACTGGATAAATAAAGAAATTTGCGTTGAATCTAGATCTAAGTTGAAGTTTGGACGGGATTTTTTGTCAAATTCATGATTGCTGCTTTCCGTAGATCTTCTGGTACATTGAAGTAACGGAAAAGAAGTGTATTACTTTCACTACTTTCTGTTGACAGATCTTTCCTAGTTGAATATGTAAAATGATAAAAATAACAATAAGGACGGACCAATATGAATGATAGAGGAGTTCATCTTCAGTCACCTTCATCAATTTAAATGCTTGAACTCCGATATCCGATAATGCTCAGTATTGACATGTATTGATGTCTATGCCAAAAGCAAACGGTACCATCCGCGCGCACGTCAAAAATCAAATTCTATTGTTTAAGAGCCTTGCGCGCGCGATGAGGAAACTACTAAAAATAGCACAGACATCAATACTGAGCTTCGCTCTCTTAGTATTAAGGTCTCTTGCTCCGATATAGTTTGCTTTGAAGTGAAATCTAAAAATGCTTTGCAGTGTTTGAAAAACTGCGTGCCACAAAATGTTCGATGGTGGGCTCAATTTGAAAACACGAATTTCTCTGTCTTACCATCTCAAATATATCTGGGTCAGCCGGATACTTGATTAATATAAAATATCTTATACATATTTGCTTGGTGAATTTATGAATTTTGCTGTTGAGAATTTCAGTGTAACAAAAGTGTATGTTGTGACTTGCTATTGACAAGTGGAAATACAAAAAATTCACAGTAAATTAGGGAGACAGGAAAACTGGGGAAAACAACGAATAGTCCAGTTTCCAATTACTAGAGACCGCTGAGCTTCTTGACAAAAGGCGCATTTTTGCAGGGTTAGCCTCCTTTTCAAGAAAGACCCATGGGAATGAAATGGATTTCTGTATTGTTCTTAGTCAAAACACCAAATCCACCAAGCAGCACAACGGTCATTATCTTCACAGTTCGTATAAGGTCTGGGTCATGTTTGGGGTACTTGCAGACATCGTAGTCTTGGGTGATATTAGACGCGTTCATTTTGATATAAGGAGAACTTCACAAGGTAAGATTCCTCGTTGAGTTGTATAACTTGAGAGAGCTTACAACTGCAGTAACTATAATAGTTGTAGGAGTAGTATATATATAGTCTGACTTGCAGTTTTATTTTTAAATGTCATTATAACAACGTACCAATAAAATCGTTTTCAGAGAATTAATGACTACCTTAGCAGCCGGAGGTAAAGCAACAGCTTTACAAAAAAAATTACATTTACATTTCGTAAAAGGCATTATTTTAAGCAAAGCTCTGAGCGGGATTTGTCTTTTGAATTGGTCTGTGAATGTTCGATTTTGACAGTTCTATAGCGCTCAAATATACACCAAAAAGCGTCAATTTTTCCATGTTCCTATCAATAATTTTTCTTTATTTTTACATAATTGTCGTGTGAATCATTGCAAAAAATGCAAGTTTTGAAATAGAAATTGGGCTTCACCGTGCTCGTTTGCGGGATATTTTGTAAAACATCGTCAGAATAGGGCTAAAAGCGGCACTTTTTCGAGAGGGGGAATGGGACGAGTTTTGCAAAAATTGCTTTTTATTGCACCAAAAATAAGAGAAATCTTCCAAATTGAGTTTTGAAACGTTTTCAATCATATCTTGAAAGAAAATGTGTTTTATCTTGGTAAGGTATACTTGGTAAAGAAAACCAACAACAACCGTTTTTATCGACCAACGTTTCTCACTTAAGAATGATTGACAACCACTGGAGTCTATAGAGGACTACCGAGCATTAATTATTGCATTGTTGGATCGAGTTGATAATTCTGATAAACTATGACTGATTATCTTTGACGAATTCTGGATGCCAAGTTCCTATTTTTATTTTTACTTTTATTTTTATTTTTATTTTTTATTATTTATTTATTTATTTATTTATTTATTTATTTATTTATTTATTTATTTATTTATTTATTTATTTATTTATTTATTTATTTATTTATTTATTTATTTATTTAATTAATTTATTTATTTATATTTATTTATATTTATTTATTTATTTATTATTTTTATTTTGCCCATTCTTCTTCAGGAAAACCACTTTTATTAATGGCTCGAGATATTTTCAGTCATTGAAAACTGAATACTAGTCAGACTTCGTTGTTTTTCTTTTTTATCAATATCATTTTTTACAACACTTGATACTAATCTCGCGATCTGATTGGTTGATTAGAGTGTGTCAATAAGAGGACAGACACACTGCTGACGCGTTTCAGCGCGCGCGCTCGTTCTGTTGCCCCGATTGAAAAGGATTTTTAAACTTTTATCACAAATAATTGTTGTAAAAAACGAATTGAAGATGGCTGCGCTCGTGATTCCACTTGAGTTTTGAACATTTTATGACGTCAAGAGTGTGTCAATAAGAGAACAGACAACTCAAATTAAAACCATCTTCAATTTGTTAAATGCTTTTAAAATACACTGCCTTAAATTACTTGAATGCGGTTTAATTTTTGAGTGAAAGACTGTTTTATGTTTACTTTTAGACTTTTGGCTTCATGAAACAGATACAATGAGAGGTACAAATAATACCGACCAAATTACTCATTACTCAAGAAATTTGACGGTTTTCTGATATACATTTTATTAAAATATGAAACACCATCTGGAAGTACAAAATCGATGATTTTAGCACACAACATGAAATCGTATACTGTTATGACTTATCCTGCTTCAAAATACATTTTTCATGTACCGTGTACAATTTAATAGCAGTTTTTAAAATAAGCCGGGTTTTCATAAAAGGCTTGTAATATTTGAACAAAAACAAAGATAATTTTTGAGCTGACTTAAATATTAAGCATCAAATCCGTATTTGAAAACAGACTTAATAAGATGGGAAGTTGGACTTTGTCATTTAGAAACTAAATTTTACGTTTTATTATGGTATATCTTGTACATTCACTGGCCAAATGAAAAATCCCGCTCAGAGGTTTGCTTAAAATAATTACTTTTACGAGTACCCGCAAGGTATTCATTATTAGTATTACCCTAAGGTATTCATTAATTCTCAGTCTGAAAACGATTTTATTGGTACGTTGTTATAATGACATTTAAAAATAAAGACTGCAAGTCAGACCATATATATACTACTCCTACTACTCCTCGACCATCCAATTTTATGTCAGTTATAATAATAATGTTCATTAGCTTGTTATCGCTGGTATCTTTTAGGGGTTAAAATCGTCCGGCCACGCCCTTCTTAAAAAGACTTTTGGTGTCTTTTATTGAGGGTATTTTTGAAAATTTCCGACGAGCATACCCGATCTATTCACAATGGAGTTCCCCCCCCCCCCCCCGGGAAAGGTGATTCCCAGGTACGAGTTATTTTGTTTGGTAGTTTGGGTTTCCTGTGGTAAAGTTACGAGACGATTATTTCGAATATGATACTGATTCGATCTGTGACTGTTTTGAAAAAGGTAGGAATCGAACAATGTTTGTGTATTCTACTAATTTAAATGTCCATCCCCATCCAAGAAAACAGTATTTTTGTCATACAAAATAAATAAACAACTTTCTTTTCAAAATGTGCATTTTTATCCGGGGGGGGAGGGGGGGTCTTCGGGGTCAAAACGCTAGGGATGATCGTCGGAAACCTCCAAAACGTACCCTACTAAAAAATACCCAAATGGCAAAATTTTCGACCCTAAAATACCTAACAGCTCAAAAATACCCCTAAAAATACCAAAAAATCAATCTCGTTTATTTTGTACCCCTAAAAAATACCATCTTTTCTGGAAAACCTTGGATTTTCTCTGACGACCCCTAAAAAATACCAAATCGGCGATTTCAACCCCTAAAAAATACGACGATCATCCCTAGCACACCAGTGGCGGATTTAGGGGGGGGGGTTCATTGGGTGCACGGGCACCCGGCCCCCCCTTTTCCCTTAAAAAACATCGGCTGATGCCTTAGGCTCTTGAAGGTCGTTAGCTGAACGGCGCAACAGTCTATAAAAAACGGCGGTTCCCTATAAGACTATAAAATGCTAATAGATCTTACATTGTTTGTCCTTTAATGGTTTTGCGGTGCCTCAATTTTCGCATTTATCCTAATCGCAATAATAATCTTCACTTCATTGCCATAAATACACCCACATGTCCACCCTACCCGAACGACGGAGGAAAATGCGAACACAACTGGTGCCCAGTTTCTACTCGGTAACAACCTGCAAGAAGAGTCGGCATTCATTTATTTGCAGTATGTCCTGCCGAAAGATTACAGATTATTTCAGAGAAGGTAAGGTATCTCATACAATGGTTTATGTTATTTACGTTTGTTTACTACAAAAGAAGGTATTCGTAATGATATAGCTAATTTTCGGTATCTCTCAGCTCTCTTTCCCGTATGCCGACAAGACAATGGATTACATTTTGAGTTCACCAATGAAAACTCAATTTATATGAGCTGGAAAGTTGGAAATTCTTATAAACTGGAAATTCGCTAATTCGCTATTCCTAATCAGACAGATCAACATCCTAAGATCAACATAGGCAAATCGAGTGGGCCGGTTTCTGTCGTTTATGCCGCGCGTTTATATTGTGTGATTTCTCTAACGGTTATGATCATTTATCAGATTAAGCAGAGTTGATATTTTTCTGTCTTTCACATCTTGATAAGTAAATGTGTGTAGAATTAATAAATCAATCATCTTTTAATTTTGGTGTAGTTGTCTCTTGTTTATGAGAAAAATAAGTCGAGGTTTGTTCGCTACAAAGATTATATCAAGCAGAGATTGCGACATGATAATACTAGATAAATTTAAAAACAAAACTATTATCCAAATTCTTACAAAAAGTATCTAGGTATCAGCCAAAACTAAAAACCAAATAATAGTTATTTTCAAATGTAAGAATCAATGTTATAGTCGTGTTTCAGTTTTGATGAGTTGTTTGATTAGAGACAGCTAGCTGTCAAAATTAACAGCTGATTGTCGGTAAATTTTAATGTCAAAAAATATTCATTTTATTAAATGTATAATATTTACATCAAAAAAGTTAAATTCTCACAGTAAGATATAATAAGTCTAGCCTAGTTTAGCCTAGTCTCGGCATCTCTTCCTCCCTCTCCGGGGAGTTTAAGTTTGGGGTGAAGGGTACAATACAGATGAAATCATTGATAATTTTGCACACCGCCATCCACGTTGAATGCAACTTGCTGATATTTGATCTTAAATAGTAAGTATTGAAAAAAGGCACCCGTATTCATTTTCACTGTACTGATATTCTCTAAGCTCTACCTTGCGATGTTATTGTTCTCCTGTAAATAATACTAATGACATTGAGAATGAATAATGTTGAAATGCCAATGTTAGCCGGCGCATAAAAAAACTTAATTTGCGAATAACTAATTCGTGATATTGTTTATCTTTTTTCCAACACGACACTAGTGTCCATATTATCTTATTCTTGCATAAATTAAATAAACGTACCCGCTGCCCACGAGAACCCCAGGCAACCGTTTTTACATGAGAAACGTTTTTCAATAAAATTTTACTCGACTTTAAAAAATGCACCCCCCCTGTTAAAATCCTGGATCCGCCACTGCACACCAATATAGGGAGTTATGGCCCGAGTCTCGTCTATGGCGGTAAACGGCGGAGTCCGGAATCCGATTACTTTCCATTACTGTCTTGAAATTTCATCTCCTGAAAAAAATTTATTTAAAAAATTACAGTTTTCACATTGTTTGAGATTGTTTTGCTATCGGCTGAGTCATCGGGCGGCTATCGGGTGAACGATTCAAGTCGATCAGTTTCCGAAGCTTTTCCGTTTTTTTTCGCAGTTTTGTCGGGTCGACCTCGGAATGGCTGCTTTTCTTTAGGATTCAAAATGGCCGAAGTAAACGGTGAAGTTGAAGTAAGAAAATCATTTGAAAACCTCTACATTTGTATTCAAAAAACTAAAAAATGATCCTATATGTCAATAATGTGTTTTTTCTTTCAGTTTGAGATCATTGAGGGCTGTAGAATGCCCGTCCGAATGAATAATTCTGACGAATGGCGTAAGTGAAATATTGGCGTCTTCCGACATTTTTAAAATGTTATTGTACCTTTATTTTCAAATACCTAACTAACTACTTGAATTTATTGATCAAAGCTTTGGCAGAGATCATCAGTAAGAGAGAACTGAAAGATAGCTGGGAGTATTACGTACATTACATCGACTGTAAGTAAACTTTATCGTACTTTTTACGCCATTAGGTCGGTAGTAACATTAACAAAAGAAACTTTCTTGAAGATTTTACGAATTAGTAGCGACTTTACATCAAAATCTCTTAAGTAGGTAGTATAATGAGAATTATTTATTACATATAATTACAAATAGTGTACGAATACATAATTTTAGAATGGATTTTATGACTTTTTTTGAACTTCAAAAAACAAAATGGTGGACATTGTAAAATCTGTCCCATGATGCAATACGGTCTTTTCGCATATTCTGAATGATATATTTTTATGATGTATGTAGTGCTTCCAAATTATTAAAAACGTTATTAATTTTGATATTTTTATTCAAAAAAGGCCAAGCATGATTATATATATTTGAGTATTCAAATAATTGGCAGATGATTTGTTTTTAATTCACAACTTACGCTCAATTATTTCTTTTCTATAGACAAAATTTGTATTAAGAGTTGTATAGTGTATACTGTTCAAAAGAATGCAGAGAATGCTTATAAATCCACTTTTAAAATTGCAAATATACAATTTCAATGTCTGAGCAACTTTGAATTTTTCTTTGACAGCAAACTTTGATTTTCAAAGGATGATTCAGGGTTTGACCAAAAACTACTTATTCCATTTTTAGACTGAGCCCTTATTTTCACCCTTTTTGACTATCAGTGTATCCAGGTGTATAATAACTAGCTCTTTTTGTTTGATATAGTCAATAAAAGATTAGACGAATGGGTAACAGAGGACAGATTAGACAAAAGAAAGATCCAGTTGCCTAAAAAAGAAGATACAAAAAAGCTTAGCAAAGGTTCTGCTGGAAGTAGACCACCCTCACCAGAGAGAGAACTTGTCAATGGCACTGGACCAAGACCTAAGGCTGTGATTGGACGCAAAAGGAAAGCAAATGCTGGTGAAAAATCTGATGATATCATTGTAAGTCTGTGGAACAAAATTGTCTTTATTGCTCTCTAAAGTTTATTCTTATTTTTACAATGATATTTTTAAAACATGTACCGTATTCATAAAAATGTGAATCAACAAAAGTATTTGTGACATTTTCTTGTAATAACCGCTGCAGTTTATTATTAACCACTGCCTAGCTGATTAGCTCAGTTGGTTGAGCTTTAATTAATTTGGTCTTCAGTGTTGAAGGTTGGGGTTCATTTACATCCCTTGCTGGACCAACAGTACTTAGAGTCTTGAAATACATGCAATAGAGGAGAAGGTGCTGCCTTTGTAATTATTATGTCGGCAAATAGTTAGACCTTCATGTCTTCTTAGATAAGGATATTAAAGTGTAGGCCTTGTCTGCTATTACTTAAACCCTGGCAGTATGGTGGGCATAAAAGATCCTGCTATACTATTCACTTCAAGTGGGGGATTGTTGCCTGGTATAACAGTCTGTCCTTACTACTAACAATAATTTAAACACTTTAGCACATTTGATCATATCTATATGGAATTTGTGTGATACAAATGACTAAAATTTGTTCTTAATTTCTAGATTGAAAGTCAAGACAGTCCAACAAAGGACACTCCTCCAAAAATAAATAATTTACGTAACCATGGCAGCATGGTCCATGATAGAAGTAATGATGATATTGTTACAAGAATGAAGAACATTCAGATGGTACAGCTGGGGAAATTCAGAATAAGGCCCTGGTATTTCTCTCCTTATCCACAAGAATTCACAAAGCTTCCTCTGATCTATCTTTGTGAGTTTTGCCTCAAGTTTGTCAAGAGTTTTACTTGTTTGAAAAGACATATGGTGAGTTGATTAGTCCATAGTTAATTGTTATTCTCTATCTTCTCTTCCTTCTCCTCTTCCTTTCATTCCTACTCCTTTACTTCTCTCTTTTCTTCCCCCATCCCTTCTTCTCTTTTCCATTTTCATCAATTTTCCTCTCCATTTTCTTCTCTATTTTCCATTTTCTCTATTTTCCATTTTCCTCTCTCTTCTCACAACACATTCAACTGTTCCATAATGGGCCTTCCTATAACAGATCTATCTAACTGGATTTATGTTGAATTGGCAAAGTGAATTCATGTAAATGCACATCTCTATATTGAGAGCTCATTGCATTTAAAAAGTGTTCCATTTCATTTACTGAAAATTACCTTTACTTTCATAAAAACTACATATTTCATGTAATTATCAATAAAAATTACAATACACAATAATTACACATAGTTATCAAATGATATAAAGCAAATGATAGATCTGTGTGTATATTGATCAATGTACTTACTTTTTTGTACGTTTCTAGGAAAAGTGTACCCTATATCATCCACCAGGAAATGAAATCTATAGAAATGGAACCATTTCATTCTTTGAAATTGATGGCAGAAAGAATAAGGTATATGTTAAATGTATGCAAAATAACCTTTTTCCTACTCAATAAGATGGTTGTAATAATGATGTTCAACTATTAGTGGCCTGTGAAGCAAGCATTCTGTACAGAAATATAGTGAGAAAGAACTGACTGGTTAATTGCAAAAGCAAGGCATAAAATTAAAATATCATAGACTGTTATTGACTGTCTTATCTTTTTTCTTACATTTCTAGTTGTATGCACAGAACTTATGTCTGTTGGCCAAAATGTTCCTGGATCACAAGACTCTTTACTATGACACAGATCCCTTCTTGTTTTATATTATGACAGAAAGAGATTCTAGTGGGTTTCATATTGTGGGCTTCTTCTCCAAGGTTTGTTGCCAACAAATTTATTGTTTCATTGCTTGTTTTCAATAGAGATATGATGCTTAACGTACATAAGAAATGGCAGATGGCAAAGAGGATCATAGTCATAAATGCCTGCTCTTTTGTGTCTGCATGCAGGCATTGCACATCAGTGATTCATTGGAAAAGCTGAATTTTTGTGTACCATATAACTCATGCCTTTGCTTTGAAACAACATTACCAGGTGCAAGCTCATGTGATCTTCCCTGCCTTCAGCCCTTTCCTGTGTACATGTGCATCAATCCCAATAAATTTCTCCAATGTGTAGTTCCAGAAAATATCCATACCCCCACCACGGAGGAAATTTGTACATGGATCCCCCTATCCTTTGGAATTTCCATTTTTCTTCCATACAAACTCTGTAATTTTGTTCTTTCTGTGATCCCCCTCCCCTCCAGAATTTCAAATTCCCTCCGTGGTAGGGTATGGATATTTTCTGGAACTACACAATATTCTTTTAAACACAGTCTGTTACAGTGCCTCTAGATTTCCTCACTCCTCTTGTCTGTAATGAATAAATTAATAATATTTAATATTATTTCTACCCCTTTGATAGACGTAGCGTGATCTCTCTATAAAATTATTAGCCATCAAAATGTATGAACTTTATTTTCTTGAATGTGGACTTTTTATAACTAAAGGTATTTTGTCCTTTTTTCTGTCAGGAAAAGGAATCAACAGAAGACTACAATGTGGCCTGCATTTTAACCCTTCCACAACATCAAAGAAAGGGATACGGAAAACTTCTTATTGAATTTAGTAAGTTATGTGTAATCACACTGGGTAATTAGGCTGTTATAATTACAAATGTGTTGCAAAGTCAGAACAAGATGTGAGATAACAAGTATATCACATTTATTCATAGAGTGACTAATGTGACAAGGATGCAATGCCATGTTCAGGATGCTGTTTCACTTGTTTTCACATCATCTCCTTGGTATTTGCAACCTCAACAGCCATTTCATACAAAAGTGCATGTGGTGTCCTCTGTCATGTTGCATCATAACCACACATACAAATGAGAAACTGCTGGCCAGCAAGCTTCAACCACTTAATTAATATACCTTTTCCAACCATGTACTTTAAGCATGTGTAATTCTGTGTAACCTGATGTTCAGATGATCCATTTTCCTCCTGACCCCTGACCAATGAAGATCAGGCTACACTACTCTGCATAGTTTGTTCACTATAGCTTTGTGTATGTGTAACCTAAAACCATTGTTTATGTTTTTCTTTCATGATAAAGGTTATGAATTATCCAAGTTTGAGGGCAAGACAGGAACTCCAGAAAAACCTTTATCAGATCTTGGGTTACTATCATATAGAAGTTATTGGTCACAGACTATATTAGAAATACTTGTAGAACTAAAGTCAGAAGATGGTAATCCTCCTTGTATAACTATTAAGTAAGTAACACAAACTGTGCTTAGCACAAACTCAAATCTGTGACTAGTTAATGCATTCACATACTTTTTGTCTTGCCATCCTCCAATAATTAGATTCAGATAAGACAATCCTCTGATACTAATAGGATATGATTGCTTAATAATCAAAAGTATATGCAAATACTTTTGACTATTAATATCAGATTAATAGTCAGATTTTGATATTTGTGTCCCTTAAACTGTCCTATGATCCAACTTTATTCCCCAATTCCTGAAACCCTCATGTGGTCAGTTTCTCACTCATACAAAAACCGCTCTGTAAGTTAATTCATTTTCCCTTGATATATTCCATTCCATCTTTGATTTATTCCTTTTCATCTTTTTCAGTGAAATTTGTGAGCTGACAAGCATACGTAAAGAAGACGTTGTGTCTACCCTACAGCATTTAGGATTAATTCATTATTACAAAGGACAATATATACTGAGTTTAAATAATGAAGTTCTTGAAGGTCATAAACGAGCTATGTCTAAGAGAAAGATACGTATCGATTCAAGTTGCTTACATTGGACTCCTAAAGACTGGGCTAAACGAGGCAAATGGTGACATGTTAGATAGATAGAATAAATTGTAGATAGAACATTTTTTTCCTTTTACTGTTGTAGATAAAAGATTGAATTCAGGCCCTACAATAATTTATTGCTGGGTTTCACCTGACATCATTTTCAGTCTCTATGGGATTTTTATCAGCTGAAAGAAAAGTTTTAAAAAATCTCTGTTTCAGAGTACATGGTGGCCTGGTCAAACTTTGAGCACTGTTTGAGGCAGATAATGAGATTCGTCAGCTGTTTGAAACCCAGCAATAATATTGTACTAATAGTACTTTTGGTTGTATAAATCTGTATGAAGTTTTATGAGTGCTACTATTCAATAATACTTTATCTGTAATATTTTCCTAGGGTGCGCACACACACACACATCTGTGAAATGTTTAATTTTCATCTGGAACTAGATTTTGGGAACAAACAATGTAACAAGTGTATATAGCTATTTCAAAAAAAGTTGACAGGGCAAACGGCGAATGGGGATCAGCAATAATTATTGGTATCACCAATTATTATTGGTGATTGCCTGGTCGAAAGGAACTGTGGTTGTGCTATTAGACCACTATCTGACACAGAGATATGAATCGTCTATCAACCACTTTGCCCAATTAGGTCTTTACTGCATGGTACTGGCATTGCTTGGGTATTTAATTAATAAAAGTAAAACAATTCTTGTTACCCAAAATTTCCTTTCGGCCATGCAATCACCAATCGCAGATTGCCATTCCCCATTCACCCAGTCAACCTAGCTATATGCTAAATATACCATCATGGTTTTGAGTGGAATACCTTAGAATATCCCATGAGTCACTTGTATTTTTTAGTATACACATGAGCCTTATGCAAAAAAAATACAAGGGACAAGTGGGATATCCATGGTTTTGCCCTGAGAAAATATTGTATAAGTATTTTATCCCACACCATAGAAAATATAGCCCATTACTGCAGGGCCTCATGGAAAGAGACAGTTGAATACCACCTACTATACAATGGTTTTCCTGCTTTCTGATTGGCTGTATTTTCTATGGTGTTGGATAGAAGGTGTTATACTAGGAATACTTGTATAGTAAATTTGATCTATTCCAGGGCCTGGTTGCTAGAAGGTGGATTAGCATTAACCCAGTGTTAAATCCAAAAGTTTTCTTTAGACTAATAACCCTGGTCCAGATGTGCAGTCTAAGGGTGTTTTCCATTTAGTGGAACCAACCAGCCAGAACGGCCTGATTTCTTAGGACTGATTCAAGCTTGAGCTAGGAATAGGCCATTTGCACGATGGTGTCATTTTACTACAACTACCAGAATGCTCTACGAATTTTCTTTCTTATTCAGATTTTTATTCCCTTTTGAGAATAGTAGAACAATTGGAACTAATTGTTTTACAAAAGAAAGTGGGCAAAGCATTCTGGTAGTTGTAGTATATGACACCATCATGCAAATGGCCTATTGATATGTACCATAAGAACTGGCTGTTCTGTCTGGTTGGTTCCACTAAATGGAAAACACCTTAAGAAAGGTTTATGTTCTTGAAGATGCAAGTTATAGTATGTATGCAGGTCTACAGTCTAAGTCAGTAATTGTAAATATAGACTATTTAATTGCTTAATTTCTACTGGAAAAGCAAAAATTGAATTTGTACATACATGTAATTATAGTGCATTTGAGGATTTAGAAATTATGAGGTTCTTTTCTCAGTAAACACAAAATAATTCATGCATGACTCTTGAATCAATACCCAAGACAAATGAATGAATGAAGAGACCAGTATGGGAAAAAGAGGCCCTAGGGGTGGGGAGGGGACTCCATTGTAAAAGGATTGGTTACATGCTCGTCGGAAATAAAATTAAAAATACCCCTAAAAGATACTGGAAGTCTTTTAAGAAGGGTGTGTCTAGACGATTTTTAACCCCTAAGAGATATCAGCAATAAGTAAACAAGCTAGTGAACATTATGATGAACATAAAATTGAATGGTTGAAATGCTTTTGTTGGGCAAATGTCTTCCATGTGAGAACAAGATAATAAGCGATGGGCTCTTTTGATACCCTAAGAGAGACCAGGAAATGCTAAGACTCTTAACTTCAATTTTAACATCACTAAAAGATACGAAATTGCTTATTTTTACCCCTAATAGATGTGATGAGCATCCCTTCCCTATTCTTCCCCTTCCCCTCATTCCCCCTTCACCCTCCCCATCCCTGTCCCCCTTCCCCCTCCCCAAAAAAGCCAGGCTAGCTATTCAGGCTACTTTTACAATGGAGCCCTGGGAAAGTGGTGGGCCTAAGATTGGAAAATATAACAGTAGTATGGGAAAAGAGAAAAGTGGTAGGGCTCCCCCTTCTGGGCTCTGTTTAATAGAGATAATTAACAATAAACATGACCAATAACTGCTGACCACCAAGTTTTCAAACTTTTAATAAAAGATGTTTTCCAATGTTTATTCATAATGAAGTTGAATGAAAGTAATACAAACTTTAATTTATAGATTGATTCTGTCAAAATGAAAGCAAAAAATTATATTTTTCAAATTAATGAGTGTGACTCAATTTTTCTGACAGTTTTTACGTTTTGGATGCTAGACAAAATGTATTTTTGGAAATCAATTTTTTGGTGATATTGTTTGAATATATATATTTAGTTAATCTAATATCAAATGAGAAAATAATGTAGAATTTTTGGGAGAGTTATTTAACTTACATGATTTTTGTGCACAACGTTAAATGAATAATATTTCCCCAGCATGGGTCCCCTCCCCCATCCCTCCCTCCCCCCTCCCCCCAGTGAGTTTTCTCAGGATCTATGTTTTCCATTTTACCAGTTTGGGCAACTGACAACAGGCTATCTGGAAGGTTGTTTGTTATATAGTCTTGCACATTATTATATCATCTTTGTGGCCAAACATTTTGTTTTAGCTGACAGCTGTGTTGTATAAATATTTGGGTTTCCTGTGGCAACAAAGTCGTCATTCACGAAAGGCCAGGTTACCCTGCGGCACGTTTTGTTTTTTCCTACCAGACGGGTTGTGAAGTACAGTTGTAAATTTGTCGTTATTTAAACAATAATTTTTGCGATTCTTTGACAATTAAGATGGCTGGTCTGTTTGGTAAGGCAATGAAAGATGCTACATTCTCGGTTACTACGACAAGTGGTGGTTCAAGAACTTTTGATACAGGTATAAATATGACTAACTTGTCGAGCTTGAAAGTCATGGCGTCCAACTCAGATAATCATGTCAAGGCTCGATTTTAGGGCTAAAATTGTTGTGATATATCATCCATGAGTCGTGAAAGATTAGTTATAAAGTGATGTTGATATTTAGGGAAAAGTACTTAGCGGAAGACAAGCTTTCGATTCTCCTTCATCCATGCATTGTACAACAACTTCAAAAATTGATGATTCAGTTAGAAATATAATGCACAGATGCGCATATAATTTCTCCAGATAAGAAAGAAAAAATCACCAACAATCGTTACTTAGTATATTTCTAAGAAAATTTCTCGGTGTCCACACATAGATGACCTGAGAAAGTAATGGGACGAAATTATAAATTCAAGGGATTTATCCAGATAAATATAAATGAAAGGGATTATAAATCCCGGAGAAGATCTAGATAAAACCCTTGAATTCATAATGACCAGGGATATTAGTGATATAATACAATGATCACCTCGGGATCCATTGTTTCAAGAGGGACGTTTAATGTCTAACATCCCTCCTACCTGAATGCAAATGAGGGAGATTTAGAACTAAATTTCCCTCATACATCATTAATGAGGGAAATTTAGAACTAAATTTCCCTCATTAATTATGTATGAGGGAAATTTAGTTCTAAATTTCCCTCATTACTATTCATGAGGTAAAGTCCCTCATATATCAATCATCGGGACGATCGGGACAACTTTGCACGCTGTCCCGAAACTCTATAACTTTCTAATGCACCGATACCTCTTACCACTGCACACTCTTACGCATGTGGGAGCTATTCATTCTATTTTACGCATGTGCGTAACGATGCAAAGAAAGCTTAGTGAAAACAATTTAGCTTTCGATTTGATTAACAACCTATAAATACTTGTCCATTGTAAGTATAAAACAAAGAAATCTATTTTCAAAACTCCCCAGAGAACAGGGTTATGCACAATTGGTAAAAGAATTCAGTGTACAATATGTTCAAGGTTTGGACGAACAAAAAAGGCGAAGTGTATTTTCGTTTATTTCCTCGGTGATCATGGTATTACAAAGTAATACCATGACTTTTTCGGGATATTAGTGATTAAATGTCCCCTCGGCCTCGGGAGGTTTAGTTAAAGTCCCTTGGCCTACGGCCTCGGGACTTCCACTAAAACCTCCCTCAGCTTCGGGGACAATCACTAATATCACTAATATATTAGTGATATAAAGCTCCATGAATAACAAAGAAACTGGACTCAGTCATATATTAAAGCTACTTAAAGCTACACAAAAATATAGAGAAGAAAAAAACCCACCTATTTTTAGGTTTAAAAAATAAAAAATAAAAAGACCACTTTAAAAATTTATGGATAAAAGGGATGTATATAAAGTGTAAAGGAATCAATGTTTAAAAAATAGAGGATAAAAAAAAAGTTGAGCAAATCCATCGGAGATTCGAACCCTTAATCTTCTGTTTTGAACGCAATCACAAAGCCGCCATTAGATATTAGCTATAGTGTACAGGAGCGAAGCCTGGGCTGCCTGTGCTAAAACTACTAAAAAACAACTTCCCATGATAACACTCTCTCAGATGACTGGCCTTGATTTCAGAAACTTGACCTTTGTTGTCAGCCATATTTTACTTTGGTACATACAGTCTTTATTATCTCCTATTACAGTTAACTCTCTCGTAAGCGACCACCATTGGTATCAGGCAAAAGTGTTTGCTTATGAGAGATGGTCGCTTATGAGAACCCAACACAGGAAGTCCAAACCATACATAATATGTATTGTATCATGATACATGTCCATGGAGAATGCATTGTTTTATGAAAACAAGAAAACATTTATACCTTGGCTTTAGAAACAATTAAAATAACTTGATTACAATGTTAAATTCAGCATTCAACAGTTGTGTTTATTTAGTAAGGATTTGTTATCATTACTGACTCTGGGGTGGTTGCTTATGAGAGAGGAAAAACAATGAAAAATTCCAAATATTGAACCCCAATGGTGGTTGTGGTCACTTATGAGAGAGATTTGTTATAGAGTTTATATGGGAAACAAAATGGGAAACTGAAAGGGTGGTCACTAATGGGAGATGGTCGCTTGCGAGAATGGTCATTTAAAGAGAGTTAACTTTATATTGTTTATAGACAAAGATGACTCTGGCACTCAAGAGCATAGAGGTAGAGGTGGTTACAGAGGGAGAAGCAGAGGAAGAAGCAGAGGAAGAGGTCGTGGTGGAGGGGGCTGGAGAGGAGGCAAAGGAGGATATAGGGGAAGAGGAAGAGATCAATTTCAGGAAGCAGGACCAAGATCGTACCTTGCTGATGATGACAATGATGAAAGCATGGAAAGTGATGGTGATAGTCGAAAGTCATATAATACTAGATTGTAAGTATTGTGTGGGAACAAAAGGGGGGGGGAACTACATGTATTTTGTTACCAATGGTTACATGTATCCGTGGCTATGCTGCCTGGGCTTGAAGCACAAAATATTTGATGTTGCTGTTCAGCTATTTTTTCAAAAATACACAAATATTTATCAAAAATAAACTTTTATCACCCAGTGAATTTTACCTAGCTAACTCATTCATTTAAATATGATATATTGGTCTAAGAAAACAATTATCTGGTACTGTAATTAAAGTAGTTGTGATCAAAAGAACATTTTCTCATGCTATTATCAGCTGTGCTTGACTCGATATTTCTTTCTTAGTAATCCCTATGGGCCAAGACCACAAAGCAGGCGTGGCTTTCGTAATGACGATAGAGGCAACAAGCCTGTTAGTGATGTAAAGTCAAGACTTGGTATACAATCTCAAAGCAGTTCAGATTGGTTTAAAGTTTCTGTAAGTTAAAATGTGTAGAACTACATGTACTTTCCAGAAATTATTCACACCCTAGGCAGGGGTAAATACTCTGAGACAGTGGCAAAGCGAGGGGGACAAGGGTGGGCAGGGCAAGGGTGGGCAGGGCAAGGGGGGGCACCCTTTTGGGCTTGAGTCATCATCTGAAGAATGATGTCAATGATATCACTTTAAAGTTTTATTTTTAATTTAATTCACAATATTTAAATGTTATCTCAAGTATTATCTGCACTTAGAACTTGGACGAAGTCTGTTTTTGTTTCTCGCATGCTTTTGTCCCAAATTGTTTTTCCTGGGGAATTTAGCATATTTTGGCAGAACTTGATCTCAAGAAAATTGCCCCCTTTTTTGCTCAGGCCTCGCTATGCCCTTGTTCTGAGAAATCCAGAGTGTAAGTGTAGGATGTAAATGGTCAAACATTTCTGTAAATTGAAACATAATGTAGTTCAAGAAAATATCTGCATACTCCACCACAGATAGCCTGCAAAAGCAGCTTCCACTTTACCTGCTTGCCCCTGAGCTCAATTTTCTGTACTGGTGACATCATTTTTACCCTGAATCTTGGTAAGGAAGTTGATTGGTTAATGAATCTGGGCAATGAAGCTGATTGGTCAATTTTGGGTAATTCCCTAATTTGTATAAATTCAGCTTGACAGTTTGAAATCAAAACAATCTCTCCAGTTAATAAACTCTGTGAAACTGGTTTAAGGCAAACCAGTAAGCACCCAAATTGGACCACTAAGGTTGTTCAGCTTCAAGCTTTTTAAAAGCTAATCAGGATTTTCTGTCATCTCATGCCATTGTTATCACAAAGGGTCACACAGGGTCATGTACAGAAAAATTGAGCTCGGCTCAAGTGCAGATGCTACTTTCACGTACTAAGATCCAGGGGAGAGTGGATAAAGTAAGGGCTGCATGCTTTCACAGGCTACACGGCAAAGGTAACTGGAAATTTCAGTAGTAGGTGCACTAAATTGAGAGGGTAGAGTTACATATGGTTTAAAACATCAATTAAATTTCTAGGTTAAACTAGCCTGCATAGTGGCGCCTTCCCATCCCTCCCCTCCCCAAAGTGCAAACGTTGCTATGCAGGCTAGGTTAAACAAGCAAACTGGCTCACAAACAGCCATGCCTATTATGTCTGGAACACTGCATATTTTTTATTAAAAATTATAATTAATATGTAAGATATTATGTCAGTACTGTATGAACCCCTTGGGCCTGGTTTTCATGAGTGATGGAAGCAGAAGCGAAAGGATTATACGCAGACTTAGTACATTTATGCACTGTTCACTGTTTTTTTTTTTTCACACCTAGGTGAGAAATGCAACACTGAGTTATGCTTCTGCTTCCGTCTCTTGTGAAAACCAGCCATTAAGGTTTTCTTTTGAGTCTAAAACTGAATTGTTGATTTTTTTTTGCCAAAGGTGATAAAAGGAAAACAACATGACAAAGATTGGTTGATAAAAAGAATACAGAATTCTTGTGAAGAAGCTTTTCAACCTGTAGATGTAAGTTATAAAAACACTACTCCAAAACAATACATTAAATGACTGCAGTCAACCATTTTACTTACTTTACTTTGTGTTTGTTGATAGTTTCACTACATGGGAGAGACTGCACTCTTCTTTGTTGAGGGTAAAACTGCTGCAGATGCAATTAAGAAAGTCAGTCATCAAATTACAACAAAAAATAGTGGCAAGGTAATAATATGTTATTACAAGTTCTGAAATATATTATTGTTAATAGTTATTAATATATTATTATATATTATTGTTATATAATGTTAATAGCATTTATTGCAAATATTTCTAAGATGATCTGCTCATAGTGAATTCTCTCTCTCTCTCTCTCTTGGCAGAAGTGGAACCATTCTGTTCCTTCTGCTTCCATCTAAAAAAAACCTGTTTATTTAAGTGTCCTAGTCTTATAGCGCTCGCGCACTAATTGGGGGACACTATGCTCTCACACTCACTACCTCTGCCTTAAATATTTTGCAAATAATCACTTGACTCACCAGTTCGTTTTTGATGGAGGGAGGAAAACCGGAGGACCCGGAGAAAAACCCTCGAAGCAAGGGAGAGAACGAACTAACAAACTCAACTCACATGAAGTGCCCCGTCCGGGAATCGAACCAGGGACCACAGCGGTGAGAGGCAAGCGGTCTAACCACTCGGCCACCCTTACTCCAATTCCAATTCCATTTTTCTGATTTTCACAATGATGGAAGACCGCTTCTGCTTGACGTGCTTCCATTGCTGATGAAAACCAGTCTTAAGGGGACTGGGACATACCCAATAACATAGTTGCACATAGTTAAACAGGACTGCTTGGTGTTTGTATGACTTTAGAAGACACAGTCTAGTATGTTCTCTTTATTTATTTCAGCTCATGATCTCCGTACGACCAAGCGGTCCTCCTAAGAGCCATGGTGCTGCTGGAGGCTTTGGTGGTGGAGGAAGCTCAAATATAACTATTAATCCAGAAACTGAACAGGCACTTAAGGTTTGACAAATTACATCCTTTAGTTAGGGGTATAGAGCAGGGTCTACATCATGGCTCATGGAAAATATGAAATCACAAATCCTGGATGTCTGTCTGACATTTTGTCTTTCATTTGCAAATTGCCAAAATAATTATGTTCACCTGTCAATTCACCATTTGCATAGGTGTTCCTTTCTGCAAGTGCTTTGAGGGCAAATACAAATATATTAGAAAAGAAACAAAGACAACTGTCATCTTTTGCTACCTGGGAAAATCTAATTCACATGGAACACCTCAATGAATTAAATATATTGAACAATTATTTTGGATTTTGGTGTCATGTCAATATTAGCCTAGTAAGCTTTGCATACATGGGAAATGGCAAACGGCAAAGATGATTGCATCACCTACTTTTTTGGGGTATGGCATTGTGCATTTGCCACTCAAACGAGAGAGTGACTTTTCATACAGTCATGTCCAATGCAAACTGATTCACTCTCACATTAATATAGCAACACCAGATGGAAAGAAAGCAGGTCACATGACTCTGTCTGCTGTTTTCCCTGTACGTGATGCTTAATCTTTCTATTTTATTGATGGATCACGAAAATAATTATATACTTCATATAAAACCCCCATATGCCCCTTTAAGACCTTGATATATGATGCCCATGCCTTCAGGCAATCAACTGATGAGTGTCTGCAAGACTCCTAATTAAATAATTGTTTCAACTTGTTTGTCATAGGAATGTTTGAGCAACCGTTATGATGTGGAGAACAAAGCAATGAATTTATCAGACTTATTCCATGATGAAGGTACTGTAGTGATAGTTTTTTAGTAGAAGGCCATCAGAGCATTGTGATCAAAACTCTAGAATGTATCAAAACATTTATTTTTCATAATTATCACCTGAATCACCAGTGAGTAGATGGATCTTCATCTATAGATATTACAGTGCAAAGTACAAAAGTATGACCAGCTATAATATGTATTCACATTCTTTTGAAAGAGCAATTATCTAACCAGCAGCCAAAGATTCTCTTATCTTATCTCTTATATAAGTGCTAATTGGAAGACGGCGAGACAAAAATATCTGAATACATTAATACTGGTCACAGTTTTGAGATTTGTGCTGTAAATGTGATTTCAATTTATAGTGTAGACTCACATCATGGGTTTTAGTGAATCATCAAATTTTGATAAAAAGATCTTGTTTTAATTTCAGTTTTAAAAGCTAATAATATTCAAGGTCACATTTATAAGGCTCACATTGCTGGTGGGATTCTCAAACTTATTGGTGAAAATTGTCAAGATGTAAGTGAATGAATACCAGATTCAAACTTGAAATAGATATCACCATATGAAATATCTATACTTTTTTTGTTATATGAAGACTAATTATTTATTGTAAATTATATTTATTGTATTATATTATTATATTTTAATTTATGTATCAAAAATTTATATTGAGTGAATAAAGTTAACGATCTATCCACTTATCCATCCATTTATTTTGTCTTCCTTAATACCCATCCATCAATTTTTCCTTTCAATTCACTAATTTAATAATAATGATCTACTTTAAGATGGAAGGTTTGGATTTGAGCAACAATCGCATGTACGGTGTTGATTCCCTGAAGGATCTTGCTAATTATGCTCCTAACATCAAGCACTTGAACCTTTCAAACAACCAGGTACAGTAGAGAAGTTTCCCTATGACTTAAAATGTTTAGTGCTGTACTGTGCCAAAATTTTATAACAAACTTTATTATAACATTTTTTGTTGATAAGTTTCCATTAGTTATTTCAGTAGTATAGAGGATAAAGTTGGATATTAGATATGAAGATTATCTTCAGTTCAAATCCTACAGTTATTTATAAATCAATGGGGTTTTTTTCATAAAAAAATTGCTAGTTACAGGACTTAATGATTTTTTTTAAAAACGTTTAGTGCTGTACTGTGCCAAAATTTTTGTTCTTTTCACTCGGCACTAATGAGACCTAACATGGCACAACCTACATGTAGTTTAGTACAACCTTTTTCACAGTCTACACCCAATACCTGCTCTATTTTAATGGTGCTTTTTATTTACTTGACCTCTGATAATGATTTCAGATCAAGAATCTTGATGACTTAGATAAGCTTAAAGCTCTGCATGATGTCGTTACCCTGGATCTGTCTGATAACCCTTTTTGTGAGAAATATGAAGCTGGTGGAGCAAGTTACATCAAGTATGTATCAAATGAAATCCAATTCTTTTTTAAGTATCCCTGTACAGTCTCTACATATTTCATGAGTGTGAAACTGAATCTAGAGTCATGATTTTTGATAGGAGAGGAAAATCAGAGAATCTGAAGAAAAACCATTTTTATGAGAGAGCTACAGTGTACCTGTACTAGATAGTACATTCATTGCATGTTTTACAATTGTAATCCACTTATCAAAGTTCATCCCTTTTGGAGGGAGTGTGTGAAAGTGTATGTTTTTTTTGGGGGGGGAGGAGTGGGGGAAAAGCCAGGGATTTGAAAAAGAAAGATTTTAATTAGTACTATCTACTTTTCCAGTGCTGTGAGAGCTAAATTTCCAAAAGTAATAACTCTGGTAAGTTATTTGTACTAACTTTGTTTGCACTGTATTCTATATAAATAGGGAAAATTTAATATTGCAATGAAAAGAACAATGTGCACAGGCTAAAATTAATGTATTTCTTAACTGTCATGATGTGTGTGCTGTAGTTTTTACAGCTGTTTAAAATGTGCTCTGTTAGCATTTATTGCAGTTTATAGCTAGTATGCTGGGATTGGTCTAAAGCTGTGCTTTATTACTTAATGGAGCAAAGAACTTCCAATGTGAGCTGTGCAAGTACAACTGCACACACGCTTTTCAAATTTTTGTACAGAGATAAACTGAACTGTTTTCCTTTGAAATTTATGGACAGAGCATGGAATAAGCTGTTGTGTTTGTTGACTGTATTCAAATTTATTTAAAAATTTGTATTTTTAGGATGGAACAGCCCATGCACCACCCATTGGTTTTGATTTAGCTTCAACAACTACTTTACCAAAAGTCAAGGTAAATATTTTATAAGCAATCTGTTTGTGAAGAGGTTTCCTATAAAACTAAATGTATACTGTCATTTGTTTTCTCTGAAATATCTTCATGCATTCCCCTCTAATCTGTGTAGCTAGCTTAGTATGGCTGTAAATACCCACTGGATGGAGGGTGGATGTTGTGAGAGGGTTAAGGGTGTGTCATTTTGAGAGGGCCTGTGTTCCCACGTTGTATCATTTTGCCTTTCTAAAAAGTTTCAAATTACAAAAGATCACTGTTAATAATAGGAATGCATTTCTCTCTCCATTGCAAGAAAAATATTATTCAGATTTAATAATTACAGTGTGAAAATGGAAAAATAAACATCTCCTTTTCCTCCTCCTTCTCCTGTATATTTCTAAAGGTAGCTTTTGATCATAGTAAAATTTGTATATAGTTATGAACACTCTTTTGTTTTGTTTGTTTAGGAAAGCTATATGGGTGACCCTGCCATCAAACAGATTATTGTTGAATTTCTAAAGCAGTATGTATGACAGACACTGATAAGATGTACCATCATCAGGGAGTCTTTCTTAAGTTCCTCTTATCAAGCATTTATTGAATGATGTCGTAATGCTAAAGTGAAGATATGTATTGTGACTACCAACTCAGAGTTCCCTGGAGTACTTCCGTGTGCTAGACAACCAGTAGCTTTTGCTTGTTCATTTCATTCTGTTATCAACTAAAATCTTGAAGCTTAGATCTCTCTCATCTACCGATGTGTACACATATGAATGCAGCCCAAGCTACTAAGGCATCACAGTGACTTTAAAGTTTCCTGTTTTAATTCATGTTTTTTCAGTCAAGATGATTATTACAATTTTGACAATTTTGCAGTTGTCAATTGACAGATAACCTTCCATTATGATGTTGCAAAAAATGTGTGTTGCTGATACCAAATCACTCAAACATGATAACTTCCATCCTCATTTCATGATCACGTATTCCATTCCATCCACTCTTTCTTTGCAATAGCACTAAATCTCCTGACTGTTTATACAATGTTTTGGGAGTAGCAGAACTGATATTGGTATGGAAAAAAAGAAGTGAAAATTGTGGAATTGAGGTTCGTCTGTAGAGCTCAATTTATGTATATGTGGTCAAACCTCCAATAGGAAATGAGAAGCCTTGAATATTATTGTAGTCTTGTTTTGGCTGGGTCAGTTTTGACAAGAAAAGGGGTCGTACCAAGAGCGTGCCAAACCCCAGTCAAACTGTTTCAACCCAATGACTGAGCTACAGAAGTTGTCACTGACATACAGTTGATTAGAGAAACTTTTGCCAGTCATTCAAAATTGGAACTATCAATGATTTGAGAACAAACAGCAGGATCCCTGAGCGGGAAGCTGTACAACAATGCTGTAAAAGGGAAAATGAAAGCAGTTAGCTGTTGCTGCTGCTACTACTGTTGTTGTTGTTGTTGTTGTTGTGTTGTTGTTCTTGATGTTGTAGTTGATGATGATGGTGGTGATGTTACTGCTGCTCTTGGTGGTGGTGGTTGTAGTGGTGGATATTGAAATGATAGTGTTGTGATTGTAATAGGTGTGGGGTGTTGTGGTTGTAGAAGGGATGGTGTGTTGGTAGTAGGGGCGGTGATAGTAATAGTGGATGATGGTGTTTATGCACATGATGCAATAAATGCTAACATTACTTCATTTTGACTATTATATGATGCTAAGTAACATTCATTCAGCAACCACATTTCTAATTGAAAATATTGTCTAATTTTGAATGAGAAAGGAATCTGCAAGTGGCATCTGCAAAAATTGACAAAGCCTTGAAATTATGATTCGGAGATCAAAATCATGATGGTGTTCTCCCTCTTGAGCTGAATTCCCTGTGTACACGTGGTGGATGATGACTATCTGTTGCAGTTTTTTTAATAACCTTTTCCATTTACACTTCAAAAAGAAATTATCTGGATATGCAATTCACACTATGTATAAGCAATACCTAGATAAATAGACCCCAACCTTATTTTGACTTCACCCATTACCATTAATTCTTGACCCATCCTCTAGCTATTGTATTATATAATACACTATTTGTGGTGCATGCTGTCTTTGAATATATTAGGTATTTCAAGGTTTATGACTCTGGTGATCGGCAGCTTCTACTGGAAGCTTACCATGAACAGGTAGAGCATATGGTACTCTAAATGACGCCAGTCAATAATACCACCAAACTTTCTTTTCTATCCTTTTATCATTTGTCCCCTTTTTCTTTCCTTCCTCCTCCTTTTCTCCCTTTCTCCCTCCCTCCCTTCCTCCTTTCCTTCCCTCCCTCCCTCCCACCTTCCTACCTTCACCCTTCCTCCCTCCCTTTCTTCCATTCCTCTCTCTCTCCCTTTCCTCCTCCCTCCCTCCATCCTTCCCTTCCTTCCTTCTTTCCTTCCTTCCTACCCTCCCTCCCTTCCTTGCTTGCTTTCTTCCTTCCTTCTTCCTTTCCTTCTTTCCTTCTTTCCTACCCTAACTCCCACCCTCTCACCTTCCTCCCTTCCATCCATCCTTCCCTCCCTCCCTCCCTCCCTCCCTCCCCCCTCCCTCCCTTCTTCCCTCCTTTCTTTTCTTCCTCCCTACCCACCTTCCTCCTTTTCAGCAGTTTTTTACAGTGGCCGTATAGGATAATAACTTAGAAAGACAGATACTGATATGTTGTTTTTATTCAGGCCATGTTTTCTCTAAGTGTCAACACTGGGCAGAGCAAAGACAGAGGGCCAACTAGTTTTGGCAAAGACAAAGGACAAAGGTTTGTATTTTACCTGACACATGCAATCAATACTTGACACAATAAAATACAATAAACTTTATTTAAATGCGGATTTCATTGTAGCATACATTCTAATATCTCTGAATAAAATCATTAGCTATTTCCTTGATAGCTAATGAACAAATGTAAGGTGTTACAAAAACAAAAAACTCTTGCAATTCTTGGCATTTCCCTATACTTCTCCAGGACAAAGCCTTGGGAAAGTGTGATTTGGAGAAAAATTATTTCAGTAAATAAAAAGATTGCAATCAACAACTAAAATATTTCTGATCAACTTTAATATTCTACTCCACTCCTTGGGACATTGAATTTTTAGGAGAAGTTATATTTTGATATACTTATATTCTTGGCAATATTTATAGGCGAGGCAACCAGTCATGGAGTTATAGATCATTTAGATTTGTCAGGTAACTAGACAGAGTACTTCTATGGCCATTAGCACTTGTAGTTTTGAGGTGTAACTGAAAAACTGGTATAAATGTGGTAGACATTAGTTGTAAATGTAGTTGTGGTTGCAGTGCACATAGGTGAATGCAAATAGACGTAAACCATCATTATGTAAAGTACCAGAAATTCATTGGCTAATTTAACAAAGCAGGATGGCAGAACCTATTGTACACATGGTTAGCATATTAGCATAATAATGCCAATGTTTGTAAACATTGCATCCACCTATAGACCATTTGCAGCACCTTGGAATGCAGCTCAATTTGGAGGGCAAAACAATAGGTTCCAATTCTTTGGAGATTGAAATTCTTTTGTCAAAATTGAGCTGCTTTGACGTCACACGAAAGTGATCTATAACATGAAATGTAGATGTAGGTATAGTTAATGTGGTTTCTGTTATCA